>LVTN01000041.1:148735-293007 GCA_001649415.1 Musa itinerans | reverse complement strand
TTGTGTGTGGGGGCGGGGGGGGGGGGGGGTAGTCAAGCACTTACATTGTGTCTGCTTTAGCCCATGGCAACAGGACCTTGTCCTTTACTAGGTTCTGTGATAGAGAAAATCTCTTGCTTATAACTCACAAGCTTCCTCAACTTGCTAACCATGTTGATCTTTTGGACATTGTTTTACTACAGCAATTGATCCCTCCCTTACTTGGGAAGGGGATAATTCTCTGATGATATGCCTCAGTATTTTTTGACTTGTACTCGACGTAGGAATATCATCGTCGTTGTACTCATATTTGATTAGGAACATTAGCGATTTTTCAATAGTATGCTTTCTTCTTCTTTTCTATAATCTGGCCTCTTTATTGATGACTTAAGGAAAGCAAAAGAGCTCATCTAGCCATGTCTCAGAGAGACATGTTGCTATGTTCATGACAGTGGGCCATAGAAATCAGTTCTAATGTGTGATAGCCTTGATTTTATTGGTCTCGAAGTACAATACTAATCAATATGATTTACTAGAGAGGGCGCTAATAGAGTGAAAAAAAGGTTGTAGAAAGGAGACCAATAGATTTAGAAGGAATATCACACAAGGAGAAGAAAATAACTATTCACCTGACCTAAGAAATATGTTTATTCATTAAAAGCATTTGTTTCTCACACTTCACCTATAGTTGACTCCCACATTTGTTTATTTGATTTGTGAGCATGTCCACATCATATTCTAATTTGAGCACTGTAGACTTTGCCTCTCCACTTTTTTCAACAGTTTTCTTTGTTTCCAGATTTTCATCTGAATTATGGATCATAATAGTACGATTGCTTTTTTTCATTATAGTATGACTGCTTATCCGATACCCTTTGACACAATAGAAAGGAATGTATTAATAACAAAATGACTAAATGTAATTAAGATAACAAAAGATGCAAAATAGAGTTAAAGAGAAACTAAAGGCAGAAGTTTTGGGGGGGGAAAATGTTAGATTAGAAGGTGGAAGAAACTCTTATTGAACAGAAAAATATAATTAAGGTTACCTGGCCTGAAGAAGCATGGTTTCTTTTATAAAAAAAATTGTCATATCTGATTCATAAACTCTGGATGAGTCACATATTTCAATACATGATATCTCATTCTCAAAAGGACTGTCCTAAAAGGAAAAGAAAACTATTGATCTATTTTGGTATCTTGAGGTTTCTTTCAGGAGAATTGTACTGGTTCTCCAAATCCAGATTCAACAAATTTGTACACATCTGTGACCCCAAGACATTCTCCAAATAAGACCCTAAAGATTAAAATAGCATGTCTTTCTTAACTAGAACTGATTCCAAACTAAATAAATCTCTATCTTGGATATTTAACTATATATGATGAAAATATAAGAAAAATTGGAGAAAAAGTGCTTTACCAACTTAATTAAAGTCATCCATAGTCATCTAAGACTTTGACTAAATCCCCAGCTGAATCAACATCACTTATGTGCATTTTGATAAAGTATACTAGCATACAAAATGTCTTGATTAAAGCATCATACGTGACCTTCTTACAACTTGTAATTAGATATTTATTGGTTTTTAGTAGGAATGTCTGCTTCATTTGCACACTTCTTGTTTCTCTGGTCATCTCCTAGAAAAGAGTACACAGCTCTTTATTTACTAAGAATATAGTCAGGTAAATCCACATGCATGTCATTTACTAACAGACAACAGATGATTCAATGCTTCGAGCAATAGTTGGCGAGACAAGCCACTTGTGGGGAAACTTACTGTTAAGATTTCTCAGGTTGCTAAGCGTCTGGAGAAGTTTAAGACGACTATATTCACTCAGATGAGCATGCTTGCCATTAAACATGGAGCAATAAACTTAGGTCAGGGTTTCCCAAACTTTGATGGGCCTGAGTTTGTCAAGGAAGCTGCGATTCAGGCTATAAACGAAGGGAAGAATCAATATGCAAGGGGTTATGGTGTTCCTGAACTTAATTCGACCATTGCAGCCAGGTTCAAGAAAGATACTGGTTTAGAAGTAGATCCTGAAAAGGAAGTGACTGTGACATCGGGGTGCACTGAAGCAATTGCTGCAACCATGTTGGGGCTGATAAATCCTGGTGATGAGGTGATAATTTTTGCCCCATTTTATGATTCGTATGAGGCAACCCTATCTATGGCTGGTGCTAAAATAAAGTCTCTCACTCTTCACCCTCCCGATTTCGCTGTCCCTGTTGATGAGCTGAAGTCTGCAATCACAAAGAACACACGAGCGATAATGATAAACACGCCACACAATCCTACTGGAAAAATGTTCAGCAGAGAGGAACTGGAGCTGATTGCCTCTCTCTGCATAGAAAATGATGTCTTAGTCTTCACAGATGAGGTTTATGACAAGTTGGCATTTGAAGCTGAGCATATCTGCATGGCGTCTCTTCCAGGAATGTATGAGAGGACGGTGACCATGAATTCTATTGGGAAGACATTCTCCTTAACTGGATGGAAAATTGGATGGGCTATAGCACCACCACATCTGACATGGGGTTTCAGGCAGGCACACTCGTTCCTCACGTTTGCCACGTCGACTCCGATGCAATGGGCAGCTTCAGTAGCTCTCAAGGCACCTGATACTTATTTTGAGGAATTGAAGAGGGATTACTTGGTGAAGAAAGAGATACTTGTGGAGGGATTAAAAGCTGCAGGTTTCATAGTGTACCCATCAAGCGGGACGTACTTTGTTGTGGTGGATCATACCCCATTCGGGTATGAAAATGATGTGGCCTTCTGTGAGTACTTGATCAGGGAGGTGGGTGTCGTCGCCATTCCAACCAGTGTATTCTACCTCGACCCGGAGGAGGGAAAGAATTTGGTAAGATTTACCTTCTGTAAGGATGAGGACACTCTGAGGGCTGCAGTTAAGAGGATGAAGGAAAGGCTTCACAAGAGATGAGTTTCTTATGATGTGCTCAACACTCTGATTCACCCAGGGTTTTTAGTAAAGGATAAATTGGCCTTGTTGCCTGGATCTTGGGATTGTTCTCCCTTGCAGTTTCCCAACTGTCATGTTGAACTGTGAGCTGTTTTAACTTTTCAGATACAATGCTTTACATTTTAATCTTTGAATCCTTGGTTTAGTTCTCTACCTTTTCTCTTGCCCAATCTTAAGGAAATGTGATTCTGACATACATAGTTGTCCTGATACATGATGCTAACTTACTTTGGCCCAAGTCATTCACTTATTTTAGATGCAAAGCGTCTAAGTCTGATTTTGTTGTCCCACGTTGATTTTGATTCAACCATTTTTCTTTTTTTTGTCTGTCTCATGGTGGTGTGATGTAAGACAGAAAAAAGCCTATGTGATCTAATAAAATTATAACATCTCGATTAGTCTCATATTAAAAATAAATAATATTAAAATTGATTTATAATGATATGGTGAGCGTATTATTATCAATTTTAACTTATATATTTTGATCAATGGATTAGCTAGTTGTTCAGGCTCGAGTCGTGATATTTGGTATCTAAGTCACCACAAGATTATGATTCACATATACTATGTTATAATTCGATCTTGATTATGTTAGACTTTGACGACATATACTATGTTATAATTCGATCTTGATTATGTTAGACTTTGACGAGGATATTAAACTCTTAAGTGAGAAAAATTGTAATATCTCAATTAGTCTCATTTCGAAAACGGATAGAATTATAATTCAAGATTTGATGAGTGTATTATTATTAGTTTCAATTTAAATATTTTAACTAGTGGTTTAAGTAAAACTAAGTTTGAGTCTGGTATCCTAACTGACATAACGCTAATTATCACATCGGTGGAATGAGATCAAAATATCAGCCACATGACTGACAACACAAGACCATCGAGCCGGTATCTTAATTGACGTAACGCTAATTATCATATCAGTCGAATGAGAATGAAATGTCGGCCAATTGAAGAGTGACATATCTGCCGAGTGATGATTAGATGTGACAGACATGATCTAATGCGGCCGTTTGTCAACTCCAGCGATGGCCTAATCATAACCCTAATTTGCCCTTTCTCTATTTTGTTCTCATTCCTTTATATTTTTGCGACCTGCCTATTGAATTCCTCTTCAAAGGAGCTGCTAATCTGTGCTTAAATGGCTCAGTCCGGTATCAAATGACACCTAAACCCCCATCAACACCGCTCATGCTACGTAATCTCTCTCTCACTCTCACTCTCTCACACATATTTAGTCAGTCTTCGTGTCCAATATCATCATTGTTAATAGCAGCAGAGGCCATGGCCTGGCCAGTGTCCTTTGCATCGTCACTGGTGCCAAAAATGGCGAATCCATCGGATCGAATCTACTTTTACATTTCATTGATTTACAGCTCATCCTTACCTCTTTTGCTTACTGCTTTTCTATCCACATATGGATGATAAAGTATATAACCATCTGCTAACAGGCATCATAATATAACCTGCCATATATTTCCTAATCCCAAGAAGCTTGTTAGTTGATATCTAATCAAATTTTCACATAAGACTATCTCCTAAGAAATTGCTATGAGATTATGAGAACATTATATTTGGCCATATGTGCTTAGATCAATGCTTCATTAAGCCTTCCTGGAGTCACAAGATTGGCATTAACAACCACATAACAATCATTATGAATCAACAAAGACAAGATCCTCAGGATGCAGTCATGCATACAACATGAACTAAGTTGGAGATGCCTGGAAAATATCCTATGCTGTCACCAATCTTGCCTCTTCTTTGCAAGAGACCATTCTTTGACAATACTAGTCTAGAATTGTCTGGACCAATTCAAGTGCATGAGCATTTACATACACATAACATATGGAAACTAATCATAGAAATCGACAGTAGATGAACACCATAAAATGCGTACCAGAAGCCACAAACTGGTTACTGTGGCTGCCTGGAAGAATTACAATGTGAATCGAATCCTGATTAGAATCCAACTCAGTAGTTTTGCTTGCTAAAATTTGCAGTACTACACAAACACTTCTTTTTTCAACATCAATACTAAAAAGAGTCTCTACTGTTTTTTTGCTGATCTTGACTTTTTATTGGTGACAACTGGCAGCTTGAGGTCTATGAAACTAGAAGTTAAACATCTATATATTAAACATAGCCTTTCAAGATCTACTGACACACTAAAACGTTATGTACCCACATCTACATGAATTTATAGAGATGAAACATTCACATAGGCAAATGGAGTAAGAAACTGAAAACACTGTAGCATAATGCAAGATGTTAATCAGACAAGACCTGAATTACAAATATATGTCAAAAGATCAGTAATTGATTGGGATCCTGGATCCCTAGTCATGTAATGATGAAGTCTCACTATTTCTGCATTGAAAGGCTCTGAAGACTTGATCTAAGTGTAGCCTGGAAACCTGCCTGAAACCCTTGTGTGTATGCTGCATTCTTCAGGCTCATCTGCAATGATTTTGTGATATCAAATTGCATGCTAAAGACAAAGCCTAAATGACACAAACATCATTTAAAGCTCCTGATGGCTCGTTCTATAGATCTATCAGATAATGCAGCTACCAGATGCATTTAGATTTCTTTTGATTCCTCTTTGTCAGTTTCTTCTGCAAAATGTTACAACTCTGCTTATTTTAACGTTCATAATTACTAAAGTGCAACAATTATTCCATGAGTGATTGAAGTAAATCAAACTGCTTCTACTAGTTGTACTTTCTGTCTGTTGTCTTGGCTAAAGATGAAAACAATAGTAATGACACTTTTTCAAAAGGTGATTGTCACAGTTAAAAGATGGTTGGCTGTTTGATTAGTATAAAATTAACTTTCTTTACTTAAGAAACATCAAAATCAACATATGTGATCTGAAACTAGTGAGCAAAAAAGCGGAAATGGTTTCAGGCACTGGACAAGCTGTCATTGTCCTAAGACTACCCATAAGTATGGTTATCATGCTTATCACTTACCATCATGTGCTCCAAGTCAGAACTGACACGTCTTTTGACAACATCTGAAACTGAAGGTGCAATTTGTGGATCATTTATATCCTTGGTTATCTGCGAAGGTGATTGATAATGGATGTATCAGAACTTGATATGATATTCGTAGATGGAAAAGGCAGACTGAAATACACCAAATTACTTCGGCAACCTCGTTCAAAAAGGCCGTGGATGTTTTATCCATGATTTCCTTTACGAGTTTCTCAATATTGGTAGCTTCAGCCAATGGATCTATTGAGCTTTGAACTTTCTGCAACTTCTCTTTTTGTAAAGCAGCCGGACTTTTGGCTTCTCCTGAAATTACAATATGAAACCATGCCAGATTTAGAAGAAGAAGGGACCCCAAGAACAAGAATATGTAATATCCACAAACATATGAAATGTGGAAACTTCACAGTTTTTTGTGCCTGCGTTAACATAGAATTTGCATACTTTCCAGCACAAGTGAGATACTTCGACATATAAATGGACTCTTCTACGATCTATACATTTGTGTTGATATATTTAACAGATTGTGAATAAATGATACCTATACAAAACTCTTTAGGGCATGCTGAATGGTAGCAATATTTAGATAATTGGGACTTCTAATTTACTCAATGTTATTTGAAGTTCCTCATGTAAACCATTTGTCAATCATATGGATGGTTGTTATACACTTATACTTATTATGAGACCATGGATTTGTTTGTTTAAATTGTACATAAGATAAAATTACAAAAAAAGGATAAACATGCATCAATTCCATGGCAGTTCCTATTTTCATGAGATCACCTGCTGATATTTAGGTATCCTACATCATGCCCACGGTTTGCAAAGTTGCACTATCTTGTCACTATCATGGTCTAAAACTGCTGATGGTAATCAGGCTGTAAATTATGAAACCAGAGAAAATGGCAATCAAAGAATATCAGCTAGATCTTAACTGATTTGGCTCATCTAGGCTGATTCCATCCAATCTGATCCAACAATCAAATTTCACTAGATTGAATCCTGAGATCCAGGTCAATGACAGTCCCAAATTCTTAAGCTTTACTAATAACAACTACAGAAATGAAGCTGCAACATTAAAATACTTAGAGAGAATATAATTATCCTTCGAATTACTTAACTGGTCAAACAACCATAACTTGGAACAAGTAGACCAAAACAAGTTCGCTTGGTTGCATTTGAATTTTTTTTTCCTAGGCAATTTTATGATACATCAGTTGTGAGAAATCCACAAGTACAAGGGAAAAAAAGACAGGAACTTTGAACCTTGTAAAAGGTCATATGTTATGCAAAGTCCAAGATGAAATTAAATTACGAATTGTTTACAGTAAGAAGACATAATATGTAAGTAAAAGTTTCTATGGAAAATGTTATTTATCACAAATCATGAATTACTAACAGAAGCTCACCAGCAAGCTTTGTTGGCTTCTTCACTGTAAGCCCATCATTTCCAGTGGGAATAGAAGTAACAGCATTTTCTACTTTATCTGGAAGAGTGGGAACTCCAGATGGAGCAAGAGAAGCAAGATCAGGTGGATTGTCCTTGCCTACCGCTGGATTAGCCTACTACAAGAAATTATTATCATGCACTCCTTTTAAAAGATATTAATATGAAATTTCTGCTTTACTAAGCATGTGTTGAATCACCTCCAAATCCACATATGAGGGTTGTCTTCCTATTGAAATCAGAAACTTGTCCAAGCTGCTTGCACTTATAGCTGTTTAAGTAAACATGGAGGTAATAGCTATTTTAGCACCAAACAGAAAATGATGATAGCAACTTCTGATAAATAACAACTAAAAGGATAGTCCAGTGCATGAAGCTCCCGGAGCCAACATGAGGTTTGTTTAAATAACTAATGGGGAGAAGGAAAATGTAAGTTGATTTCTGTATGTCATGCAAACAAGGAAAGGAAGATTCTGCTGCATCTAGAAAACTAAAACATAAAATAAAAATGTATCAGTGGTGTTCATATTGCAATATATTGAAAAGCTCCACTGGATGAAACACTATTGCTTAATAGTTAAAAGAGAAAATGGAAACAAGATTTAATCATTTAGCACCGAGCACATTGTGATCACGAATATATCAACATATACATATACATACATACAATCAAACACATGTACATGTGAGCTTGAAAAGCTATAGCACCAAAGTGAATCAACAAATAGGATATCATCAACAATTAAAACCAGACATGATATAAATTATATCTAATACAAAGCTTATAGAAACTAGAACGCTAATGGAATTAAACAAGGAGCTCAAACAAAATAGAAATCTATTTTATTTACTGAAGTTACTTATCGTGTGTAAGTATATTAGCCCCAAGATTACCTCTGATGTTTTGATGACAACAAAACATCAACCTATTTAATTTGATCTGAAATCTCAGAATTTTAGGACCACACTGTGCCAGATTGCACTTCATGTTGTTAAGATCAACCTGAAAGAGAAGCTAATCATCTGCTAAGGTGGACTGCAATAGCTCATTCCATGTGTAATGTCTCTTCTGTGATGTCAAGTGCAACATGTCTAGGTGAATCACATGGTGCTCAAATTTAGTCATTAAACCCCTAACAGTGATTATTCGGGGAAGGCTTTGAACTTAAGAGTACTTGTGGGCTTGGATGACAAATCTGAAGAACAGGCTATCCCCTTTCTAAGATACTCTACTTGTATATCTTGAATGAATTGCTGAGATGAGAATATTAAGATGAATATGTGATGTTATTATAAAAGATAGGAAAAAATATTTTTATTCGTAAACAACTAGGTATCGTTTCGATAGAGGATAAGATAAGAGAGAATCGTTTAAGATGGTACGGGCATATGCTTAGAAGACTTATAGATACAGTAATTAAAAAAAATAAAATGATTAACATTAGTGATAAGAGGAGAGATAGAAAAAGGCTTAAAAAGATTTTAATAGAAATTATAAATAAATATTTAAATACTCTAGACTTAACTAAACATATTATTTTTATAAATATCAATAGTGACAAAAGATTAATGTAGTCGACCCCCAATAGTTGGGACTTACGGCTTTGTTATTGTTGTTGTAATCACCCTGAACCTTAACTTGCACTAATTTGAGAATTTTATAGCATATTCCAAACTCTTATTTATTCTATAAATTGTATGGATTAGCTCTGAAACTTTGAGAAAGAACAATGGAGTAAAAGCATGGTCTTTGCCGATGAAAAAGACAATTGACCATAAATTGCTAGAGACCAGAATGAGGATAACTAAAGAGTGATCATCCACTGGTTGGGTTGAGCCTTTATGAAAATTGGCCGAGGATTTGTCAACTTTTAAATCTAGCAAATGTAGGATTAAGAAATGCATTCATGTGGCTGCATATGTAGCGGCAATCATGTAATCACATGCAATGGCTCATGCAATCTCAATATAGAACATATGTGTAGAGTATGCAACCATGTGTCTAACATTTGAATGCTGTAAGTATTATTGTTGTAGAAGAAGAGGGTAATGTTAAAATTATCTCTCAAACCATTATTAAATTTTTTTTTTGGAACAAAATTCTTCATGATGAGCATAAATGCCTTCCAATGTCTAAATAAATCCTTAATTTGACCAAAGATTATTACTCTTAATAATATGAACTTGATTATAGGTACTTAATTAAGTGTCTTTTGAATAATTAAAAATTCTTTAATCTCTAACGTGGGCACTATATGAAGCCGCCACTAGCGAACTATTATAGCTCTTTAGAATATTGAATAAACACAAGTATAGAGGATGAGTCATAGAAATGCATAATGTAGTAGAGTGATATGAAAAGAATGCAGCGAGGAGTTGTTGATGTCAAAAGCTCGACACTTGATCATTCCAATGTAGCTGTCAGCAAGATGGCCTTTTCGTAAAAATTAAAATATCATTTCCTTTTATTTGTAGGGGGAAAAACACAAAAAAAAAGCTTGCCATACATGGACTTGATCGATGTCGACACAAAATAACTAATAACCCAGTGAAGATCATAGGCGTGGTCCTCAAAGGAAACTCCACATAGAATAGCGGATCTGGAGGTCAAATACCTAAAGATAATTGAATCAAATAAACTAAAGAAAATATGTAAAAAGAGTGGCCCAATGCACAAGGCTCTTGATAATGAAGATTCCAAAGCAGATCAATATATGGAGTCTTGCCGGGTAAACAGAGAGGTCATTTCCATGACTGCAAACTTCGTCATCCAGACCATAAAGAAGCAATCTTATGGTGGTGCTAAGGGTTGTCCTCTTCTACCCACTCTAATATTCCAGTTACAAATCCCTTATAACTAAAACTGATGAGTTATTGAGCACTTTAATATATTAGATTGCCCAGGAAATTTATGAGACACTAACTGTTATGTAGCAATTGAAAACCTCAATTGATCAAGGACACCAATTGAAACTGTAACTGCTAAAAGATGAAGCAGCAAAACTCATTAATCAGCGTAAGTTAATGGTGGTTCCAATCAAGGTTCGCAATACCGTACCGTACCGGGCGGTACACTTCGGTATGACATACCTTGGTCCCAATGATATACTATAATGCAAATAAGATAAAAAAAAAAGATACTGAAAGAAGAATAAATCAAATAAAATCTTGGTACTTACAAAGAGTCACTTCATTTGTGAGTGGGTGGAAATAGCAGGACTGTTGAGATTTGAATCCTTGATCCAGCAATAGTGAGACATCTCTGGTAAAAATAGATAAATAACTTGCTGAGAACATCAGCAGACTCACACAAAAAGAAGATGGAAGAAAGATCGCAGCAATATTTTCATTAGAGTACATTAGAGTTTAGACTATTGCTATCATTTCATATACAAGAAAACATATTATAACAAAGCATTCATCAAAAGAGCTGACAAATAGAGCAGAAACAAGAAGGGGCCATTGTTGGTGTACTGCAAAAGTTTGAAATAACCATTTACCCTCAAAATTGTAATATTTCTGGTATACTACTAAAGATTTAAGATATCCAAAATTTTACCCATATCATTAACTACTATTGACTAATGTTGGTCTTAACTCATATTAAAGCTAACTACATGTTTGGTTTACTAATGACTGTTGCCGAAAGACCAAATCACTTCTAATCTGTATGCCTAATCCTCTATGATGTGTGAAGGAGGTAAATCAAAAGTCATAGAAGAGCCTCTCTAACGAAAGAGAAGGGAACTGATCGGAATAAGATGCCTCAAACAACTTTTCTGTCAAGCATTCTTTCACTTTTGCCCTAAGTTTAGCTGAGTGGTCCATGTCAAGGTTTGCCACATCCTTAACATAATTCTTTAGGTTTTCCATGATCTCATCTGTGGTTAACTCAAAAAATCATTGGTAACTAGATCTGCTAGCAACAGAGGCCCATGGTCTGCCATAAATAAAATCACTCCCTTGCTCTGAGGGGTGAGAACAAAGGGGGAGATGTCACATCCCTCCAAGGTGCAGCAACACCAGGAGACTGAGAACATTCAATCAGGGAGGAGATATGGTTAGAAGGGGGCTGCACCTGAACCTCCAACTTCCCCACTCATAAAGTGCTCAGAGTTCTCTCTTCAATGCCAGCTCAAAAGAGAGTAAAATTTCCAACTCTAAAATGTTACTCTCAACTCTGAGGTCTGAATTAACAAAACCATATTGACATACAATTTGCTGTAAAATAGTATTAATAACAAACTCGAGGTTTATAGAAAATTAAGATTAAAAGATCAATTTACATTTTGCATATAAACAAGAATTGTCAATAATAAATTAGTAATCAATACCTTGCAGAATCATTAATTAGTGCAAGTGGTGTTACACATCCTAGTGGTACCTGGAAAAGCATCAAAATAGAGGGCATGAAGTTGAAACTGTCAGGCAAACGACTTTTTGAAAGATGGTAAATGAAAACATTCATCATTAATTTACTATCATCATTCATGCTTAATCCTGGCAATATGTGATCAGTTTTACAACAGAATTCAACTACAAAAAGCTTCACATTAAACTTTAAATTTCTACAACTAGCCATCACATAACATCAACAAGTTCATCTCATGGCGTAAATCAAATAAGCCAATAAAGACAATCCTTATAAATATCTACAATTATATGATTAATATAACAACATTAAAAGAAAAGGGAACACAAAAACAGGCAACAAAGGAACAGTCCTTAGATAGAAACAGCTGTAACTGTCATAAGGCTCCAAATTATTGAATGATTTTAGCTTTCGAGTAAAAGCTTTAAATACTTTCTGACCATCCAAAGATACACCAAGTCACCGATCTTTTTAAAAGGGATATTAAGTCATAGATAAGTTCACCACTATAGTGCCAAGATTTTCTCTTCACATCAAAAGATTTAGGGTTAAAGTCCATTTTAACCCTTGTGGTTTTGGCCATGGATCACTTAAACCCTTATGGTTTACTCGTGTCTAAAATAACCTCTACATTTTTAAAAACGTAACATATAAGTCCCCTCCTGTCAAGTCTGATTTAACAAACGTTAGAATTTGCTTACGTGACATGCTGACTTACAATAAATCATTAATATAATGACACGTGCAATTTAAGTTTAAAAAAAGGTTAAGATCCATTTTAGCCCCTATGGTTTTGGCCATGGATCACTTAAGCCCTTATAGTTTATTCGTGTCTAAAATAATCCCTATATTTTTAAAAATGTAGCTTATAAGCACCTTCCGTCAAGTCTTAGTTAATATATATTATAGTCTGCTTACGTGACATACTGACTCGCAATAAACTATTAAAATAATCATATATTTAATTTAAGTTTTAAAAAAAACTGAGACCACCATCAATGGCGGGAGAAGATGTCATTGTGGAAGCAACCACCACCAACAGCACTAAGCCACTGTTGCCTAGCAGGGCATCGTATGCACACAGCCTCTCCCGTGTTGACGATGAGCTTAGGAGCTTCCGGTCCTGCCTTGGATATGCATCAACCAGTCCGACACAAGACACGCTGTAGTCTCTTGAGTCTCTTCGTCCTCACCACCTCCCACTTTATCTTCTCCTGCACCCCCACCCGTCGCGCTACAATGTGGTGGTCCAACTCTCCCTTACCTCCGCCTCCGGCCTCTCCTACCTTTGCCTCTCCGCCTTTATCTGTCACTACAGCCTCCGTCACGTCCTCTTTCTCGACAAGATAAACCTTAACCATTTTTTAAATTTAAATTACACGTGTCATTATATTAATAATTTATTATGAGTTAGCATGCCATGTAAGTAGACTCTAACGTCTGTTAACTTAGACTTGATGGGAAGAGCTTATATACTAAGTTTTTGAAAATGTAAAGATTATTTTAGGCACGAGTAAACCATAAGGGCTTAAGTGGCCCATGACTAAAACTATATGGGCTAAAATGAACTTTAACCCTTTTTTAAATTTAAATTACATGTGTCATTATATTAATGATTTATTGTGAGTTAGCATGTTACGTAAGCAGACTCTAATGTCTGTTAACTCCGACTTGACAAGAAAGGTTTATATGCAACGTTTTTGAAAATGTAGAGGTTACTTTAGACATGTGCAAACCATAAAGGCTTAAATGGTCCATACCAAAACCACAAGGGTTAAAATAGACATTAACCCAAAGATTTATATAATCACCATAAGCTTGTTAGATATTCAAGACACTTTATAAGATAATTATAACTTGAAATGTTTTGTAATTAAAGTGACTGACTACATCATATAAAGGCAACCCACCATTGCTTGGTAGATCTAGCTCTCTTAGTCATAGGGCTCAAATAATTTAATTAAAGCAAAAGCATTATATTCATAATAAATATGCATACACATCTCACTCATTCTTTATGTATTTATTGGATTCAGTGGTATAGCAACCATTCAGTTGAAAGAACCAAGGTATATATCTGACATATGGTCAACATATTCAGAAAAAAACAGAAAATCTAATAATAAAGGCCAATAATAGTAAAACAGACCTTAAGTATTTCTTGCAAAGCTTCTTCAGCAGCCATTCGCAAACCTCCCTTTCCAAGGCCGAGTCTTTGGGACAAAACTAATTGGCACAAAGTATATATACCATAAAGTTCATCCATTAACTCAAATGCATCAATTAATATGCAACGGAATCATGTAGCATTTGCACCACTGAGTAAGCATATGTACCTTTTAAGTCAATGTTTGTGTTTGCAAGAGCAGAAACAACATAATATCTATGTTTCTTGTCCTGCAATGGACATGCATAATGTTATTTATGTAGATAGAATGTCAAATTAATTTTACTGTTGTCATCTACATGCTTCTTCAGAAAAGTTTTCCATTTCAGGCATTGCATATTACCTTTAACAGCAAATTTTTACTTAATGCGCCACCCAAATGTCCAACATACTTTGCCTAACAAAAAGAAACAATTGTTCAGGAATTGTTTTAATAACATGTAAAAGAGGACAACTATTACATACTGACCTGAGCCTCAACAGTCAAGACAGCAGGATGATCATAGCAAACAAAATCAATCTGAAGTTCCTGTATAAGAGAAGACATTAGACAAAGAAGTGTTTGTTGGATAGTATAAAACCAGAATCCATTAATGAAGCTAGGGTTTGTTTGGTTGCCTATAACAGGAAGCCTTATAAGATATATTGTGAAAGTGATACTTGCAAAGAGCAACTTCCAAAGTTACTCTAGTTCACAAAAAAAAGTAAGAAAAATCTTTTATTTTAATCACTTCAACTGTTTATTTATAATTGTTTAGATAACTGATAGATCATTAGAAAGTGACTCTAGTTCACAAAAAAAAAGTAAGAAAAACCTTTTATTTTAATCACTTCAACTGTTTATTTATAATTGTTTAGATAAGTGATAGATCATTGGGTAGCATACAAGAGCTAGAAAATCAGCACTCCGATGATCGGACATAGCTAGAAAGTCTAGCTAGAAAGTCTATGACTAGAATCAACTTGTGAGATGATCTGACAACTACAACAACAACAAGCTGTAATGTCCCAACATGTTAGGGCAACCTAACAATTACTCTACAATAATGAATGAAATTAAATTGAAAATTCGGCAAGAAGCTTTAAAACATCCATAAATTCAACGACCCCTTGACTAAAACCTAATCCAATCAAAAGTCAACACAAATCTAATTCTAACAGACATGAACAGATGTGAGCACTAGAAAATATATCAACCTATACTTTTCACGACTAGGTGGTCTCTAATGTAAAAAAAAAAATGATTTTTTTTTCTAGAAAGTGAGACAATCAGGACAACAGGAAACTATGTTTCATTCATTTGATGCACCATGTTTATTCAATATTTTGGGAGGAGACAAAAAGCATCGTATTATCTCGTAAAGTTGAATGGCAAATCAGTCAAAAGATGAGGCCACAAGTTGTGCAAGCGATCCCCAAACCATCATACGAACTTTACAATTGACATTTCAACAAGCAGATAAAAATAAGCTTGTGGCATTTTGTAGGCAATCTGAGTTCAAGTTCAGCTATCCTATATGGACTCCCAGGCAAATTAGGGTTGGACCAACAACCAATTTGGAACAAAAGTTCTCGAGAAACCGAAAACATACCCAAGGAGAGTTGTTCCTTTTAAGATACAATGAACAAATGACATCTGACCAATTGCGCTTATCAAAAGATCGATATGCTGCAACATCGTTGAAGACAAAACATTTGGATGAAATGCAGTGATATAAAATCGGTTTACTCCCTCGACGGCAGGCGGACATGCGATGGGAAACACAGCGACGGTAGGGGTACAGGAGGCATACCTTTAAGCGAGCAAGAAGCTGATCCTTGGTATAACCCATATCGATTTGAGGCGAACGAGGACGAAGAAGAGGAAAGCCTGCGCTCAGTTGTGATCCGATGGCAGACAGACAATAGACTAGGGCGACCTCGAGCCCACCCAAGAAATGGCCAATCTCATCCGACCCGTTAGGATGGCGATGGGTCCGACCCATCAACACAGAGATCCGTCATTCCGGACCCGCAAAGTGAAACGGTTCAGTTGGATCATGTTAGAATCTTCCTAACAGACCAGTCATCGATCCGTTCAAATCTCGGATTATTGATTGACTCGATATTGGGATGTAAGTTTCATATTTCTATTTAACAATTATATTAATTTTAAAATAAAAATATAGAAGACAATTTATTCTTTTAAGATACAAAATGCCTAATCAGTAAATTGAATCGGTTGACGGTTTAATTGTCGATTTTTACACCCGATTGATGAGTCTGGTCTTGACTAAAGGATAAGATTGTTTTGATCACGCGAACTCGAAATTATTTTAACTGCATTTTTCTATCAAATTGATCAATACCATGAAAGTAATAGATGACAGAGTGGTACGTTAGAAAATTATTATTGTACACAGAAAGCATGGGTTTCTCAGATGCAAATATCATGAATTTTAATATTTTTTGCACATTAATAATCATAATCTTTTTTATATTTGCGTATGAATTCCGTAATATGTTGTGAACAGAGCAGTCTCCAACTCTTTGTTTGTTGTCGTTCACATTGGCCTTTTTATCTTATTATTTTGTCAGTAGGCTATGAACTGTAATAAATATTTTGACTTTGATCTAAAAGTAATAAAATATGAGACAAATCTAAATGATTGAGGTTTCTACTCTTTCGATTTGTCTCAAAATTCTTTCTTGATCAAAAAAAGTTACTCAAAATCCGTTAAGTAGAAACAAAATGATGCCAAGGCGTTGACATGAAACACCAGAACAATGACGACTAATTACATTAAAACAAGAAAAGCAAGCATGTTCATGAAGTAGAAACCAACTCAATTCATCAACTCTCTGTGAAGGCAGGTAGGTGCTAACCAGCTATAGATCATGCACCTTGAGAAGGCTCATTTTTTCCTACAAGCAAAAGTTTACTTCTACGATTCAAACTTTGATTACCAGGATGGCAGGATCACAAAGAAGCAATCTTATTATGACATCAAGTTTCCTCTTCTAATAAAATAAGACATGCAGCTTCCACAAAAAACAATATTTAACTTGAAAGGTACCGGAAAAGCATTTATCGAGCTATCAACTGGGTCAATCGCACAAAAATTATCAGATTCACTAGATTTATATATAATACTCATTGCATAACACTTGAGGATTAGTCAAGTGGGGGACAAGGTTAGAAAAAAAAGCTACTTGCTCGCATCAACAGCCTATATAGGTGCCCCAGCCCTTCGGGGAGCACTTACATTTAAAAGGAAAAGAAAAGAGATCAGCTGCCTTTGCAGCTATAAACCTGGTATGGTTATCAGACGGTTACCTTATATTTACACTCGTTAAGATTTGCTCATGCCCCGCAAACCTTCCATCTCCCTCTTGTAGGGAGCTTTCCACTTCAGCTCACAAAACTTCAGAAGCAGTACAACTGCTTTGGCTGCAAGCTGAATTCCAGATACCGTTGATGACCCAGATATGAGCAGTGAAACACATGCTGGAAGATCCACTTTATGTTCCTGTATATCCACTATCATGGCCCGCATATAAGTTGGAACACCAAGAATCCCACAAATCCAGTCAGCTTCATCTCCCAGGGCATGGAGGTTGCAGCTTTTGCTGCAGAAGTAATTAGAATATAAGATCAGGAACTCAATAAAGTACTTGTTTTCAGCTCAAATTATGTGGGAACTTTTAATAGACAACACAAAAGCTTCACTACTAGTGACATTAAAGAATGTATGTGACTTCAAATATGCTCATAAATTTTTACCAGTTTCACGTTGGTTTCAATAGCCTAATGTAATTATCCACCTTCTACATTCTGGTTTAAGACTGACATTGATGGTATTAAGGGATATTTATCACAGAGTAAATTATGTATTAGAATGAGGAAAAGATATTTAGAAGACCTCTAAAACTAGAAAGAGAAAGTATTGAGATAATAAAAACAATTAGATGTGTCAAGGATGAATATCAAAAAGGTGCTTATTAATCATATAAAGATCAAGGAGAATGGAGATATTATTTTATAAATTAGTTAAGACATTCTATTGATAACTTAGCTATAGCGATAAATCATGGTTGTCACAACGAGTTGGCATGGAGACGTAATACATGCATGACTTGTCCCAAGTACTTGGGCTGGGCACATGCCTTGTACATGGTATGTTCATTGTTACAAGGGTTGCAGACATCACATGGCTAGAGAAACCTTGGAGCAGCACATTAATTAAAGTCGCAAGAAAATGACATGGAAGGGCAATTAAGTAGACTAATCTTTTCTATAATATTAAGTTAGAAATAGTCTTCAATGGGTTGCAAAGGAAAGATGGTGTTTCAGGGGCTCACTTGTCATTAAAGATTTGAAGAATTCATGCAACTTGTTATCTATATAAAAGTAACCTCCAATTTTGTTTCAGCACAAGCATCTGGCAGGTAACTAGAGCAAGACCCTAAATCCTTGTTCTTCAACAAGGACAACTTGTAATGTGATTTGTTGTGATTTGTGCAATGCTATCACAGGAGTTCTATAACATGCATGAATATGTTCATGTTGGAAGAAGTGTACATAGCCAAGGATGAAAAGTAATTTCAAAGTTTCAACAACTAAAATAACAAAAGTGACTGCCACCAACGTACCTTGGTCAAAAAAGTATGCAAACATAATAAGGATGAACCTAGTGAATGAAACTACTGCTAGCACTGGATCTAGAGAGAGTAAATGTTTACAGCCTTCTACCTAAAAATAGAGATGCTATTTCTGTGGCCCAAACCTAGTCGACAAAAAGTATGCCAAACATGTATCTTGTAGACCCTTCATACATGTGGTGACTGCAGCTCAGATAACCATGCTAGAGACTTCAAATCAAATTAAAAATTAAAAAAATATGGGCATCATACGTCCCCCATCTTGTAATTAACCCAGAACAAATAGGTTAAAACCAACATGTCCACATGCCTTTGGGATCAATTGTCGACATGTATTTGTCTGGGTGTCACTAGTGAGCCAATCTCATGTAAGCACTACCTCACTGTGAGCTTTGCAAGTAAACAAAATATAGGACCGAACTGTTGGTCAATGTTCAAGTTCATGAACTTAGTTTCATGACAATTGAAGACACTGAGGGTTGGTTAAACATTATAAGAGTAAATCAACGTATCTAATGACATGGAAGGATACAAGTCAAAAGGCATATGTCCTTAAAATTTAACAGGAATCAATATAATCTAAGGATACAAGTCAAAAGGCATTTAAGAACATATTCAAATGATATAAAGCAGTCAATTTCTTATGCCAGTTCCAAAGATGTTCTTTACCATTATTCAACTAACAAGATATTAAGTTAGATGTATATTCTGTAGCTATTCAGATAATCTAAGCACCAATTTGAAAAAAAACCCAAAAGAAAACAAGTGACTCTGAAATCACTTCTTTTTAACCAAACTACTATGCCAATTAGTTAGCAAAAGCAACTTACATAACAAAGTAAGTGGAATAAGTGATGGTTCAGGTGATGGTGACAATCTCCCACCATTTCCAACATCTTGCACTGGACTGGGAGCATAGCTAGTTGCAGATGACAATGGTGAGTACTCTGGGTTCCCTTTGGGAGTTGACCCCATTGCTTCATGACTTGGAGGACTGGCCAAACCTGGCAAATGATTGGAAGAAAGTGGCGGTAAAAGATGGACTGATTGACCATTATTTGGTGCCAGAGAGGGACAAGGATAATGGTTAGGAAAAGGATCAATCTTTCTTTGTGAAGGTCCAGGTGCATTCACAGACCAAGAATGCGGCTCAATGCCATTTTTGGGGGCAGGTGGATATGCCATTGGACTTTCGGATGGAGAAATTTGACAATAGAAACATGGAGGCTGTCGATGTTGATTATTTGATGGAGCAGGAGCAAAAGGAGAGAGAGTAGGGTTCGAGGAAGCAGGAGGTACAGGGTAAAGAACATCATTAGAAGGAGGAGGAGATGCAGATGGAGATGGAGATGGGCCAGGGGCCGGTTTAAGGTATGATGACAATTGCACTTGCCTTACTTTTCCAAAAACAGAATTGTTAAGGCCAAGATTGTTTGCATCAGGCCCTGTGATGACCTGAGCTAGTTGTTTCATTCTATCCGGTAAAAGAGTACCACTCCCAACATCTGACAAAACAGAAGCCTCGACAGTAACTGGTGGTGCCACCGTGGAACCATCTGCATTCATCAGCTTCACATATACATTCTGCATACAAACAACATATTTAATGCTTTGTTTCACAGTTCAAACATAGATTGCAAACATACGAAAAGCATATTGTAACAGGATGGGCACCTCATAAGACCTCAAATTCAGTCCAAACTTAAGTTCACTCATCAGGCGGTCAATATTCTCCAGAATCTGTTCAATGGTGTTATTTAATTTGAAGACAAATAGGACTTGTGCTCTGTCCCAAATAGAAGTCGATGGCAATGGTATAACAGTGATCCCTCCAGGAAACTTCGAAAGCTCAAAAGCAGATGGGCGCCCAAAAATTGATGATGTCAAAGATATATTAGTTTGCTGAAGGACCAGCTCTATCAGAGTCGACCTTAAAATACTTAGGGCTTGTAAACTTATTGAAGCATTTTTGGGGTTATGAAGAAAGCCAAATACCACATACGTAGAGTTTTCTGGAGACAATGGTTGCATGGAAATAATTGAAACCTGTTGAGATAATTCACTTTCTTAATCTTCTGAATAATGAGAATAAAGTTGAATATACAGAAACAAAGTGAAATCAAACCTTAGTATTTGGAATTCCAATTTCCTCAAAAATGTCATACTCCAATCTTGCAGCATCAGCAGCAAGTTGTGAAATTGGTTTTTGCAAAATGAAGCTTGCCTGGATTTCAGCTGTAACAAAACAAGATAAACATTTATCTCCAATAAGTTTCTTGATATCCCTTCCACATTCAAATAATTACAATTACCAGTTCATCACAGGGCTATGCATGGACTTGTATCACCTCTTAAGTATACGTATGAACATATCCATTACTCAAAATGCTTAAGTTACCACTAAATTATGTTTACAGTTTTTGCTTCTACCTGGTAACATCAGGTTAAGGTTATACTCTCCTGGTCAGGCATTATCCAGTGCAGTATATTCCACAATAACCAACAAAATATATACCATCATGTACCAGACAATTAAAGTTATAGATCAACCATAAAATTTGTTGATTCAAATAGCTATATTTATTAATATATATCTCGCTTGGGGCCGATTAAACCATGCCTGCATTATTCAGACAGAGATCTCCAATATAGAAGGGCAACATAAGCATATTCATTCTTAGCTCATGCACTAATCTAGCATTCCTAACTCAAGCCTATTCCATATGCATACCATGTAACGGCATATACGGCATCATAAGCATCAAAACACAATTTCACACGTTTTATGTCTCATGTGAACCATGATAGGATAATATAAAGTCACTTAGACTTGTACTAATTTCCCACAACTTATCACATAAGCCTTTTATTAAATGAGCATAATATAATTCGCATAGACTCTTAACATGTCCATATATTTTTCTACTAATTATTTGAATTATATTACGGGAGCGATCAAGCAAAAATAAGCATAATTTTTATTATGCGACACAAAGAAAACAAAAAGCTAGAGAAGACGCAGTTCAATCTGCTTCAAAGACCAAAGCCCCTAAAATCCCAGATCCAATATGTCCAAGAAAAACGCCAACAAGACCCAGAGTGCCCATCTCATCACACGAAACAAAACCTAAATGGCAAAATACCACCCATCACCACAAGATCGACAAAGGAATCTAGGAAATGGAGCTCACCACGAAGGCTGTCGGGGTCATCGGGGACGAATACGGATCGACGCGTGCGGAAGGGTGGGAGCCAAAAGATGACGGGGAGCAGGACGCAAACGCTGACGGCCAACACGACGAGGCTTCTAGTAGGGCACGCCCAGCGTATCCCGCCGCCGGCGTCCACTAGATCGGGCACCTCGACGAGGACTTCCTCCGGCTTCCCCATTTAGAGGGCATCGGAAGCCGCCGCACCCACTCGAACAGAGAAGAGCGACGCGCGTAGTCGCAGAAACAACGAGAAGAGAAGCGGAGACGGAGGTGGGGGAAGTGGGAGCGGAAGAGCAACCACCAGCTGTTCCGAATATTTTATATTGCTCTCTCGCTTTAACCTTTATTTGCTCAGCTTTAACGGGTTTGTTCACTGCCAAGCTTCGAATGACGTATTTACCCTTTCTAATTTTTATATCTTTTAAATATTATAATCTTTCACACACGTCTAACAAAATCAAATTAATCAATACTAGTAATTAATTTATATTTCTAAATATGTATATCTTTTTTGTCTCTTCAGATATCCGAATTGATTAATATATTATTTCATAAGTAATAAGTGATGTAATATTTTTTTAAAAAAAATTAAATAAAATACATTTTAAACAATATTCTCACCCTATATTTCTGAATAATATTAATTAAAAATAAATATAAAATAATTTTTAATATTTTTATGAAGAAGATGTTTTCGTATAAATATTTTATTGTTATTTGATAATTAGTTATTCGTTTATATATTGGTGAAAAAAACTTGTTTTGAACTTTTCCTTCTTCCTTCTTAGCAAAGGTGATATAAAAATAAAAATCCCAAAAGATTAGAATTCCTTCCGTCTCAAAGGAGAGAAGGCATATTGGCTTTGATAAAATATATTTCGACTTTAGGTATTATTATTCGATTTGATGGGATAGATACTTAAGCTAAAACGATGTTATAATCCTTCATGTTTAGGAGTTTATTCGTGAAGATCTAATATAGTCTAAATCAAAATATGATATCTAATAATGATTTTACGTATAATGTATCCTCTGATCTTAGGATAGTCTTTTCGACATCAATCATAAAGTAATGAATGTATTTGTTATCATGATTTGACATGATTGACTAACTGATATATTTATTTTTTTAATATAAATTATTGACTTAAAATATTTAAACTAAGATTAGTAGTAATATGGCCATCATCAAACTCTTATAACTAAATTTGAAACTAATCAGATTATTACATTAAGTTGATATTAATTATTTATTTTCTCATATAAATTTAATTTTTAAATAATTATAAAAAATATATTATATATTATATGTAAAAAAAATCAACTTTTAATATTTTTATAAAGGAAGTTGCAGTTAATAAAAATATAACCATCAGATTACTTTTAGCATACTTCCAGTTTAGAACTAATCAGATTATCACATTAAATTTATATTAATTATTTATTTTTCCCAATATAAGTTTAATTTTTTATTTATTATAAAATATATTATATATTATACGTACAAAAAATTATCAACCACTAATATTTTTATAAATAAATTGAAATACAATATTTGGTGTACTATAACTCATTAAACATATTTGATAACGAGTATAGATGATTAAAAAATGTTAATATATAACTAACTATATTCATTCTATTACTTATGTATTAAATTGCTACAGAATACGTACAGCATATTTAATTATAGAGATTTCACGTTTTCTATTTTAATATATATCGAGCTCGAAACAAATGTTGTTGAATGCGTGGCATAACGTTAAGTATCGATTCACATAAATTTACTTCAATCAAATAAATCATCGATCAATTCAAGCCATTTCAATTTAAGCAAACTCCAATTAATATGATCGAACAAAATAATATGAATCGATGAAATTAAGCTAAATATAAAAAGCATGTTCCTAATGAACGTCCATACAATGAAGTGGTGAGAAAGTTGAAAACGACTGATATTAAAATGATGTGACTGTTGATGGTATAACTCACCAAGCATGACAGTACATTGCAACAAATTATACAATGATGTCATTGATGTACCTCCTTAAACAAATTGAAATATGTAGTCGAACTCCCGGCTTAAAACATGATTGTGACCCATCAATTCAAGACGAGGACGGTTCGATTAAATAATGGAGAAATATAAATGTGATCGATCACATGATAGAGCAAATATAATTCCATCTAATTGTTTTTAATATTTTATCTATAGTAAATGATATGCTTCATAAAACATAGAAAGGGAGAGAAGAAGAAGAAGAAACGAGAGGTAGGTGGGACTCTGATAGGAATCTTGGCCAACCACCAGACCTATGCTTTGATTGGAATTGAATTGTTGTTGAGTTGTTGAGCTACATTTATCTTTTATCATCTTGTAGAGTAAGAAAATTGCCAATAGTCAAATGTTCATTCTTGTTCTGTGTATGATGCATATGATCGTCATGTTTGTCATATTGAGCTTGACATATCTTTGCACTCTTCATATGCAAAGATGTGGACAGTCCAATCATGTGAACATATCCATTAACTTAAAATGATAAATCTTCTATAGTATAAAATTTGTTTATTTTTATATTGATTGACGATGATTATAGCACACTAGAAAAATATAATAAAAAAGAGCATAAAATAAAAGGATTTGTATGATAGAGAATACAAGTGTTTTCCTAATAATTTATTCAGACTAATTACATAATTAGTTATCATTGCATCTCAATTTTTATATTTTTAAATATTATATTGAGATTTATGTATTTATAGAAGTGAAACATTTAACTCTGTTTCTTCTCATGCATCGATTGAGTACATACGATATTTTCGTCAATAGAATCGATGACGTGAGGAGAAACGAAATTAAATGTTTCACATATTTAAGTATAATAATTTCAATAATTTTTTTAAAAAAAATATAAAAATTAAGATAATAAAGATAACTAATTATAAAAAAAATCTATAATTAACCTGATTTATTAACACCTCAAATTACCAGCATCATCATCGAGTTTGCCTATGATAGCGAATGGTATCACTGTGGTAGAACTAATGGTTTTCCAACAAAGAAACAACAGCAGTCTACTTGGTTGAGTTCGTCGGAAACAACCGACAGCCATTCCTGACAAACCCCCTCATCGTTCCCATTCCCACCACCACCTTCCCCTGTTCGAATCCAATTCGTTGAAACGAAGAAGAGCAGTAGCAGCAGTAGCAGCAGCAGCAGCAGCAGCAGCAGCAGCGGGGGATTGAGACGAGGGGTAGGAGCAGCGGCGGCGAAAGCAGAGTGTCCGCTCGATGGATTGTCATCCTGTGTTCCTGCAGCTTCGGTGTGGAGTGCTTTTCGCAGACCAAGTGTGGTTCTTGTTTTGCTTCTGGTTTAGGTGTCATGTCAAAGATTTGATTTTGATGCAACTGTGGCGCTGGGCAGGTTTCGGATACCAACAGGTTTAGATGTTGAAACAGTAATATTAAAATAATTTTTAATTAAATTAGACCTTCTGTATTGAAATAATAATATTAAAATATTTTTTTGATTAAATTAACAAATAAATTAAATATGTAAAAATTAAAATAAAAAAATTTAGAAGAAGAATCCGAAAATTGTATTTTCGACACTGTACAAACGCAACATCGAGCAACGATATAGCTTCGATGTTGGAATAGTAATACTAAAATAATTTCTGATTAAATTAGGGCTTTAGTGTTGGAGCAATAATACTAAAAGAATCTTTGATTAAATCAAAACATGTTAAATATGTAGAAATTGAAATAAAAAATTTTAAAAAAAAACCTAAAAATCATATTTTTCATGCCACTCACTTGGACGGTGCTATTACTGTAGCTGAGGTAAATGGATAATTTTATAATTATAAAATGTGTTGTAAAATAAATTAATTATATGTCATTTTCAAACCTTTTTTAATAAGCTAATCTTATTTTTTAATCTTTTTAAATAAAATTTCTAAGGAAAGATTAAAAGAGTTGAAGGAGAAGTCCTCTCCACCGTGGACTAAAATCTCTGAACAATGAAAGGGAATTTGAGTTTTTTCCCTTTCTGACAATCCTCATAAAAAACTCTAATTCCATTGAAATAAGTAACTAAAATAAATAATAAAATAAAATTATTAAAAAATATTGTTAGTGCATATATTATACATTCAATCAAATATCTTTTCAATGACTTAATAGCATCAATTCGAAGGAACTAGAGTGAACAAAGTCTTGAACTGTATTCTTTTAATTGAAACCTTAAGTAACTCACACATAGTATGAAATATAATTTTACGGGTTATATGTGAGTATCTTGATTATTTATCAGAGATTCTAACGATTGTTTATGAGAGATTCTAACGATTGTTTAGATCCTTAATCATAATCATCTACATATCTTTCATATAGAATGGCCTATGCTAAGAATGTGTATAAAGTCATGTATAGTAGAAAATACTGCATCAAGTCTCTTTCAGAACTATGTTATTCCTATATGTCTATATAGAGCACTAATCACCATACAAATAAGGTTAGAGATAAACTTTATATCTATATGCACTAAAATACTAACCATTATACTCCTTAGCTAACCAATCAACTTATTATTACCACATTGAACCTCCTTTAACAAATCGCCTATCACAAAGGTTGGATTTATATTGTTAGAAGACTCATTTTAGGCAAAGACCTATTTCTCTCAATAACACTATAACCTTAATCCTATTTAAGGCTTTAGTAAGATAGTTAACTATATTATTATCAATTTTAATATAAAATAAAAAAATAAGTGTCTACTCATTTTAATATTTATAAGTTTCTTTTGTAAAAGATGGAAGTATAGAAATTAGATTTTTAAAATATTTTGCTTCAAGATAAGTGGTGTCTAAGTGCTACAAGCTCAAAAAGCACTCTTTTGGCAATAATAGTTTATTTAGTTGATTGCCAAAATATAACACTTCTAAAAAAGAAATATGTATCCATATATAGATTTAATATCTAAATAATCAAAAATCTAGTTGACATTACTGTAACCTACAAAGTTAAGTCAATAATAAAAAACATTCTTAAAGTATCTAAAAACTCATTTAAGAGCATTTACTAGTATATCTAGTAAATTTGAATATAACATAAGAGATATCAGGTCTAATCATATTTGATAGATAAAGGAGAGATCTAATGATCTTAGAGTATATTTCTTGATTGATAAGATTACCAACATTTTTAATAAGATTAACATTTGGATCATAAAGAGTGGAGATAGATGAATACTCATAATATCTAAAATTTTTAATTAAAATTTGAATATAATGAGATTGAGATGATATAAAATTATAAGATTTTTAGATTTTTATTTCCAAGATAATATCAGTTTTAGCAAGATCTTTCATATCAAAATAATGAGATAAGAATGATCTAATTTTTAACTTCTTATATATCTTATTTTTTAAAAACTCTGTATGATTTAATTTCATTGTTAACTATCTCTTTAGAAAAAAAAGAAAGTATTGGGAGGTGTATCGTGTAAGAGATAAAATCATTATTGAAGTTATTTTCAATCCTATCTCTCTTATTTCTTCGAGGTTTAGGTTCTATACTAGTTGGAAAAAAAAACACTAACTCGAGATATTTGTAGATAATTTGGTTATGAAAAAAAAATATTTTGAAAGAAGGATGCCTTTCTAGATTTAATTAAAGTGTCATTTAAGATTTTAGTTATTTCAGAATTTACTATAAGAATTTCTAAGTATTGATATTGAGGAAGTATCCTACAAAGATAACGTCCACTATATTAGGACATCATCTTTTTTCTCTTGGGTTATGAGATACTAATCTTAACTAAACACTCTCATATTTAAAAGTAATTCATCCGTGATTTATAATCATTTCAAATTTCATTAACAATTGCTTCCTTATCTTTTTATGGTATTATGTTAAATATATAATAGGCAGACAAAAGAGTCTCCTTTTGAACTAAAGATTTAAGACACTAACCATATAAAAAAAGTATATATTTTTATTTTCAATTCATTATAAGTGTACTCACCTCTTTTATCATATCTTAGAGTTTTAATTTTTTTCAAGTTAGTTTTCAACGCCTTATATCTTAAATTTGATACAAATAAATTCCTTGTTATTTTTTTAACCTCATAACTTATATCTTGTACTCATATTGTGAAGCAATAATATTTTTTTCAGAAAAAAATATTATTTTTCTAACATCATAACTAGTATCTTGTACCCATATTGTGAAGTAATAATATTTTTTTTCAGAAAAAAACGATGGATATTTACTAGAATAACATATATGTATTTTTCTTGTAATCTATAAGAATACATAGCCTGTACTTAAACTTTTGGAGGAATAAATATGAAGCTTATAACTTTAAAAGTATATAGTTTTGCTTTATAAATTATAATATTTTTAACAAACACACATTTTTATGTTTTTGATTGAAAAAGTTCGTTAAGGTCAATTTGCGCAAAAGTTAATGATCCATCTAAAATTCACTCTTCCATATGAAATTTTTTATATTTTGATTTCTTAAAAACTTATTCGAAATATTGAAAATTAGGATAAGTAAATTGTTTATTTTTGTACAATAACAACGTTAGCATATATAAAAGAATTTGACATTATAGAGGCACCCTCAATGTTGTGCAAATTTTGAGGAGTATAAACAAAAAATTTATATTTTCAAGGGTGTGTATGAAATTGCTGACTTGCTGATTTATAATCATACAAATAATAAGAAGTTTATTATTATTATTATTATTATTATTATTATTTTATAATATAAGCTCTTGATGGAATTTAAAGTCATGATCTTTACCAACTAAAACAACCTGCAATTTCGTTTTTCAATATTATGTTATTGTTAATTGTTGGATTAATTGATTATGTCTTCCAAGCAAGTGGATCAGTAACAATTTCTTTAATCATATATATATATATATATATATTACACATAAGTAATATTTCTCGGATTTAAAACAAATCAAAGTGAGGTGACGTAGATTTTTAATAAATTAAATAAAAAAAATAATTACATATGTAATAATAAAAAAGGAATTATGAAATAAAAATTGCAACTCATTTTCATTAATTTTAGTTATTATACCATCGAATCCATCTGTTGAAGTTTCTATTTTTTCGCTAAACATTGCGTAAATTTCACATATTGTTAATTCTATCTGTCAATTTATTATTTTTCGCAAATTTTTTGAAGAACTTGCCGTAATTGTCCTCCGTTCCGATCCGTCCTCTGTTCCGAACCTCTTTTCTCAAAGTCTCATTCTCTCTCTCTGTCCTCTCCTCTTCTCTTGTTGTGCTTCCTTCCCTGCGTACTACGAAGGAACCGGACGGATCCGCCTCCTAGTCTCCTCCTCCTCCGGCATCCGCTTGGTCGCGGCCGTCGCCTAAGAGGTAAGCGTTCCTGCTCCTCCTAGGGCGCTGCTAAGATCGGACGGATTGGCTGTGCCGCTCCGATCCTGGATGATACTTTGTTTTGAGTCGGGGATCCCTAATTTATTTTCGTCGTCTCCGGCGTGTTGGGGATCGGATGAGTTTTGAATTCTTGGCGACTGTATTGAATTTCCTCTAGTCTTGGCAGATTTTAATAGGGATGATTTTGTCTCACCCAAGTTCTTTTGAGATCAGGTTTTGGATCGAAGATCCCCTTGAATATACATTGCTCGTTCGTTCGAAAGGCGTACTATGATTTTAGATCAGACTATGAGGATTGTAACCAGAATGGTTATAACGAAAAGAAATTTTTTAGGAAAACGACCACAAATTGGCCACTGGTGTGACCTATTCGAATGGGAATTGAGTACAGGTTATTGTTCCAATGTAGTAAATTCAGCTTAGTCAAAGTGTCCATGACTTATCGTTAAAGATGCTATGTTTTGCTCTTTCCGATGCACCAACATATGGCAGTACGCGATCAAGCCTGATTGCAGAGCTGAGCCTTTTTGTCCATTTGATTGGACTAACTTTTGGAAGCTATATGGTATAAAAATTATAAATTTATGGATTGAGAGCATGGCCAATATTGTACTCGATGGAGCCATTTGGTGACCCTTTAATGATAAGTTAATTACTTCACCATGATCAACATTGTTCTGGAAAATGATGGGAATATAGTTCCAGTCAGAACTCAATGGGCCATGCCTTAACGGACCAAGGAAGCCATCGAATGAGATAATAAGCAATAAGCAATGCTTTCATGATCTGATTAAAATTTTGTCCCATCCACTTAGTAATGAAATTCCTTCACCTCTGTCCTTTGTTGATGATATGGAAGAACTTGGAACATGGAAAACTGTGTTTTAATATGCTCTTATAGTAAGTGTTGTTAGATCTTTATACCTCCCTAGATTTTGAGATCTTGTTCTGATGGCTTAAGTTATATTCTCTTTTTTATTGCACTTATCCTCAATTCTTCTAGGCAGTATATTTTCTCATTTTTTTGCCTCTGAGTCCCAACTTTAACGTGCATATTTCCATGTTCTATCTGATTCCTTCTATCAAACATGCTTATGAGGTGAGTTTGAGGCAAAAGATAGATGTAGCAACTAGCAACTAGCAAGTAGTAAAGAGTGTAAAGGCACCAATATGCACAACTGAAAACCTACAAGAATAATTGCAATATCGTATAAAATTTTCAATCTTATTTATTGATTTTCTACTACTATTGTTACTCTTATTGGATTGATAAGTGGTAAACACATTCACTCAGTTTTATAGACTATAATGCAAGAACAAAGAGTCATTATAGTCTCCTTTGCTTCCTTTCTTCCAGATTTAATGTAATAACTAGAAGAGTGTGATCAAGCAAGCTCTTAAGTTGCATTACATGGCTTGCCATCTCTGTCCATGCTAGTTCTATGTGCATGTTTCTTGGCATGTAACTTTTTACCATACTGCTGGCAGATGAGTGCATGCTTGTTATCATAACCGTGCATGACAAATCCTCCAAACGTGTACTGTATCTCAATGGACAATATATGTCAATATTTTATGTTTGATAACTTGAGTGGTTAGTGGTGACACATGCTTAAGACTCGTGGTTGGCACAGTAAGGCATGTGTTATGTAGCACCTACTTGGGTTGGCACAACAATGAAATTTTACATTGTCAAGAATAAAACAACATGAAGTTAACTCCTAAGGAGTACAATAACTAGGTAGCTAGCTAAACATAGAAGCATCCAAGAAAGGTCATGTAAGCATTTGGTATTAAAGGAATTAGACAAGACAGTCAACTTATCTTCTTGTCAAAACAATTCAATGGTCATTTACAAACTATTTGCATGAATTTTCATGATCAATATAGCTAACTGCCTAACTCCAAAATTCTCAAATACGCACAGCATGGCATGAGCATCTTCAGACTCCTATTATATACTAGGAATGCATTAAACAAGCCCACCTAAACTCTTATGATTGTGTCAGGGTTTGTAATTGTAGATTGGAAAAGACTAGTCTAACAGCCAAAGACCATGTCGAGTTCTAATCTCCCACTAATTTTCCACAACATCATTCCTCTCATTTTAGGACAAAAATGGTTTGTTAGAACTTAGTATAGGCTTCTGCCATGGTGGGGTCTAGTGAAGGTAAGATGTTTGTAGCCTCATCCTTTCACGATATGATACATTCACAAATAGTCTACGCAATGTACTCTTGCCAAATAGGAAAACTGCAAAAGAAGCCAAAGAATTTGAAGTACTAAGACACATGGATCTACAAGTTCATAACTGACATGATATTGTGCTGATAACTTACTTTATAGTGTTAACTGTTGATCATTATATGATTTGCTAAGTAGCTAGCTTATCTTTTTTATTAGAACCTATTTCATTTTATTGCACTTGATGGGTTCAGGTTCTCTGAGGAGGAAAGGTTGTTATCTGATAATCAATCTCAAGCATGGTATGGTCTTCTATTATTTTTTCTCTTTGATATTATGGAACTTGGTTGTTCTTACATCTGATATTTATGAGGGTTGTTTGATACTTGTCCCGTATGTACAGCTGAAACTATTTTAGTTTTGCTCATTGAACAAAATATTTCTTGTACATCTAATGTGTAGAAAAAAAATGCACATCCCCTTTTATCACCTCTAATTTCTCAGGAATCATCATAAAGTTGGAATTTGGTAATATTGTAAATGTTCTCCAAAGTAAATAAAACTCTATGAGTTCCTTTCTGGATAATCGTAGTTATGATTTGTTGGAATTTCCAGTCCTAACAGAAACTACATACTTTATGGATTGATTAGTTAACAAGTGTAGCATAGATTGGCAAAACAAGATAGACTTGCTATAAATCAAGGCCTATTTTCCCCTTTTAACGATGAAGAATAAAGTATATTCAGAAGTACTCATTGTGATGATTTCATATTTTAAGTTATTGAACCTTAATCAAAACCTTAGTTTAATCTTGGTTAAGACGACTTCTACTAGCACACAGTGACACCATGGGCATATATGAGTGGATAAATTGCTCAGACTTTATTATTTATAACTTAGTGCTATTTTATGCCTTGGTTGTATTTACTATCTTTCTCCAAATTCTTCTGTTGTTGCATTGTCAAATGATCTTCACTTGTGGATTTCTTTGCAAAAAGATAAGATGTGAAAACTTTTTATCTTCTTAAAATATTTTTTGGGGTACTTCATAGGCTATCAGTGCCAACCAAGGGTTGTTATTTTGTGTTACCCAGTTGTGCTGACAACTTTCTTGCTTGCTATGATTTGTTTTGTATTGGTTGGCATACCGATCAGCATATGTCAACATTGCTCTAGCCATATGCTGGCTTTTCTAGTATGGTTGACATTCTTGTGCTGATTTTTTTTAGGTAATATGTTGAAACATGTGTTTTCCATGCCCATCAACATGGTGATCCTGATGACCAACTACTATGTATAGTTAATATTTATTGGTAAAAAAACAGTTGTTTGATATATGGGTTTGATTGATAATAGTTTTATTATATGATTCACCAAACAAATGGAGGAATAGTAAATTGAACATTGCTTCCATCTGAAAGTGCAAGTACCTTGACTTTGACCAAATAAATGATGCTTTTTGGCTAGTACAAAGTTCCGTGAACTTCATCATCATACATCTTGTAACGTATTCAGTGGTTTCTTAAATTGCCTGCAAAATGTTTTGCTGTTTTGACATCTTAATTTCTCCTTATATTATCCAGAATTACATTATTGGAGCATTCAAGCCACCATGTAACATTACAATCTCATTTGCTGATGGGAAAACTCGAAAAAAGGTAAAACAATGTTTATGTTTAGAATATCTGATTGGTATTTATTTGTATCAACCCTATTTTTGAGTACTTTCAGTCTCAGTATAAGTTAGACTTACAGTATGTTCTCTTGTGGTGGGGATATTTTTGTATTTGTACAGGCTTCTATAAAGAAGGAAAATGGACAGACTGCAATGGTTCCACTTTTCCAAAGCCTAGAAAACATTGTAGGGGAGGTACTTTACATACTTTTGAAGATTTTAGTATTGTTTGTTTTCACAGCACTACTATCCAGTGACAATTTTTGGTATCCAAATAATGTATGGATAAATCATAGTGGTAAATCCAATATGCAGGTGTCTATTGAACCTGTTCAAGGAAAAAAAATTGAACATACTGGTGTGAAAATTGAGCTTCTTGGTCAGATTGGTATGCCTCGTTTAACCAATTAATTCTGTGCTAGTATCAATAAACAGCTTGATTGCTAATGCTACTGTGATTGTGATATTGTCATGTAACAAATCGAGAATAACTGACTCTAGCATCTACTGATTTTGGCTACTATTTTTTATTTTTGTTTAAAAAGTTTAAAATTAAAAACTGCAGTAGAATATATTTTTGGTGACTTCATTTCTACATTTTGTTTCTTGGAAGTAAATCTACAATTGTCTAGTTCTCAGTGAGTTAAGAACATAACTAGCAAACATGTTTATAAACTTCAAAAACAAAATAAAAATGAAAAACGATGTTTTCACTTTTCACTTCTCACCGTCAAAATAAAACATCAAAAATAGATCTTAGGTGGATTTTTTTTTCAGTACTAAGTTAGCAGCTTCCAAAAGAAGTAAACACATTCAAGAATCTCTCTCTTTTTTTTTCTTTCTATTATTCCTTTTCTTTTGTTTTTCTTTTGCATAGTCCATAGGAAAACTGATGGTCTTGTCACCCTCAAAGCAAAGAATAGACATAGAAGAAAAGATAAATAGCATAGTGCACATGCTTCTTGTATAGAAAAACACCAAGAGATGTATAAATACTCTGATATGAAGATATGGAATGGTTTAGAATTTGTTTTGTTCCTTTTTTCAAGTCTGTTCTTTTTTTCCATGGTTATCTGGGAAAAGGTAGGCTTGCCGGTTACTTGCTGAAGCCAACTATAGTTATTAACAACAACCTTTAGAAATTGAAACATTATTTGGAGTTATTATCAATTCAATGTTTCTGTGATAAGAATTGTGTGTAGTGTATTGCTTTAGGTACATAAGCATTCCACTTGAAAAGTTGGAAGAGAGGAAGAAAGAGCAAGCCTATGTTTTTTCCTTTTTCTTTTTTGGGATACTTGCTGGGTCCAACTATAGCTATTAGCAACTACCTTGAGAAAGTGAAAATGATCATTGGACTTATTATCTATTTACTGACTGCTTGTTATGCTTAACTATCTGTAACTTGTTACTTTAGTTACAGTAGCTTTTTGCATCGATCTAGGTCTCTAGATAAACATTGGTATAAGAGCCTTACTGCCATGCTTGCTTTTCTTGGTCTAGAGTAGTGCAGATTTCTTTGCAGTATCAGAATAAGAATCTCCTAAGAATTTACTTAATTAGAGATAACTAAAATATGCATACATCCACAATATGTCCATTTAACCAAAGCATAGTGTTAATGTTGTATTTAGATGTTTTGAGCATTTTCTGCTTTTCTTTACTAAAATATTGCCTTTGTTTTCCTTATTTTGTTTTCTCATATTCTTGCAGAGCTATATTTTGACAGAGGAAACTTTTATGACTTTACCTCTCTAGGTTAGTTGGTAATTCAATTTTTATTATATGTCATTTATGTTGCAAAGCCATCAAATGGGTCTGAGGGCATATTGTCAAGCATCGAAATGCATGCATACCTTAACTTCGGACAGTATACTCAATAAGCATCCCACTGGTCACTGGTGTACATTTTGACTCTCAGTGAGTTAGTAGGCTTTTTGTAAATAAAACCACCAGACAAAATCAATCCTAAGTTTGTGTTTTCTAACAATAGTATTCTAGTTTTTGTAGGACCTCAACTAATAGTTAGATGTTCCTGTGATCATCCTACTCTGAAACAACTCTTTCCTATAGTGTCATTTTTGGAGCCTTGAGCCTTCATACTTCACACTAATATTTCAGGGACAAGAACTTAAGTTGATGAGAAGGATGAAACCTACTATGGCAAGAATCTAGTCCCATAATACAAAAAAAAAATATATTTGGTTTATATATATATATATATATATATATGGTAATGAATTTATTTATATTTTCACTAAGATTTTATGACACAGGACAAACAATCAGTCACAATAGTCTAATCATGTCACTGATCTTTAATTGAATGAAACAAATGATGATTGTATCAATTTTCTCGGAAGTCGTATGAGGCACATAAGACAGGCAAACATCGCTTTTCCGTGATAGTTTTCATAGCCCTATCTTAAGGACCATTGATTGAACAGAGCAAAAGAGGAGGTGCAAAACAAGAGGTGGAAGCAAATAAGATATTTTTTTTCCATGATAATTTATATAGCCCTATCCTAAGGACCATTGATTGAATAGAGAAAAAGAGGAGGCACAAAGCAAGAGGTGGAAGCAAATAAGATCCTTTTTTTTAATATTTGCAAGAGATAGTTATAGCCTCAATTTACTAATGTAAACAAATTCGTCAACACCTATAAAATTAAAAAAGACAAAATAAATAAATGAATTCCTAAATACATCGGCAATTCCTTTCACTCTTCTATATATTTTTGAAAAGGTGGATGTTGAGGCCAAATTTGCAGAAATGGTTAAAGGCTATTGATCACAAAGGGAACATAACCAAACTGTGTTTAGGATCCAGAAGTTAAAGAATAAGATAACATGCCAGTGAAAAAACTTTTGATCTGATATTTTTCTAGCGTTTTGAACTAATTATAGTAACTTATTGCCTCTTCGTTGTTCGTGTCTTTGTTATAAAATAACTCAATCCAAAATTTCCATGTTTTTTATCAAGGTCTAACCACCTAAGTGTTAAAATTTGAGAGGTTCTGCATGTAATTTGAGTTACTGGGACACGGTATATGGTTTTAATTTTAATGTGAAACTACATAAGTAAAACTTTTCTTTTAAAAAGTTAAGATCAATGTGCCTAAGTATGAACTTTTATGCAGAGAATTGATTATATTTAAATTCTAATAACATGATATTATTTGCAGTGCGGGAGCTTGATATTCCTGGTGACATATATGAAAGAAAAACTTTCCCATTTGAGTTCTCATCAGTTGAGATGCCCTATGAGTCATATAATGGTATCAATGTGAGGTTAAGGTGAGCATACCTTTCCTTGTTGCAGATACCTTAGTAAATAAATTTAACATGTTTTCCAGTAATCATGTATTGAGCTAGTATCTTTTACCAATGCCATCCTTCTACAGAATTATATTTAGGGTCTTTGCCGACAAGTTATACATAGTGAATGGAAATGAATAGAGCGGACACCTAGAGCGTTGCAATTAAATTATGTTGTTGCTTCAAAAGACAATTTAAATCCTGATTTGTTTTGATTCTAATATGACATTATTTGTTGTTGAATGGAAGGATATTACATGCAGTTTGAAATTGAAAGTGCTTGGTGTTGGGCTTGGTTCATCATCTACCATCACTTATCTGATTCTATAATTTACACTCTTTTATCCTAGATCAAAATGCAAATTATATGATCTATACTAGTTTGGATATGCTTTAAGGGTATAAATGACAATTAAGACAAGCCAAATAGTAAAAAGTTGGTGAAGAGAATGAAATTGATTCTATTATTGTAGCAAGAAAGTTATTTCACAACGAGCTAGGAGCCTAGGATTAGCATGGATTGAGGGTGAGAGAATGAAAATTAATTTAGGTGATCAGACAACTCCATGGAACTTAAGTGAACCAGTAAAGAAAAGTCAACATCTTTAAATTATACACGTTCCTTGAAAATTGATAATTGTTGTGGCAGACTTTAGTATGGAAGTGTGAGACAGAATGTGATAACTCTAAAATAATTATAAAATAATCATGTGTGATATATCAAAATGTCAAGAAATATTTTGGTAACTGTTTGAAGAGTTGAAGATAAATTTTTGATTGATCGATTTACTCTTCTAATATATTATTTGGTATACTGGTCTGAATTGTTTGCAGCATTCTGTCTTTATCTCTTTCCCCAATGAAAGTTGCTATGTGAATTTAATCATGTTTGAGTTTTAGTCCATGTTGACCCTTTTTACACTATAAGCATTTGCTTCTAGAATTTTGGTATTATTTGGGACAAAAGCTACCTTGAGAGATCAATGTGTTGGCATGTTTGATATCAGTGACTGACAAGCAGCAACCATATCTCCTATTATATTGCAGGTACATTTTGAAAGTGACAATCAGTCGGAACTATGTAAGCAACATTGTCGAGTACCAAGATTTCTGGGTAAGTTCTATCATCATGGTTGTTAAACATTTGCTAGCTTAAAATGCAACATTTCCATATTAGAACTGATCCTTTATGCCCTAATTTCTTGTTAAAATATGGAGAGGCATGCTGAAAACAAACTGAAATTTGACGATTCAGATGTCCGGTACCACAAGTATTTTTCATCCTGCAATTTGTAAATGCTGAATACCATGCGTGTTGACAATCTGAAAAATTCATGTTCAAGATAACAAATTTCAATTTGAACATGCTTCCAAAATATAGTGGGATGAACTCTTGTTGGTACACGACTGCACGTATTATACAAAAAATCAACTGCTATGAGACAGTATTTTAATCAGACAAAATCTTCAGTGGTACATCTAGTCATAGCAGATTCTAGATTTTGTTTATTCTATCATGCTTGTGTTTTCTTTGAATATTACACTGCATCACAGAATTTCCTTCGCAACAATTTTCCACATGCTGATCTCTTACAAAACCGATAAAAGGTAAAGTCAGCTTTGTGAGAGCTGGTTACTCATGAGCAATTGTTAGGATAACTCATTTTTTATTAGTTTTCTTTTATGAATTTGGTGTTTTCTCCATTCCTTTGCATAGTTTGACTCATGTTGTTTACTTTGTTATAATATCAGGTTCGCAACTATACCCCAGCACCAACAATTAACAATAGCATTAAGGTCAGTGTATCTTCTGGATGGTAATAGCAAAAACTTTGACTTAGTTATGGTATTATGTGCTCTCTTATCCACATTGTACTACTGTGTATAAATGAATTGTGTTGTGATTTAATGCCCCTTAGACTTCCTGCACAATATATGGGAAGCGACAACCATAGAGTAGCAAGTGCTGCATTCTAGAACCTACACATTATTCAACTAACATTGGCATATAATATAGGTGACAAGTGAAACAGCCATCATTGTGGTTTTGAATTTATTTCATGTGACTATCACATTGATAAACAAAAAAGCCCTGTGTTCCAAATAATCGTAACATGTCACTGTTTTTTCTCTCAGACAAATTTAACTTACTACTATCTATTCATCTTGTATGGATCAATACTAGGTATCTGATATTGCATCATTTTACCATTCTGGTTCATTACATCATTATGATGTCTTAGCTATGACATCCTTTACAAAGTACCAGAACATATATGGAAAAGGTAGTCTTGCAAAATGAAAATGAACAACCTCAGTCCATTAACCCATACATCTATCTTGAAATATTAATTTTTTTTCTTTAGTGTTTTGAAGTTATAACCATTCTGTCTTAGGTCCTCATTTCCACCATGATGTCATTTATTCCCGTTACAAGGTTTCAAGTACCCATTACACCGTTCGATGCAAACTAGTAGTTATCAGTCCAATGACCTACTGGATTTTGTCTAAATGCATCTCGGTATACCACGTGGTAAAGTTATTGGTGTTTAGCTGTATCAAGCAATAAGCCTATAATACAACAAGTTCCACATGCACTCTATTTTTGATCAGGGTTCTCAATTTCGATGTGTATCACCTGGTACGAGCGGTATATATCGGTCAGAGAGGATATTGATACGCAGACCGTCCTCTATCGGGTGCTGCCAGTGTTTTGACCCCGTATCGAGCGATACAAGATTTGTACCGGGCAGTAATGGTCGACATCCGATTGTTACCAAGGCATATTGGTTGGTACACCCTGGATTTTGATCGTTACCGAGGTGTACCGATTGGTATGCCCCAGCATACCATCGGTACACCTCGGTACGTATCGTATCGAGCAGGGCTCGGTACACTAGTATGGATCGAAATTGAGAACCTTGCTTTTGAACAGTAATGCATTTTCTTAACCTTATAGTTTCTTGTTTTTTTTATCAGCAATCACAGATAAGTGGTGTCTCCATGTGCAGAGTAAAATAAAGTCAAATTATGACAAGAAAATGTAGTTGAGTGATCCTGAAGTTTTTCTTAAAGAAACCTCAAAAAAGCAATTAATTTAATTGTCCTAGCCTCCTAGGAACTATTAGAGGTCTGAATTTTATTAAAAGCAGTTGTAAGCATGCCGTATTTAGTTTCTCCAGACCTTTAGTTAGTTGATGTTTCAACTTGTATGGTTATTTTTGCAGATGGAAGTTGGAATTGAAGACTGTTTGCACATAGAGTTTGAATACAACAAAAGCAAGTAAGTTTTAGTTATATACTTAACTACGTTTTTGCTGTTAGGTGTAAGTATAGCTATTTGCTTCGCTGAAATGAACTTTCCTTCTAGGTATCACCTGAAGGATGTTATAGTTGGGAAAATCTACTTTCTTCTCGTAAGAATCAAAATAAAGAATATGGAACTTGAGATCAGACGCCGAGAATCAACTGGTTCAGGGCCCAACACATATGTTGAGACAGAGACGCTAGCTAAATTTGAGTTAATGGATGGTGCGCCTGTTAGAGGTACATATATTGGACTCGCTCCGTGTCCTTACATTATTCTGCATTTTCTTCCAGAAACTTTGGTTGAGTATATAAGTTCATGCCATGTTTTCGCAGTTCAGACTGATTGCTTAATCAACATAACATCTATATGCCTGTGTGGATGTCATTATCATCCTATATTTTTAATCTTTAAATTCTTGGAACAAAAATTTGCATTACATGCTTATTCTTGGAGCAAAGTCAACTGTCTAATTTTTCTTCGAGTTCTTGGTGTCACCATTAGTTTGTCTTCTTCTTTTCTCTTTTCCTGCTACAAGTGACAGGTGCTTGTGCATTTTCAGATGCTATTCACTTTCTTTGGGTAACTAAAAAAATTATAACCTTACTAGAAAGCTGTACAAAGCAAATTGTGTAGTTATGTACAAAGCACCAGAGTGAGACTCACACCACTACAATCCCAAAGAAGGCCACTGACAACCAACTTTGCTTTTCTGTAAGCCTATACACAATATATTAATCCAAACTTTTCGCAGGCAATTGAAAGATCATTCCACTTTAATTTGCAGAGAGGAAGATTTATCCTGATTAAGCTTACTCCACTCTGCATTCTGCCTGTTGTACTCAGCATTTGAGTACAACAGAGCTGTAATATATCGTATTCCGGTGCCATACTAGTCTTTTTAAAAACCAGGGAACGAAGCATTTGAAATACTGCAGCATGAAAAGGAGATCTGTAATATATCCTGAAGTCAGGAATCGAAAACCTTACTTTTATCAATCTGAAATAGATGCCAAAGGCCCAAAGTGAATTTGTATATGCTTGGTTTCAATCACACCAAATCTCTTTGGAATTTGATGTGAACTTCCTCTCCTTTCCATGATTATTGGACATTCTTATTCATTAATATCCTTGATATATGAACTATAATTTTCTTTTGTAGATTCACTGTCAGTTTCAGTTTTAATGTCTTTCTTTCATTCCTTTTTTTTTTTTTTTTCCCAGGGGAATCAATCCCTATAAGGTTGTTTCTGAGCCCTTATGAGTTAACGCCTACATATCGCAACATCAACAACAAGTTCAGTGTGAAATATTTCTTGAATCTTGTTCTCGTGGATGAGGAGGATCGACGGTATTTCAAGCAGCAAGAGATCACCATATATCGCCTCCAGGAGACTTCTTGAGGTTTATGGTCAAGAGAAGCTTCAGAGTTTGTAAAAGAAACTACCAATGGTTCTGATTTAACTAGTGCATCAACTTTTCTTGAAGACTCCGAATCGGATTGTCTTTGCTCATGTTTTGCTAATCAACTTCTGTGACACTCGAGCTTCCTGGTGACTCCGACTGCAGACACTTGTATTATGACAATCTGCAAGGCTGCCAGCCAAAATGCTTATTATTTGTGAACGCTAAGATTTTCTTCGCACTATCATCGACATCTTTCCATTGTGAATAAAACATTCTACAATAGTTTGGTAAATTTCATCATTCATATCGGTTGATTTACCATGACTTGGTTAAAGCAAACCATATTTCTTGATGCATAATCTTGTTTTGCTCGTTTGCTGTCAGATCCGAATGGAACTGCAACTGCTCTCTCCCATTTTACTCGTGTGAGAGGGTGAAGAATTGAAATTACTATTGGGAGGTATACGATGAAGTGATTCCAAATGATGACACAGGTGGGAGATGCTTTTTATCCTCTACCATACATAAGTGTTTGTCATGTCGATGGATTGGATGTGATTCCAAATAATTTATCCAGTGATCACATTGACGCCGGAGACCTAATTATAACTGCACATATCCGTCATTCCAACTCTCCCAACTATTAGACATAACACAATATTAAAGTTTGTAAGAACTGAAATGTTCATAAATTGTCACGTAATAAATGAAAAAACCTATAGATAAAATAATTAATATTAGTGTTAAAATTATAAATATTCTTAATTTAACTAAAAATGTTATTTTTTTTTATAGATCTCACTGATGGAAAAAAAAAAAATTCATACAATGCGATCCTAAATAATTATATTTTTTTATGGATTAAGCTTCATTTAGCTGATTTTAAAATAATCAATCTTGACTCAAATTTTTTTTTTTTTGGGGGTGCCACAATAACTTGTAGTTTTCCCCATAATTCTCTCATCTACTTGATATAAAAGGTTAGAAAAGCCTCGAATCGTATGCTGCTGTTTCGTTTTCGGATGTAGTTAACATGATAGAAGATCACATTCGGCAACAGTGACTTGCCAAGATGACGCACCACAAGTTGTTCGATTCCAGATCGTTCATTCTCGGAGCGAGACCTCTTTCGACTCTTCTGGAGAAGCCACGAGACATGACTTCCACCAGAAAGCGCGTGCATTTTGAATACGGATCGCAGCAGAAACGTCACAACATACGAATCAGTCAATCGACCATTGCCATTGCTTTTCTGACGTCGGTGTTGCCCGGTGCCGACCGAACTATTCATGGAAGGAGGAAGGGAACGATTGGATAAACCGTGAAAGGGAGAAGCCGAGTGATCATCGGTCGAGCAGCAGTCCTACCACCGAAAGAGGTGGGTTTTAGGCATCGGAAGTCGTCAAAGTCTTCGGTGGCCGTCGTCTCTGTAAAGGTGTGGTCGAGAAGAGCAGCAGTAGATCGAGATTCCATGACATATATCCTCCAAACAACATGGATTACGACGTTGCTGATGCCACCACGCATGATGTGCATGTTGGAAGTCGCAATGGTCCCACGATGGGAGATGTGTGTGTGTGTGTGTGTGTGTGTGAGAGAGAGAGAGAGAGAGAGAGAGAGAGAGAGAGAGAGAGTGTGTTGAAAGAATGGCAAGAATCCGAAAGCAATTAAAGATGTCAATCTACAAAAATCTTGAGATCGAATCTCATCTTCCCTTATATAGATTTTTATGTATATATATATATATATAAATATATAATTTTGTCTTTAAAAGATTGCAAAGGGAGGGTAATAAGGAAAGAGAAACTATGCATTGCAGGAAAGCGGTTGAAATCAGAGTGAGGCACGTGAAAGGTGAGCGAATATAATTTGGGTGTTGACAGGACAAAAGAGTTGGGAGGGAATCCACCGAGGAAGGAGTGCGCCACCACCGCCCAACTTTGAAGAACCCTAAGCTTCTTCTTCCCCTTTTCGATGAGTTCCATCAAACGCTCCCTATCGATCGCCTCGGCCGGGTGTTGGACTCTTAAGCAGCAACTCCTCCAAGCTCTTAGGATCACATTTATTTGCTCTCCTTCCCCCATCACATTGTTTGTGTCTATGATCAACGAACCCTCCTTTATGCACTTCATATAATAAATAGTATCTATCCAAAATTTGATGGAGGTCCAAAGTTCAATTCATTTCCATTTGATTCTAAATGTTTAGCAAGTAAAAAGAAATATAAAACAATCATGAAGCGGAGGGGGAAAAGGGTAATATTTTTTTACAAGTAATATATTTTGATTTGATCCATAGTATACAAGTATCAAAACAAGTAAATTTATTTACTTTTTGTATTGTATAATCTCTTCAATAGTTGGAATAAGATCAAACCATATAATTTCATGTATGAAAGATTTTTGATTAGTTTGATGTGCACACAAGTCATATGAATTTTAATTCTTAAATATTTAAAAATCATCGAGTTTCGGACCTCTAAAATTTATTAGTCATGAAGGCGGTCTCAATCTTTTCTCCACGATTCAAACTTAATTATCAATTCATGAACAAAACTCTTTATTTCTCAAGTAAAAAGATTGATCATTAGTTTTGCACATCGGACCTCATGCACAGGTGAAATGATAGATCGATAACAAAGTATAGTGGTGAGAATTTGAATTCTCAATGTGGAGAAAATAAACCCGAATAACACACTATTTATTTGATTTTGTGAAAAGATTGATCATAATGCTTTAAATTATAAGACATAAGAAGAATTTAGATTTGATCAAATTTGCCAGTCTAACAAAAATGAGAATGTGATGCACTCATACAATTATTCTCCTCCTAATTGAAATGGAAGAAGAAAATAAAAGAAAAAGTTAAAGATGAGATATACCGATCGGAGGAGAGAAAGGCTCACAAAGGAAGTTCTTAATATCCTTATCATTAATATGCAATCACTGAAAAAGGAGAAGAAAAAAAAACTATTCTTAAAATTTTAATTTATTTTTGTATTGCAAAATAATACTATGACTTGTGAGAAGCAACTTTCGAGCAGAAAAATATAATTATATGTTGAAATAAAGCTCTTTGGTTCAAATAGTTACACATAAAAATGCAATTTACATTGAGGTATGCTACCTTTCATAAATGTCAAGAAAAAGAATGCTGATATTATTATTATTATTATTATTATTATTATTATTATAATATACATGTATTATAATATTAAATCGAAAGATTAGTATGCATGGCCTATAGATTTTTTGGACTAATATACCAAAAGACAAAAAGTCTTTCATCATATAATTCAGGAAGAGTATTAATTACTTGGTTATGCATGGTGCTAATGAGATGAAAGTCAACTCCAGCTCCAAATGATTGCAGGCAGATAGGTGATGCACTTTTGATCTTTGTCTTCCACTAGCTTCTGAGAGAGAGAGAGAGAGAGAGAGAGAGAGAGAGAGAGAGAGAGTCCCAAGTCAACTGTATTAGGAAGCAGATAAGAATTGTCACATGGGTTCTACTTCCTTCAAGGATAAAGCCAACCCCCACTTACCTATAAAATAATGGACTCAATCTGATCGATCATATTTAGATTAATTAAGAGCCAATTTCTATTAGATTATACATTGATAATCGATATATTATTTTTGTCTCATCGAGTATAATGTTGAAAATGAGAATGGCAAGTTTCTATCTTATGACATTTTCTTTTTAGAGTAAATGATAAACATCGCCAAATTCTTGGATGGATTAAAAAATCCAAGAAATTCTGGTTTCACTAATGTATTACTTCAATCTGATTCTAACATTATAATTGAGGCTATTAGTTGAGCTATTCCTTTTCGACAAATTACTAATCATATTTCAACATGTCTAATTTTTTCGAATTATGTCGACTGTTTGATTGATTATTTTTGTAAAAAAAAATTATCATAATTTTTTTTATGTTTATATACTTTGATGAAAATGATATATTTTGTACTCGATTTTTTACTTAATAAAGTTTCAGAATAAATGAGCTAAAAGTGGATGAATAAAATATTTTTTTTCTTTTAAGAAGAAGAAGAAGAATAATAATAATAATAATAATAATAATAATAATAATATTATTATTATTATTATTATTATTATTATTATTATTATTATGTGGGTGATGGATTCCGTAGCACAAGATCGTACTCAAATCTTCGAATCGCCCACTCTCTCTCTCTCTCTGCGTCTATAAATGGGGAAGCCTCTCGCTCCACTCGCTGAAGAGCCAAAGGCCACAGAGAAGACCACAAGCCAACTCATCCCCTACTGCGGAGAAGAGATGCAAGAGGACAAGAAGACGAAGGTGAAGAAGGGATCGCTCACCGTGAGGGTGGGTCTCGAGGACGGAGAAGACGGTGGTGGCACGCGTAAGTTCGTCATCCCTATCTCTTACCTCTGCCACCCCCTCTTCAAGCGCCTTCTCGACTCGGCTCAGGAGGTCTACGGTTACCACTCGTCGGGGCCGCTCAAGCTTCCCTGCTCCGTCGACGACTTCCTCCATCTCCGGTGGCTTATCGAGAGGGAGTCGTCGCACCGCTCTCATCATGGCGTCCACCACTCCTTCTCCTTGCACTCATGCTGAGAAGACATGCTTGCCATCTTTTTGTAGCTGTATACTGATCAGACTCAGGCGTCGCACCCTCCATCCTTAGAACATGATTCGAGTTTTCTGAGGTTTGTCTGTGGTGTTTTTGCTTGGAGAAAGGAATTCATGGTGGATTCAGAGGTGACGTGATCGACTTCCTCTATGCTTGTCTAAGAGGCAATCTCACAAATTGGTTTAATTGATCTATAGATAATGAGAATAAAAATAAGTCATATATATATATATAATATTATATTGGAAGATGCATAATGTTAATTCTACCCACAAAAATAATGTAAATTCTAAACTAGAAAGAGCTTCTAGAGAGGGATTTAAATCACAACACTAATAAGTTACTGCAAGCATTTATGAAGAAGAAGAAAGAGTTGAACTTGAGCAATGGCATCATACATTTTTAAGGAAATGCAGTTGTGGAACAATTTGGGTTGAGTTTTTTGTGGGTATATTCTGTAGTTGCTCCCACAATAAGGGGGAAATCTGTTCATCTCAATTTTATTCTATAATGATCACATAATATGAAGGGCAAAAAATAGGAAGCCAAGACAGCATAAATTAAAGACCCAGCAATATGGATCTCCTCTTGAGAACAATGTTCATATTATCATAGCACAAAAGAAAAACTATTGGGTGATGCTAAAAGATATAGCTTGTCATCAAAAAATTACAGCCAGCTGCCAATTTGAAGCTTCCACCTGCCATTTCCACACACAGGAAAATTGCTGTTGGTCAATCATGATGTTGCCAGGTTTTGAGAGAGAGAAATGCACATCAAGGTGGTGGATGTCATGAGTGCTTCAAGACAATAATTGGTTGTATTACAAGGCACAGCTGCTCAGTCGCAAGATTCCAGGACAAAGGGGAACAAAGACAATCACAAAAAGTGAAGATTGAAGAGAACCACCAACACCTTACATGGAACAAGTGCTGATGCCAATTGTGAACCACATTACAAAACCTGTTAGTCAGATCCCAAATTATCCTCAGGAACAGTAGTAGTAGTCTCTTGTACTTTTCTGTTGCCTCATCTGTTTAATTAATGCACCAAAATTAGGCGGAAGCCGAGTTCATAAAAATGCTACAGCTATTTGTTCGGCTACATGTAAAATGTTAGTCTTGACAATGTCAGATGCATCAAACGAGCTCGCCAAAAAACCACAAGGAAATTTGCATGCCACTACCGAGAGATGAAGAAGAAACGAGACCATCTAAAACAGGAGCATGAGCAAAACCAAAGATAAGGCAAACAAGCATAGAGGCTGGCTTAATGGTCTAACAGAAGAGGCCCTAGAAGTGCTTCCAGTTGGGCCGAAGGCAGGAGAAACACCAGGGAGTGTAAACGTTCCTGGCACCGAAGACCTGGGGGTTGTAATTGTACCACCTGCTTCGGCTGGCGATGGTGATGGCGCAAGAAATGAGTCATGCAGTACCATGGTCGGTGGCGGTATGACCGGAGGAAACTGATGCTGCCCTGAATGAGATAATACCAATTGTTGCATAGTTATGCAGTTGTCACTTGGGAACTACATGAATTGAACAGTACAAACATGGGAAAGAAGTACAAAGATTACCTGGACATCGAGGTTGAAGAGATGTGCTCAATCTGCAAAATTAATTAAATATCATTGACTTGTTCTATTAGAAGAAGATTATCAAGATAAAACAACAATAGAATCTACTTACCTAGTGACGATTGATCCATTAACAAAACCACCATAATTACATGAGGTAACACTACAACCAGCAGCAGTCTGTTGGGAAGTATAATTTCCAAGCATAAGACTACTGTTACTGCATTGCATGCTTGAACATGACACTGCTAGTGATGCTGGTGTACAGTACAAACTGCAAGAAGTTGCAATTAAGCTTAAAGTGAAAAAACAAATTAAAGAAACAAAAAGAGAAAGGGAAAAAGGAAGGCTAATGATTACTTGAGATTTCCAGGTCCACAACTGCATTGAACACAGTGACTAGCAGTAATGGCATAGGTCCCATTAGCTACAATCAAGCCATAATCCGAGGCATACTTTGGAAACATTGATGCGCACGCTGTACCCCCCCGCCCCCCAAAAACAAGAAAGAAAAACTTTAGCACCCTTGAAAAAGTAATAAAGAGACAAGATCAACAATAGATTCACAATCAGGGACAACTCTGAAGATGGAAAATCATGGTAACAACATATTACCAAAGAAAAATGACACTATGGCACCAAAAAAAAAATCACAAAAGGGACTACTGAGAGGAGAACTACTTTCAGGATGTATGTTACTATGCTTGATTTGTAAAACTCAATATCTCTAAACCATTACACAGAAAACACATGTTTGGGTTTGTTTGTTTTTTTTTTAATTTTGGACCTAAACAACAATAAGCCAAGTCACTAAAAGGCTATTTAATAAGACTATTTAATACATGTCACTAAAAGGCCTTTTAAATGATCACTGATCCTTAATGTTTATGCAATGTTCGATGCAGATTACGAAATATAAAGAACTTGAAAATACAATGAAAATCCATACATTTCAACTACATAAGAGACAGATCTTTGGTCCCTGATATTCTTTGGGTCATCATATTTCATAACATTGCTTTAACAGCATTATAGATCATCTTCCTATATAAGTGAAACATCAAGCGAACTTCTCATACTTCCAATATCCTTAGTGGCCAGAATAGCTTCTCTTTGTTACTTGAAACAGGAACTAGAAAACAGAGTGTTTCCTCTCCTTAAGGTGATCCCTCAAGATTCCTCTCGGAACCAAATTCCATGATATTGTTGTAACAGATATATCAATCATATTCCAAAACAACATGTTTTTTAATCCAAGAATCTATTTCCATCTTATCTCAATCTCTCTGTTGTTGGTGTTTGTATATAAATAATTCGAGTGTTTGTATATAAATAATTCGGCTAGATTTTTGTGACATTCCAATGAAATAGAGTGCAGTTATTTGAAACGCCAGGCATGATTCCATCATTATTGTATCCTAACATGCTACCTCAGGCTTAGGATTTTCTATTTCCTCCATATTCCATAACAGTGAACATGTTTACGGAAGACATGTATATTAATTTAGACACTTGCACGATAGTAGATGCACTAGAGGCGGTTATGTTCATTTGACAAGTTGGATTTTAATCCTAGCCATTTCCTTCAAGAAAAGGACAACCTAATGTATGAGGTTTCTGCAAAACCTTGGGTGCCGATAGGATCAATGTATATAGCCTTACTGCATTGCATGCTTGAACATGGACCAACTCTGACAATCAAAGACATGTAACTTTATACAATCTATGATTTCTTTCTATAATGTTAAGTTGAAGGAAAAAACAGTATTTTTGAAATCTTAGCAAACCTAGAGATCTGGCCACTTCAGTTTCATGGTTTAAAAGGAGAAGCATTTGGCTTTAACCTTTGCCTCGCTTCCCTTTATCCATGATTCCTCTGAAAATTAAATGTAGGTTGTCTGCTCGGACCACTTAAGAAAGCATTAGGCTTTATTCCTTTAATCCAAAGGGCTAGAATAGTCAAAGTAATGCAATCGCATGTTAGGATGCAAAGGCACGAACAGCATAAAGTAGCAAATTGCTTGGTTCGAGTAACACTGCACACCCTCTACAACAAAGAATAATACATCAATATACCTGGAAGCGGTATGGCGAGAATGTCCCCCTGCTGGACCGACGGGCTACCCATGTTGTTCACGTTCATGACGTCCGTAACAGTGGTGGAGTAGCGGGCGGCGACGGCGGGCACGGAGTCGCCCTGGCGGACGACATAGGAGAGGTATACGGAGGGGAGGAAGTTGTCGGTAGAGTTGAAGCAAGTGCAGGGGAGGGGGATGACAAGGGTGCGGCCGGCGTCGAGGGCAGAGGGGTCCTGGATGTTGTTGGCCTCCTGGATCTGGTCGGGGGAGGCAAGGCCGCCGTAGACGGAGGCGGCGATGGAGGCGAGAGTGTCGGCAGGGCGGACGGTGTAGCGGGTGGAGAGGGAGCGGCGGATGCCGCCGGAGCAGGAGCAAGCGGCGGGGACGCGGAGGAAGAGTCCGGAGGGGAGGATGCGGTTCTCGACGTCGGGAACGGAGAAGTCGATGGAGTTGGCGGCAAGGAGGGCAACTGGGTCAGCATGGAAGAGGGCAGCCACCTCGGAGACCTTGAGGTCGGCGTAGAGTCTGTAGCCGAGCAGCGCCGGGCAGGAATCCGTTCCCGTGCACGGCTCGATCGTCGACTTGGCGATGGCCGTGCCCGCAAGCAGAGAGAACGGCAAGAAGAAGCAGAAGAAGAAGGGCAGCGGCAGCAGCAGCGGCTTCTCCCCCATTTCCTCTTCAAAATTTCCCCTTTCGTCTGCTCTCGCTTATTTCTCTTCGGTGGCAGCACCAAAAGAGAGAGAGAGAGAGAGAGAGAGAGAGAGAGAGCGAGATGGGAGGGGAAAGGGAAAGAGGTACGGTCGGGAATACGAGGCAACGGTGCAAACAGAGGGAGAGAGAGAGAGAGAGCGAGCGAGTGGGAGTCGACGACATGCTTAATGTTTTCAGGGCAATCTTTTATTTGAATATAATATTCCTTTTCCTTTTCTTTTGTCGTTAAATTCGCGGATTAGGTTGGGCTGGGCTGGGCTGGGCTGGGCTGGGCCGATAATATGGGCTAATGGATTGCTTGAATGTGCTAATCAAGAACACGCGTGCGTGATTTGGACTAATCGAATCGTGACTCAATCTGTCTCACTTATTACTTAAATTCATTTATCGTTCGATAATCATTCAGTTTCTAATGGTCAGATTCATATTACTTAATATTTTTTAATTTGTATTTGAAGTTTTTGCCATGCTATATTGATTGATTATGTGAGAATTACTTGATTGGTCATGACCATATTGCAATCGTGCGTCTACATCAAATAAAATTGCACCTTTTCTAGTTCTTTTTGCACTGAATCCATGATTTAGATAATAATAGTTCAATCTTATATATATATATATATATATATATATATATATATTCAAACTCAACCAACTAATAAGTACTTAATACTTGAACAACTATTCATATGTAAAGAACTCTTTTCATATTTCACTTGAATATTTATTTTACTATTCATACTTCAATGCAGTTGTTTAAGTACGGAAAAATAACGTGGTAAATAATAAAAATGATATTATTTTTTCAATAATAATATGAATTCCAGGCTCCTATTGAGAATGGAAGTAAACAGTAGCATAACAGTGTTGATCATGATATGAATAAGATGAGAAATAGCAAGTCAAACAGATTGTTCTTACATAATATTCTCATGGAGGATTGTTATGAAGGGGTTCCTTAAAAACTGTTCATCCCATCGAGAGAGGAACGATTAATAAGTCTCCAAGGAGGGAGTCCATAGAACTTGCATCCCTGTTACTGGTCAGTGTTGGGGACCTTTGCATTTGTATCTGCAGTTGTTGGGAGCTTGCAAGTGTTGGTGATGGTAGCAAGAGGAGCTTGGAGTGCCATAAATTGGTAGGCCTAGCAAGATGTGCTATATCATGACCTAGAGGACCATCTTCTGTACCTGGCCAGCTGCCATGGCTGTTCAGGAGCTGCTTTTACTATTGAAATGGAAAGAAGACCATGGCCTTCACCCTCTTTAAAGCCTTTGCAATTACATGCATGCGCTGTTACACATCTCTCTCTCTCTCTCTCTCTCTCCATGTATGTTGCTGTTATGTGTGTCGTGGTGCAGCTATCAAAGTGACTAAAAATCTTGGAAGCGAGAAAGTCGCTTCTATCTCGTTAAAATCTATCTATGTTAAAATCTATCTATGGCATCTCCATTCACTCCACCCACATGAACAGCATTTATGAGATCCCATATATGATCCGAAGATTGTTACATCATGTCAGATACGTTTCCCTTCCTTCTCATCCAAAAGAACTTGAAGTTAAATTATGAACAAGGTGAAAAGAAGAACTCCAATTATGAAAAGCAAATTATGGCATGATTAGTGCTAAATAAAAACGAATGTTTGGGGGTAAAAACATAGAGGCAAGTGATAAAACTATGCTGCAAAAGATATATTTCAAATAATAATAATAATAAAGGGAACGCCATAATAGTTGGGCTCTCATGGATTCAATTATAGAAGCAAATGTGAAATGTTGTTGTAGTTAGAGAGGTCATATATCCGAAGATGTTGCTGAATTACTGAAAGACGAGCGAAAAATTAGCCACATATGCAGAAGAGATAAAGCTCGAATTCAGTACGGAAGAACGCATGCAGATACGAACAAACAGTGGATTCAACATGGAGAACAACAGCATATGTAGTTTTGGAACATCAAGTGTTTTGAAATCGGTAGCTTTTAGAATAAATCCAAGACAAGCATAAGCGGCTGAAAGTTCTTCACCGCTATATGTTTTATAGTTCTCCAGCAAATTTCTTCCTCAAGCGCACGCACGCACGATAGAGAGAGAGAGAGAGACTTGCCTATCAGATCCATGGAGCTCCAACTCCAATTCCGGAAAGTATTGTGGGAAGCTGATCAGGTGAGCAAATGTTGGCTGAGAGGAATGAAGCCTGGTCCGACCTCATGCAGCCTCAGCTATGAAACATAAACATGTGTGTGTGCCACATGACCTCGAACCAGACAACATTCTCCTCAACCCACCTCAACAAGATGTTGATTCCAAAACACAAGCTTCGCATGTAGGAGTGAGGCATAGAGATGCAATGCCTGGGCCATCCATGGGTCAACCATGCCTGCTTGATCTGATGACAGAAAGAAGAAGAAGAAGAGAGAGAGAGAGAGGGAAAGATGAGGGAAATGGGGAGAGTGGGTGCAGTGATTTGTAGGAAGAGAACGGAGGAAGGGACAGTCCACACTAATTGCACAATTTATTAGCCTTCCCATTTGGCACGAGCTGCTCTACTCGCCAATAAATATCATTGCATCTCCTTCCTCTCCTTTCTTTCTTTCTTTCTTTCTTTCTTTCTTTCTGTGAGCTCGTAGAACTGACCTAAACCAAGACATTAAATAGCTTGTTCTCTCTCTCTCTCTCTCTCTCTCTTCTCTCTCTCTCTCTCTCTCTCTCTCTCTCTCTCTCACACACACACACACACACACACACCTAGAGACCAACACCAGGAAGCTGTAATTGTCTTTCATCTCTTAGGAGCCTATGGATTCAGCTGCAGTTGCAAGTTCACATTAACAGGTTTTTGACTCTTTTGCCAGTTCTTTCCCCTTAAACCTAACTTCTCAAACCTTTCATCATTGCCTTATTATTTGTTTCCTCCACGGTCTTCGTTGACGGTTCCACTTTCTATATGATTACCGTATAGCCATCAACTGAAGACCTCTAATTATATACGTATATATACCTCTAATATTCTTATCGTTATATCTTTTTCCTAAAAGACACTAATAAATAAGACTATTAAGAAAACATCATACGGTAATCAAGTCGAGGTGATTAACAACGACGATTAACTTTGGAGAAATGCAAGTGCAATTGTTTCTCTTCTGTGACGTACTTCCACCATGTATTTTGTATTGTGATACACTTGTATGCACAGTGAGTCATGCTGACATGGCACCTACGTGGACTGCTGTGACAAATATGCATTTTGACAAACATCCAAAGCGTGTTAGTGGATATTAATATGCCATGCCTTCACAATACAAATATAGGTGGATATTAATAAGCCACATCTTCCAATTCGCTTTTAGCCTTCTACATTAGTATTTCCTCGTAGGCATTTTACACTCCAAAGACGGATAGAATGAAGTATAAATAAATAAACAAATAAAACGAATACTATAGCAAAAGAAAATTCTGATTAATTATGAAGATCTTTTTGTTTCTGAAAATTTTATCTTTCAATACCCAGGTAATTTTATTATGCAAAACGAGAAACCTATAGAAAATGTCTAAAAATATCATGCCAAAGCTCCATAAACTGAAGCAATTATAATCTTATTGTGCATTTTAAAATTCATTTAGGCAGCTAAAGGAGGAAAAAAAAAAAAAAAAAACTCATCCAACCTCTTCACCAACCTGTATTTCGAACTCAACTCATATTCCAAGTCCCCTAAATATCAATGAGAAATCATTTCAGAAATTGACTACCAGCATTACAGATCTGGAGCCAGATGTGATCCGTCTTCATGCATCTGCACCAGATGAGTTGTTCCCATAGATATCTGTTGGCACAATCTTCAATGGTCTTTGTTTCTCGTACTGAGAATACAACGCAAAAAAAAATATTATTATTATTATTGGCAGGAAGTAAAACCACAAAATAATGAAAAATGGGAGCATGCCTGGGTACAAACGAGAAACTCCTTAGCATGGGAAAGAAAAACTTTTACCTTCTTGAGGAAAGCATCGATCTCCTCCTTTGTCAGAGCTTCCTCCCAAGCATTTTTATCCCATCCAAGAGACTGTAAAAAAGCTTCTTCTTCAGGGTCAACAACAGCGTCTGAACAAGGATTAGTTTCTCCATTGTCAGTATAAAATCTTGCAGACCCATCAGAGGCACATGAATCTCCATTCAAACAATTGCCGATCTCTATTGGATGATCCGATTCAGATACTGGTTTATGGTTGTTATTTTCCATATTGTCAGCAGATGTGATCTGCAGGTTCTCTGCTTCTGGCCTTTCCAAAATTGACATGGTTTCAACAGAGCTTGGTTCTGGAATAGCACTTGAGCTTGTTGATGATTTCTTCCTTAGCAAATTGAAGAAATCATTTCTGTTCTGAGCTTGAGAAAGGACCTTTCTTTCCCCAGTGGAGGGATGAGTTAAGGCACCATTCTTGTCGGCTTTAAGCTTTTGGTCCGTCAGGTTCTTCATAGGAAGAGTTGCAGCAGATGGTACTATGCCTATGGGGTTCATCCCTTTGCCAACACTTGGGCTATCTTTGGCAGCAGGGAAGACACCATTCTTCTCTCGGTTAAGAACTTGAAAATTTCCCACTTGAGATGTCTTTTGAATATCTGATCTAGCTGGTACGCGGACAGTATGATTCACATGTGACTGCTGGCCAGTCTTGGTGAGAGAACTGAACTCTCCGCCTCTTGCAACTTTTGATTTTGTCTTTTCTGATGGGTTGCAACTCTGAAGAATATACATGATCATGAGCAAACCAACTTTCAGAATACATAATAAAAGAGTGAAAAAACAGTCAAAAGTTTATCGCCTTCACAAATCACAAACACATAAAAGAAAGTGTGGAAAAAGAACAGGCTGCAAAACCAAAACACTCAAACTCAAGTATAAATAACCATAACAAACATCTTTGGTTTAGTAGCTGCTCATACATCCAATTTGAATTTAACAAAAGAATGAAATATAAAGACACAAGGCTAATATGTTGGAGTACATCATATAGTTACAAAATGTATATCTAATTGCAGTCTCACCTCAAAACAATATCTACAAACATGTTATTTCAAAATGCTTGTCAACACATACTAGCTATTTATAGGATATCGATATGTTTGACACTTCTCAAACATGCCAGATACTTCATAGAAATATCCAATTGTTTAAATAATTACTTAGGAAATCATACACTAGGAAATACTTTTACATACCAAAGATAATAACTTTGTTCCTCTTGAATATAATCTTCCAATAAAGGACAAGACGGATATATGACCTGAGATGCATTGTATAATGTCATTCATGTTGAGAGTTATATTATAAGCAATAAAACTGATGAATTTGCCTTCTCATGGGACAATTCTTAGCGCCTTTGATGTTTGTTTGAGACAGTAAATAACTTCTTTCACTGCAATCCTTGCTATCATACATATTCTCACCCTCAAAACAAGCAACAACACTTGAAAATATTTATTATACAACCAAGTGCCACATTCGAAGGACCCAATTTTCATTTTATCAGGTCCTTGTTCCTATGCCATATTGTTCTCAAAACAAACCAAGAGAAAAAGAAAGATCAAACATAATATATTCCCATTCATGTATTTGTGTCATATTATATCCTACTTTTCAAGATTTTATGTACTAATTTTCTATATATTATGACAAATAGGCATTACATCTTCATATACATGATCCATACATACAGTACTGCTTTCCCTTTATCTTAGATATCTTAATGAATAATTTTTATCACAACCAAGTTGGTATTCTATAAAAGTGCTAGTTGAGGATGAGATTAATTTAGCTTCAAAAAAATCACAGCTGATGATAGTTCTTTTCTGAGACATCCCAAAGCTCGTCCAATCATTCAGCTTATGGAGGGGTATCATTATTTTCTTACTGCTTGTAACTAACTAGAGCATAAACATACATTCAAACTCTACCTAGAGCTTCCTTCAGGACTACAATCATTAGAGAACATACTCATGTCAGTTACTTTTTGTCCAATGGACTTGCTAGGTATTCTATTATGACATCTGTAAATGACTCCAATGTTCCTGATTTCCATTCCTCCCACAGTAGATTTAACCATGATATCAATTACTTCGCAGAAATGGATCAGATCAATCCGGTAAGGGTAGAATTTGATTTTAAACTATAGTCCGTTTTCCCCTTTCGACTAGCCAGAGGAATCTTACTCAACTGCCCCATCAAAGAGAAACTAGATTCTCGACTTTTAATAATGTGCTGTAACGATGCCAAGGATTCCAGATGTAGTGAATATAACATTTTCTAAGTGAAAATTCTTTAAATAATGTATCCTTCACCCGATAAATTCTTTCTCTTTTAGTTATTTAGCTTAATAATGGACAACCTTCTGCTTCCAAATCCAACAAGTCAGAAAAAGTAAACCTAAAATATTCAACATGAAGGGCATTCTTTCTCTGGAAGCCATGGAAACACAAAAGAAAACATTTGAATCACTCATCTTCTCAGGTAAAAATGATCTTATTATCATAAATACTTAATATGATGCCCTCTTCTAATAAACTACAGCTAGTTCTCTTGTAAAGGAGTGGTCATATTAAATGGGGTTATATTAACATTTAGTAGTGCTCTAAGTATGCTATGAAATATGCACATTATGGATAACTAACTTAATATCATAAACAGTAAAACTGCATAATTCTCAGCACTCAAAGAACCTACTATTTTTAAGAAAACAATAAGATTATTGTGAAATGCAAGGATTGAAAGGATACACATTTCCTGTCTTGTCCATGTCAAGTGAGGTGGGAAAACACAAAGCAAAAGTAAAGACTAGCAATTCTCTTTTCAACAGCCCCTATTGAGTTTAAACTGCTAATCATAGTCATCATCGCTTTTACTTAAATCGTTGTGTCTTCCATTTTTCTCTAATCCACCAGAACAATTCAAGTACTTATAAACTTCATAGGAACCCATATCCTATCAATATTGCAATAGATGCACATCAATAATATAAACTTATACCTGACAGTACTACTAAACATTCTTGGATAAAGTATAAATCAAGACTTAAGAACTTGCAATTGATAAAGAAATAGAATGGACATGCATCACCCTCTCTTCTTTTTCCCCCCTGATTTTTCAGTATTTTGATAGCTTTTTTCTGATTGGTATAGGTCAGCACACCATCAGAATGCTGATAGTGTACCAATCTGACAACAGGCTGATACAGTTCCAGTAACAAAATTTAAAAAACACACTGTAAATAATGTAAAAATATATATATATAATTTGGAAACTTAAGGCAAAACTACATAAAATATGTAGCATGCGTTGATGTTTCAAAAAGAATAAAATACATAAAATAGATGTGAATAAGTTATGGAGTCTTATTGTAAATTTAAAGCCCAATGAAAAATGAGCCAATAAAAAGAATAATAGGTTGCATCTGCTAAAGTTAAGGATCTAATTTGTGCCTTCCCTTGATGTACAAACTTCCCCTTCTACTCAGATTCATTCTGTAGCTTTTACGGAAAAGTATTTCTACAATTGCATAAATAAACTGCAACAAATGTCTTAATCATTCTACACTCCAGATGGATTTGGATGATTTGTTCCAGTTGTCTAGATTGAATTGTTGACAGAACTTTTCATAGTCAACCTTATGTTTGCTAGAATCAGCCAAAAGCAACCAGAAATGACACTCTAATGGTTGAAAACCAACCTAATAAGCCAAAATTGATCAAAACCACCAGAATGATCAGACACATGAGACCAGCAAAACAATACTGGTCCATGATAAAGAACGGTACTATCGTTTTCCTTTGAATAAAAATACAAAAGATAAAAAAAAATGTTTACTTTTCTCAAAGGAACATATTTGAAAAGAAAAGGATGTTAACCCTCACATCAAGGTTTCAAATGCTGGTCAGAATGGTTATAGCAAACAGCATCAAGAATAATACCGAGTGATACAAATCAGTATATTGACCAATTAACTGGTATCATATTGATCCAACTGACTGAAATTGGTACAAGACCAAGAGTTAATCCTTGCCTCAGGCCATACAAGATATTAGATCTTCTCTTTTGTACACTTTAATAGATAAATTATTCAATGTTCAACTGTGTCTTAATTTGGTCCTTTTGCATAAAAGTATAGCATTTGCTCTAGTTAATCTCAGTTTCAATAGGATGAACTGGAGACTATCTGACAAAAATAAGAATTATGCATCATTACATCAATAACCCTCTGATCAGGGACCCTAAAAGAATTTTCTTAATGCTAACTTGTAAAGGAGCTTTATTTCTGAGACTTCAAAAAAACAAAAAAGTACCCACCACAACCATCAAATTCAAATTAAGATTGGAACATTGTGATTAAATAGGACAGGACATTGGGATAGAAAGTAAAACCCACCAAACAAACTTTTTAGAAAAAGGAAAACAAACCCCAAATAAATTGCATCCATTTAGCATCCATTTCTGAAAGTTCATCATAATGTCTTTAAAAAGCTATTCCATTATAACCAACTGACATAACTTCCAGAGGCCATGTCAGTGTACAACAAAAACTGCCAAAAGCTAGAGTCCAAAGATCAGAATCACCTAAAGTCCACCTTAAATGTAAAAATGAAATGAGGTATATGAAAATAAACAATGCATATTTGAAGTTGCACACCTTAGCACCCAAATTTTGTACATCACATCACATGTATAACTGCCTTTACAGAATATATTTCCTATGTCAGAAGCACCACAACATCATAATTTGAATGTTTGTGTTTTCTGAATTCGCCACAAGCTTCATCATGCAGCACATGTCATGGTGTACTGTATTGAAACTTAAATCTAAACTCTTATCCTACTTTACATTTCTGCAAGAATGAAAAATAAGAACTACCTTATAATCAAATTCAATGAAATGAAACCTTTCTAATCTTATGTGGGAAATATTTATCTAAGAACTCTTTAGTAAGGTCAGTCATGAAGCTTAAACAGATCCTTCTCATTAGAGAACTCAAGCACCAAGAAACATGATAAAGAATCAATATATACAAAGTCTAAAATAAAGAAACCATATCTTGCCAAGAATCAAGGAAGTGATCATACTGATGCTTTAGGCATTGAAGGAGTCATTGGTATTAGTTGCTTGCATTTTTTAAGCGTAAGTTCCTCAATCCTCTGAGTGTCAACAGATAACTGTACATAAATTATATAAAATAAGCACCATGTTAATAAAAAAACCCTCAAAAGAGAAGAAACAATATCTTATCTCATTCTATATATTACCTGAGGTGTTTTAACAACTTGGGATGCTGGCTGAGCCAATGCCTCTGCCATGTTTAATCCTGTCATGGTGCTTCCTGCTGCAGATGCCTGACTAATAGGAGCACCTTGTAGAATGGGAGAGAGAACAGCCGCACTAGTTTCAACTTTTACAGGTACTTCTGCCAGAGCTGAAGTTCCAATTATGATGGGAGAACCAGTGGGAAGACTCTGAACTGCAGTTCTAAGACCAAGAGGTGATACACCAACTGCATCTGAAAGACCTTGCCTCCCTTCAGCTCGAAGGGATGGAAAGTCTCTCTCAAAGAAGGTTTTGCTAATATTTCCAACAGCACTTTCTCCAGATGGAGCACTGTTATTTGCACTACTTCCAAGTCTTTTGGGCCAGGAGTCGACTGGCCTTCCGGCTATCATAGACTGGGAGCGCCTCAAGGCATCCTTTTCAGACCTAACTCCCAGAAATGAATCAAGATGGTCGAGTCCATTGTCAACCAAAACTGACCTATTTTTCCTATCACAGGAATCAAAATCCCTCTCCTGGTTTCTATCACGAGACCTTCGAAAACTACTGTAAGCCTGTGACTTACCAGAGCTACCTTTATCGCGACTTACAGAACCGTTAGAGCTCAAACTCCGCCGCAAGTTCCGATCTTGGTCTGCAAATAATATATTTCTTGATCCAACCCCGACACCATTTTCATCTATGGGAATTCAAACATTGCATTAGAAGAAAAGATTGTTACAGTCATACCAATAAAAGAAAATTTCATAAAAAATACGATTAGAATTATAATGGATGTAGAGTAACACATACCGGAATGTCTAGAAGAGCTGGTTCGCAGGGAATTGTTGGAGGTGCTCCCGTTTGCTAATTTGTACCACTGTGGAACCAATGCTGGCTCACCTCGCTCCATTGTCGGAGCAGACCATTATCAATATACAGTTAAGACCCTTTGCCTCTGGATCCAATTGTAAATAACTTATATATAGAGTGTTATTTCCTGTACAAAGTATGTTCTCAGAAGATGCCCATCGCACTAATTGGCCCAAGAAAGGGTGAAGCTTGTGATTACGCTGCCGCCATGATCTCTAAATTAGCATCACACAAGTACAAGATTTAATCTGCCAAAAAGATCTAAACTGTGCAAAACCCCTCCAGTCAAAACGCAGAATCTGCCTGACTTTCAACGCCTTTCTCTCCGCACATAATCAAGATTTATGCGTTTGAAACATCCACGATCGAAAAACAGGCGAAGACGGCTCCCCGGGAAACCGTCAAATTAACAACTCAAAGAACGCACATGAAGATAAGAACCCTAATGGCCAAGAAAGGGCAAGCATCCAAGCAATGATGAATCCCAAAAAACGACAAGCGCTCGGGATCGAGAACGGCAAACCCTAGGCTCCAAACAAAGGGGACGAGGAAGCGAAAAAAAGACTCCCCACTCCAAGATTACGGGAAATTTGCGATGAGGTCGAACCCTAACAGACTTCAGGTTGGTGTTGCGAGAAGTAATCCGATAAGAAGACAAACGGAAAAGGGCCGAGTGACAGAGAAATCTTATGGCGGAGAGAGAGGAATCCAACGAACAATAACTCGATTCGATCGGTTCGGCGGCGGCGGCGGCGGCGGCGGCGGTAAGAAGGGAGAAATGCGTGATCTATGTAGGAATTGGAGGAAGAGGAAGCGGGGAATTGCTTGGTTTCTTCTCCTTTCGTCGTGTGTCAGTCGAATCAAAAGAACGCTCGCTCTCGCTCGCTGTGTATTGTGCTACGGTTTCGGTGGCTCGCTTTGCTGCAGTTGCGGTTTCCTTCGGCTTGGGAAAACCTACGATGATGATGGCGATGATGGTGGGTATGCGTACATAACTTGCCTTGTGGGCTCGTTAGGGCGAGACACACCCGACGCCTTTAATTGGAACACAGCGAAATCAAAGATCACGGAGGCCGTGTGGCTAAAGAAAGATTTGAATGTGATTTATCTCTTCTATGTAAATACTTGCACCGGGTCGATCGATCACGACCGTCGATTGGGGTGCACTTGCATGGGCCGAGTTGGGTGGGCCAAGTAATCGGAGATGTCTGACTTAGGATTGGGGTTAATTGGCCTGCACGAAGCATGATGGAACTCCGGGGAACATGTTGAGTTTAGTGGGCCACTGTACTTCGGGGACCAAACATCTGAATTAAAACTGGACTGACCCACTTTGATCATCATTCATAAGTTTGTCTAAGTAATCTTCATTAAATTTACAACTCATATCTATCATTATTTTCGATCATCAAAACTCGGCAGGTTGATCCCAATCAATCCCAATATAATAAAACATCAACGAGAAATGATGCATCAACTTGCTCGTTTGAGTAAGTTGATCATCCACATAATCTTTTGAAAGAATGGGCTAAAACAGAATACGAGCATAGTTTGTCATCATAAAATTATTGACTCTAATATCACATCATCTCAAAAAACAATAACTTTTTTCCATTTTGAAACACAGCAACACTCAAAGATCAGTCAGGTCAAATCATATATATCGCAGGAATGACTGTATCAACAACACATATATCACAACATAACAACCACTACAACACTATATACATACATTGGCTGTACTATTGTGAGAACACCACACTGAACAAGATTAACAATTATTATAAGTTAGACAACAAGATCAAGAATTCTTCTCGGATTCCTACATAATAAATAGGAAACTACATTGAAACACATCATTAGCATAAATAATATCTCTAGATAATCACCTGATACATCTTCACCAATGGATGGGCCCCACTGCCCAGCTAAACATAAAGGAGGAGGACAACTGTTTTCATGAGACATAATTACAATTCCAACATATCTCAGTCTTCATAACCCAATGCCTGATGTCCATAAAGCAAACTTCTCAGAGAAGTGCACCTTCCAGTCATAGATTGAAGCAAATGGCAATAAACCACCTGATGTGGGAAGAACCAGCAGCAGAAGAGCATAGAATGTAAATCGTCTTATCCAATATGGTAACTTGATTGAATTGGCTCCTTCTGAGATGGATACTGGGCCATAAAGAACCTGGTAAGATGCAGATGGGAACACATTGACAGTGAAATGGAGCATGCACAGTGCTTCCCAATAAATTAGCCAGTGGTATCCATTTCCACCTAACGTGTCAACGCATAGCTTTCCAGAAAAGCCACAAAGAGCACCTAGTAGCAGAACAATAAATGTCACAGGCATAGTTGTAGCTGATGTTGCCGACCGTCGAAAAACCACAAAAGAAATTGCTAAAATCATTAATATTCCAAAAGACATGCGGGCTAGGGCCACAAATTGACATTTCAGCACCAGCCAGCCTGAACTAAAAGATTTCACCGTATTTGGAATCCACCAAGATCTGGACTCCTGAAAAGTAACAACCATTCCACTAAGTTTCTGATTCATAAAACACCAGCACACAAGTCAAGAACATCAAATGAACTAGGATGTACCTTAGGTGCAGAAGTGCAGGCAGATGTGACCTCTGTGATACGTTGATAAGAGTAGATGGATGCCCCATATACAATCAAGCTGCACATGAGAATCAATCCAGTGATCAGGAGATCCATGCATATTTTCAAGAGTTGTGCATTCGTGGTCTCCTGCATTTGATTCCTAAATTTCGCTTCTTTAAAGGAAGCCTTTGAGATACCCATTGATATCTTAAACTTCTCTAAGAAATTTGCATCAGAACTAAGAGCCAGCTGAGCTTCCTTCAGTTGCAACTTTTTCATGACCAGACCTATCTCAACCGCCTTGAGGTCATTAGAGCGAGTCTGTTCAATAACAGATTTCTCCACTGTACTCAGAATAGACTGACTGAACCCAAGACCAGATGTGGTACGATTAACATTTGCAAGATCCTGATTTGTATATCCATGAAGAATGAGTTGACTGTTCACAGAATTCGATATTATATTTTCTTCCAAATCTTCAGTGGTCACGATGGGTTCAGAGCTGCTTAAGTCAGCTGCATTTTCACTACTGTTGCACAGGAATGAACTGCAATCAGTATTTTCTTGCTTATTAAAAGAAACTTCATTAATCAAACCAAGGGTCTTCAATGTACTCTGAAATGACTTATCAAAGTTTCTTATGAAACAATCAAACTTGTTTCCATATACCTGTTCAAAATTAGGAACAGAAAGTTCACAAATTCGAGAACTTGCAGCAAGAGAAAATGATAGATTTAGAGGCAGACTTACATTTGTTATAGATTCTTTCACCGCTGAAGTACAGACCTGCAGACAGCAGTATATCCATATCAGACAATTATAAAACCTCTGATAATATGAATCCCAGATGTCTGAAGTGTACCATTGAAAGACAATCTATTTGTATCCTATCTCCAGTGTTGTTCGTTCCATATAAAACCTGAAACCAAGAAATTCCATACATCAACGAAATGACCACTTAAATTAAAAAGTAGATATACTTAATTTTTTTTAAAATAACTCAATTTTTTAACTATCCCTGTGGCTAGCAGATATGCTTAATTTCCCTATGCTCACAACAAATCTCTTTCCAGTTAAAGTTTTACTTGTCATGCAATCAGCTTGGTCAGCAGATACATTCTCAACCTATAATAATCATTAAACTAATTTAGAAAACAAAAAAAAGCATCCCAGGATCAATTGTCATATACGAACCAGATGATCAAAGAAGCAACAAATTTGATGTAATAAAAAAATGTATGACTAACATGAAAATCAAACTGGTACCTTTCCATCATCATTAACCTTCTAGAAAATGCAATCATTCTTGGTATACAAAATTTAATGACATTACTCATGCATGAGGCACGTTATTCTTGGTCCAATTGATTAGAGATGATAATGAATTCACTTCGGACTATGGTCGACATAATTTCATTATTTTGCTGTGACTGTGCGTTGACATTCATGTGTTGAAAATTGATACTTATTTTCAAACGATCTCTGAAACTTGGAAAAAAATGGGCTTATTGATTGAATTTTCCAAGACCTGTTTTAGCTAGTAGAAATTTAAGAAGAGAACTCGTTTGAGCTATAAATGGAACCTCTCCATCCAGTAGGCATTCCTCCTCCCACCCGTAGCAATTACAAGTGGATTCACCAGTGGGGCTTTTCCGGTCAGAAGGTAGCTGATAGATGGAAATTTGGGGCCAGCAATTGGGGCTCAACTTTCCTTCCCATCTGCCTCTGCCACTTCTCCATCTCTAAACATGGAGCTCTCTTAGAGCCCCACCCACCCAGCTCCTGCCACTTCTTCATCTCTAAACATCATGGTCTCTTAGAAGTTTCTCTCTATATTCCAAAATTACTAGTGTATTTTGTTTTAGAAATAGTTTGTGGTTCTTTTCCTTTAATTGATTATAATATTCTCCTTCAAATTTCCTATCAAACATAATGTATCTAGGTTGAAATGTGAGATCTTTTAGTAGGAGATTTCTATAATGTTTGCTGTGCTAATCTAATGGAACTTCTAAACGGAAGTACAATGGAAGTTTCACCTTAAGTTAGCTTGTATAGTCATGAAGCTCTAGACGGGTACAAATGTATTTCTGCATTATCAGCAATGCTGTATTTTCTTTGTTTCCATTATCAGCAATGCTGTCGGTAATTTACAAGTTCCACATTGAGATTCATGTAGTCAAATTGATCTTGTATGATCATTTTTTTATCATTCTGCTTAGTCTAAGATGCATATTACAATGAAGACCTAAGTACCAATCCTTTATAAAAGGATGCATTAAACTTGCTGCACTTTTATGTATATATCATGTTTATCTAGTTTGGACATTTCATGCCATATTCCAGAACAACCTACACAAACCATCTAATATAAGAAGATCAATAAGTATTACACTAATACTAAAGAGAGATAACAAAAGGATGTGGCATAATGGAAATAATAGAGATATATACTAATCAAGTTGCCAAAAGATGCATCTGGAGTACTACTTAGATGTTATCTTTTATATATTTGTTTACTTCTTGTGTTAGTATTGACTCCGATGTTTATAGTTAGTTGCCAGGCAAACAACCAAGCAGTTATTTTCATTTGAGAAAACATGATATTCTCTAAGAGTGCTATGTGAAAAACTTTACTTCAGATGCCTCTATCCAGAAGATATTATCAGGTGTTGAATCTGCTCTGATTTTTGAATATTCGTGTAAGTTTCTAAATCAGTGGGTCTACTCCAGTTTATGCATACTTCATTTTTCATATCTGCTTCATTCAAGAATTTGTACATGTTATTCATTACACATATATTTAATGTTACATTTTTTTCTTTGTGGTTTACAGTATCTTCTTTTAGTTTTACTAAGAATATTAACACTGGATATATAACAGTGTCCCAACCCTACAGCTAAGATGACTCAATGGTTTCAAGGGTATTCATATTCTTAGGAACAGCAGCATATTAAGACATTATCTCACCAATCAAATCTGTTTATTGCTTCAGTCTACCTTTAGCATGAACTATCTAGATTATCAAATATTCCAGTCAACTAGTCCAAAACTTCTTAAAGTCATTTCTTGAGCAAAAGGGTTTATAGATGATGCCAACAATGAAAAGAAACATTTGGAGTCTCAGATAAAGTACCTATCCAAGAAAAAGAGCATCATTTAGTCTCTTTTTCCAGTCTCTTCTAACAATCATTTGATGCTTGCTTTTAGCCGTACATACCATGCCAATTCCTCCACTTATTAATGTATTATCATACACCAAAATGTTAGCAAGTGAAACTTGTAATGATGAATGACAAGTGATCCTGTAACCTTTAGAGATTGGATAATACACCTATTCATGGATTATTATACACCAAAATGTCAGCAAGTGAAACTAGTAATGATGAATGACAAGCGATCCTGTCACCCTTAGAGATTGGATAATTACAAAACTCAAGACTTATGAGGGTAGAACATTCTCAGAAAGCTACGCATTAAATTAGACCAATAAGATAACAAAACATGGATTTCAATTATCTGTGAAAACCTTCTGTTTTCTCAAACTTTTTCTTGATATTTAAAACTCCGGCTCAAGATCCAACCACATTATTTTTGCTAAAATATATCCAATATAAATAATACATAATTCAACTAATATCTGAGCTAAATTATTTTCAATAATCCAGGAAAGATATGGTTAGCAGATAATTGCATTCATAGTCATAATTTGGCATGCATTCTCTCTCTTCCACTGTCATCATACAACGATATTCACATAACCCATGAATATCCAAGTTGGTTTCAACTGATCAGCTATTTGATCCTAGCCGCGCCAGGTGCTGCGATCAATGCCTAGCGCGTCTATACTATAAATATATGTACAACGAAGGGCAAAACATCGCGCATGTACACCATGATAGAAAAAAGAGGCATGAATATTTGATCCATCATATCAAGAATGAAGAAAAAATCGATTCAATAATCTTTTCGAATAATAACATGGAAATATTGATTCAGAGTAATCAAAATCATCAGAAAGAAACGAACTTCGCAAACAGAACAGACTCTTACAAACCGTAAAAGCCCTACGCACCTGCGCAACGACGGCAGCAAAGGACATGCCAAGCGGAAGAGCAAGATCCTGGACGCAGTCATTACCACGGCCGCCAGGAGGCACCCAGAGGCCACGGTTTCTTTTCCTCAAACGCACCCCTCTCTGCTGCGGCAGCTGACGGAAGGAGGATGACGAGGAGGAAGAAGAAGAAGAAGAAGAATAAGGAGAGGTGTCATCCCTCTCCGCTCTCTTGGCTCTCGAGAAAGAAGCGCCTCTTCCCCTCGCGAGTGGCTGCAACCTCCGCCTCCTACCGGCGGCGCAATAGACGCATCCACCTCCTCGACCGCGACCGACCTCGCCATCGCCGTCATCGACCGCAGCACTGCCGCTCGATCGGGTGGGTTCCATTCGAATCGGAGAGGAGAGGAGGGAAGGTGGAACGGTAGAATGAATAGCGAATGTTGGGGTTCAGGGGGAAACGAAGGGAACAACGGGAAGAAGAGGGACGGTGGCAAGTTGGTAATTTGATGAAAAATTGAAATCTAAGTTAGGCAGATACCTTACCTTCAAATGGGCCGAGATGGATCGCCAGACTCGTTGACTCGGCCCAAATCGGGCGAGTCTCCTTAAATCCCTTCCTCCTAAATCTATATTCTTTAATGCTAATTTTATTGTCAATGGATGAAATAAGGAAAAACTAAAATGGAGACAATAAAGGCATTCAAGAACATGTATTTGCCCTCTGGTAGCATTGGGTCTCAGGACTTTTACAAATTAAATCAATATCCCCATAATTTTGAAAATACTATAATTTGCTTCAATTTTTAATGACGTCATCTTCTTTTGGGGGGAATTTTGCACGTGATACACATGCCAAATTGGTGCTTAAGTGAAGCAAATGGGCGAGTGACCACTGATCGCAGACCGCCGATTAAGTAAGCTGTTCTTCCCATCCTCCTCTCGCTTACTCGCTTCTTTCTCGGCGTCTTTTCTTGGCCGAGTAGAGCGGCTTCTTCTCCGCTGCGACCTCGGCAACTCATTCGGAGACGACGGGAAGAAGGCCACGGCGGAGTTGATCACGAACGCCTCCCTCGTCCCGGTCTCCGAGCTCATCTCCCTGGCTGCCCAAGCCGCTTATGATACCATCCGCGCCGCCTGCGATGTACTCGTCGAGCACCACAGCTTCACCGAGATGGCCGCCTACCTGCACCGCGTCATCCCCATCCTCGACCAGGTGATGGCCACGACGCCCGCGTCATCCCCATTCTAGTCTTACAATATCATGTATCAAATATATTTAGAAAACTAATTTCTTGAATAAATTCTCTTTTATCTTTTATTTCAAATCTAATGATTCATATAACATTTAAAACTAATAAAAAACAATCATTTTTAATCCTTCGGAATAATTAAAACATTGAACCGATGCTTTCAAAATCATGCATTTTTGTAATCTTCAAGCATATACATTAATTGAAAATACATGTATATTACTTTTAAAATTGGTTAGAGATATTGATAATTACATGGATGGTAGATCCTTAACTCACTTAATAGTCATTAAGCTGATTTTCTTAATTATATATAAAAATATTCTTTGCTAATCACCCATAAAACGTAAACAAATAGCATATATGATTCACTTTTTATTTTTATTTTATTTTCTTCTTTTTCACTGTACCATTTCTAATTATTCTAACAATTTTATCAATTTCTTCATAACCTGTAAGCACATTTACAATTTGCTAAACATGCTTTATCTCTCTGTTAATTCCTACTTAAGTGCAACTCTAGTTTGCCTCCTTTTCTTTGTTTTTTTCATGAGAACCCAGCTAATGCTAATTAAGAGTTAATATTATTAAGAATTGTATTAACTTAGGAAGCTAAAATTAGCTAATTAATATTTTTATTTAACAATATAATTATCAGGAAAGCTTAATAATCCAAAACCTTACCTAAATTAATTTTCTGATCTCTGATATGAATTCCCTAGAAACGAAGCCTCCCTAATATCTCCTATTTCTTTCCTTTTCACCCTCAGTTTCCTTTCTTCCTCTTCTTCATATCCTTTCATATTTAGCTTTTTTTTTATATAATTTAACCCTTCTTTAAATTTTTATTTACAAATAAGTCTTTTAAGATGTTATAATATCAAAGATAGAGATGTTCAAACGAGTTCAAACCGAACCGTTAAAGGTTGAACCAAATTATTATTATTTTATTTGATTTGATGTAATTAAAATAAGATAGTTCGAATCAAAACCGATTCAGAATTATAGAACTGAACATATTCAAAACCAACTATTATAGTTCATTAATCGATTTATATAAGTAATTTAAAATATATATATTATCAAATGAACCGACTCAATTCAATTGAATCGAACTAGAATCTTGATCCAATTAAGCCACACGATAAGATTTATGAAATTAAGCTCGTATCATTTGTAAAATTGGATCTTTAGGGTGGTTTAATTAATAGATTTAAATCAATTAAGAGCTTAGGATAGTAAACATAATCAAATTGATATTTTTAAATTAAGATTAATTTAATTTGATTCGAACTAGTAAATCAAAGAAGGGTACTTCTGAATCAGAACTATTTATAGTCTTTAAAACCAAATCATTGGTGAATCGAATCTTATTCGATTTGATTTTCTGATTCAACAAATTTGAACATCCCTAATAGAACGAATTGAGCCTATAGCTATTATGAGAAGTAAAGGTATGAAAAGAGCTTAAGAGGAGCGACTATAGAGTGCTAAGATTAATTATAATGGTAGGGAATTTGTCAACATGTTACGGAAATGTTATTCATCCACGACATTAGAAATCGTTGATACAACACATTTAGACAATAGTTTCTAATAAAATTGTGATTAGTTTCAATTAGAAACCTACGGAGGTTAACATCCTCGAATACAAACTTACAAATTATGTGTAGATCTCATGTTCTTTTGTAGTATTGGGTGAGAGATGACTTTGAACCTAAAAAAGAAATCCTAAAAATTAAGAATCAAATAACATATAAAAAAAACTGATACAAGATTTGTGTGACTCCGTACTCTTATCTACCTCCCTAAAAAAAATTAAGATTAATTATAAGCACAACTGAGTCAATCTCTCTTTTTTTTTTCTTATCATATCACATAAATCATAAATATTTTTTTTTTATTTTTTCCTCAAATCTTGGAGAATTTTCTTACATATTTATCCCACCAAAACTTAGAACATGTGGTATATTTGTATAATAATTAAATATTAATTTTCAAAGATTTTTTTACTTCACAAAGAAATATTTTTTATAATAATATTTTTTATTCTTTAATTACATGGACTTTAGAAATTCAAAAATAATTTCCCATCGCAGGGTATTTAAGATATGATAACGTAGATATGTTATTTTCGGATCTCAATCCTCCACTTGTATTCTCTGATCACATGAGAAAGGAGAGATAAGAAACAGAGAATCACATGGTAACATGCCGAGTGCCAAATACTTAGGATCATAATCCAAAAACAAGAAGTCCATATCAGATCCAAATGCCACGTACCAAAGCTATGGCAAGTATACCATGGCACATGATGTTTGAGGACTTCGATCATTAAGACCTGATAGGTCACATTTTATCCCGAGTCATAATGTTGTTCCTTTAATATCATTGATTGGGGAATCAACATGACCTGATTCGATCTTGTTAGTGTGAACAACTTTACGTCGGGGCAGATACGGCTTGGTTCGGGTCCGAATGGGCGGGGATCTTGCTCGACGTCCCTTGGGGGTCGTCGGTCGCCCGGGTCAAATCACGTCGGAGCTCGTCGGGGCGTTCTACGGGAAATGATTCCTCCCCTTGGCATCCCGGGGGAAGTCGCTCCGTCTTCTCACCTGCACACAGGTCGGGTCGGTAGCTCGGCCCGACCCCTCCGACGATCAAGTCAGTCGAGTGGAGTGAAGTGGTCTTTTTTCTTAGGTCCAGTCCTCTTCCTCCCCTTAGCGTGGGGGTTCTTATAGGGTAGATTACTGTTCCTGATGTATCTGTTTTACAGGGGGGTGGGTCGTACCTCTGATAGCGTCCGACATAGTTGTTGGTGTTGCGTGAAGAACCGAGCTCCCGCGGGGCATTGGCGTGCCTCGGTCGTCGTTCTGGTCTGCCTCGACCAGGCGTGTTAAGTCAAAATGATGAGGGAGATGTCGTCCAAGAGTGGGTGACGCTAGTGCATATCCCGTCACCATTATTGCCCTTATCAAGCGGGATGTCACCCAGGGGCGGCTGACGTCATTGCGCATCGCCGTCACCATTATTACCCTCATCATATTCCCCCCCGAAGGAAGCCAGGCATCGGCTGTTGCCAGGGGGGTCCGAGGTGTGGCTTATGCTTCGAGTGGTCAATCCTACCGGTTGGTTACCGATCCGTAGCGGAGGTGGTGGAGTTCTAGATCAAAGAGCGCGGCTCAGACGGACTGTCCGCGCAGTGGTGGTCTCGGGCAATATGAGGTCGAGGAGTACGGCTCAGGTGACGTGAGCACGGCTCAGGTGACGTGAGCACGGCTCAAGCGAGCAAGCCACGCAGAGGTGGTCTCGGGCGACATGAGGCCGAGGAGCACGGCTCAGGCGGGCAGGCCGCGCAGAGGTGGTCTCGGGCGACATAAGGCCGAGGAGCTACTTGGCCTGGATCAGCGACCCGTTATGCGGTGATGTGTGGACGCGGGGGGCCCAGTCATTCTTCGTCTGTGCGGGAGCCCAGGAGACGGTCACTTTCGGGGGTCACCGGTTCCCGAGACTGAGAAGACCAGCGCTTTGGCCTCCGCACCGCGTGCCTATTGGCCGCCATGTTAGGCCGTATTTATGGCAGAGTGACGTTTGGTCTTCCTGACGTGCTCTGGGAGGGGAAAGGTCACCGTTGGCGGGATTTCATCTATAAGTAGCGTGCAGTATGTTCCCTGCACGCCTCCTTGCATTCGCTCAGCTGTTTCTTCGGACCCCCTATTGCTTCGTTTGCATCGACCATTCCTCTTCCCCCTCTAAAGGTCAGTAAGGATGGTGTCTCCTTCCTCTTCTCCTCTGCCTTCTTCACCTTCCATTTCGGGTAATGAGAAAAAAATGATGCCGCCGAGCCCAAACTCGTCATCCGACGGGAAGGCGGGTCGGGCCCTTGAAACCCTAATATAGCCACACGACCTCGACTCCATCGTGAGCGAGTCGTCGCTTGGCACTCTTCGGTAGCGCTATGGCATCCCGGAGGAATTCATCCTCCTAGCCCCTGAGCCCGGGCAACGGACGTATGACCCAATCCCGAAGGGTTTCGCCTTAACAATAGATGCCTTTGAGGCCGGGTTACGCCTCCCTCTGCATCCAGTCATCAATTCCTGCATCTCATGGTGGCGTATCTCTCTATCACAAATGGCGCCGAACTCTTGGCGCTATCTGGTGGCGTTCCTAGGGGAGTGCCACTATGCCAACATTACCCCGACCTGATCTCTTTTTCTTTCCTGTTTCCGCCTTTCTAAGGGGTCGGGGGGTTACTACTTGTCCGCCCGGTCATGCTTTCGAGTTAGCGGGGCTCCTTCCAGCAATAAGGGATGGAAGGGGTGCTTCTTTTTTGTCTGCCGTGTGGAGGGCTAGAGCTTCGGGCTCCGATGGGCGGCGCGTGTGATCGACAACACTGCCCCGGCTCTGAGCGACGAGGAGTACTAGGGACTCTGGAGGCTCAAAGAGCATCCGAAACATGACCGAGCAGTGGCTGGTCGAGGCGGGTCTTAGCCCGACGCCTCGAGGTATGCTCTAGTGGGTAGTGTTAGGGTTTTTCTCTGGGGATCGTTCGGCGTACTAACCAATGTTGATATTTTTTGTGCAGAAATGGTGAACTCCAAGCTGTGCGCGGGGGACGGGCTCCATCGGCACCATCCACATGCCCACCGACCGAGCTGAGGGTTGGCTCGAAGGAGGCACCGGTGGATGTCGAGGTCGGTCAGCCTCGGAAGAAGGCGAAGACTTCAACCCCGAAGGCGCTGGATGCGGCAGCGGTCCAGCCGGCGGGAGCCGTCACCGCACCGGTCGGACGCGCAAGGAGGAGCCTCGGGCAGGGCGAGGCCGGCCCCAGTAAGGAGGCGACAAGGAAGGCGCTTCGGGAGCCTTCCATCTGCGAACTTTGCTGCCTCCCGATGGGAGCGCAAGATGAGCCCTACCAGACGCGGGTGATGGGTGACCTCCCGCAAGGGCAAGCCTCGAACCCGCTGGTGGCCCGTTGGGGAGGCTTCACCCGAGGGAACCGGGTGTGGGCTGACGGGGACTCCGCGGCCTCGTTTGTCCATGGGGGGCTTCACCCCGACATAGCTTGGGATCTGTATACTCTGCCCTCCGAGGTTCTTCTCGGGAAGTCGGCCAAGTCGCAACTGTGGGTAAGCATTACGCCCCTGGTCTCTTTGTCAGTACGCGAGAGGTATCATTCTGATTTCTTTCTTTGCAGGGCCATCATTATGCCGTAACGTTGATGGACCGCGTTCACGATGCGGGTCGGGTGATCGACTTTTTGAGCGATCGCAATGCCGAGCTCCGAAAGCAGATCGAGGAGGTTCGCGCGGGGGCGGCTCCCGAGGCGGTTGCAGCGGTCGAGCAGCGTGCCTCGGATCTGGAGGCAGAGGTGATGTGCCTCAGATCCGAGCTCAAGGCGGTTGAGGAGCAAAATAAAGAACTTCAGACGAATCTGAAGGGGGCTCGCGCCGAGGTCCGTCAGGCGAAGGGAGAGGTGGTCACGCTGACCAAGGGACCGGAGGAGGCGCGCGCTGAAGCGCGGGGAGCTTCCGAGGCCCTTGCTGACAAGATCCGCCAACGGCCAGAGAAGGATAAGAGATTGATCGAGGGCTACAAGGAGTCCTCGGGCTTTCAGCTTGGCTTGATCCGGACAGGGCAGGTCTCATATGAGTATGGGTATCGGATTACTCTAGGTCGCTTCAAGGCGCGTCATCCCAACCTTGAGGTTGTGGAAGACCCCTTTGACTCCTTCCCCGAGGACCCGGACATCGATATGCCCGAAGAGGTTCCTTTCGACGATAGTGTCGAAGCTCCCGAGAAATAATGTAGTTGTTTTGTAATAATTTTCTTCTAACTTATTGGTCGGGTGTCGTCTAATGATGTAAATGTGTCGCCTGGTCCTGTAATCTAATTTCCATCTGAATGAAAAGAGTTTTGTTTAAACTTTTGCCCTGTCTCTTTTTATTTTACTTATGCGAAAAATCTTTTAAGATTTTACACATTCCAAGTTCTTGGCAAGGGGTGACCTTGCATTGTCGCGAGTCGGTATGTGCCGACCCTGACAACGTCGATCACCCGATAAGGTCCTTCCCAATTGGGGGCCAGCTTGCCCTGCACTTGGATTGGGTTGCTGACCTCGGCCTTGCGTAGGACCAAGTCGCCCAATTTAATTGGTCGAGGCCGGACCTTCCGGTTGTAGATCCTTGCGATAGCTTTTTTGTAGGAGAGGGCTTTTAAGTGCGCATCGGCACGCCGCTCCTCGAGCATGTCGAGGCCGGCTCGAAGTCCCTCGATTGTTGTCTTTTCCTCGTAGTTTTTCGTCCGGAGGGTGGGAAAAACTACTTCGGGCGGTAGGATGGCTTCGGCCCCAAACGCGAGGCTGTAGGGGGACTCTCCGGTCGTGGTTTTGGGGGTGGTGCACAAGGACCATAAGACGCTCGGGAGCTCGTCCGTCCAAGCCGATCGGGCCGCGGATACTCTTCTTTTGAGCCTGTCCAGAATGGATTGATTGGTTACCTCCACAAGTCCGTTCGTCTAAGGGTAAGCCACCGAGCTGAATCTCAGCTAGATCCCGTAGCTCGCGCAGAACTCCTGGAACCGCGTACTGGCGAACTGAGGTCCGTTGTCCGTGATGATGGTCCTGGGCAAGCCGAATCGAGTCACTATGTTCTTCCACACGAATCTCTCCACTTGTCGCACTGTGATTGTCACTAATGGTTCAGCTTCCACCCATTTGGTGAAGTAATCCACTCCCACGATGATGCACTTCCACTGTCCTGAACCTGGCGAGAAAGGTCCGAGAAGGTCCAACCCCCACTGTGCGAACGACCATGCACAGTCAATGGGGGCGAGCGGAACCACGGGCTACCGGGGCATGCGGGCGTGCTTCTGGCACGACTCACACTGTTGCACATAAGCCTTTGCGTCTCGGCATATGGTTGGCCAGTAGTACCCCTAGCGAAGGATCTTGTGTGCTAGGGTTCGCCCACCAATGTGTTCTCCACATATCCCTTCGTGGACCTCGGCCATAACCGACCGAGCTTCTTCGGGTTCTAAGCACCGTAAGAGAGGGTGTGAGAAAGACCTCTTATAGAGTTGTCCACCCATCTCGGAGTACCATGCTTGCGTACGGCGCAAGCGCCGAGCTGCGACCTCGTCGGGAGGAAGGGTCTCGTCCCACTTGAAGCGTAGTATCTCTTGCACCTATGTTGTCTGCGCGTCACCCGAGGTCACAGCAGCGATCGCGATTGCGCGGAAGGGGAGTTCCTCAACCTCGGGCTGAGCTTCGGGAGCTGACTTTGACGCCAACTTAGCCAGTGCGTCGGCTCGCTTGTTCTCGCTCCTCGGGACATTAGATAATGTAAAGCGAGAGAATTTGGCGGTTAAGTTCTTTACCTTCGCTAGGTACTTTGCCATGGTTGGGTCCCGAGCCTCGTACCCACCGCTGAGGTGCTCGGCCACCGGCTACGAGTCGGTGAGGACATGTATGGCGTCCACCTGCATCTCAATGGCTAACCTGAGCCCCGCTAGGAGCGCCTCATACACCGCCTCGTTGTTGGTGGCTTGAAACCCGAAGCGGAGGGAGCGCTCAAACGACCGTCCGTCGGGGGCCAATAACACTAGCCCCGCGCCAGCGCCCTTCGAGCTAGCCGATCCGTCCACGTGCAGGACCCACTCTTTGGAAGGTTGCTCGGGACCCTCGTCCTCAATCCGAGTTAGTTCCGAGATGAAGTCGGCTACGGACTGGGCTTTGATAGCGGTTCTCGGCACGTATCGTATGTCAAACTTGCCAAGCTCCACCGACTATTTGAGGAGGCGACCTGCGACATCGAATTTAGATAAAACCTGCCGGAGCGGTTGGTCGGTGATTACCTCAATCGGGTGAGCCTGGAAGTAGGGGCGTAGCTTTCGGGCTGTTAACACAAGCACCAAAGCCAGTTTCTCGATTGGCGGGTACTACTCCTCGGGCCCGTTCAGGACGTAGCTGATGTAATAGACCGGTAGCTGTTCACCGGAGGCTTCTTTGGTCATAACGGAGCTGACCGCGTGTGGGGAGGCGGCTAGGTAGATACTGAGTTTCTCCCCAAGAGAGACTGAGGCAAGACGGGGGAGGTTGGCCAAGTGTTGCTTTACTCGTTCAAAGGCTTCCTCGCACTCCGCGGTCCATTGGAAGTTCTTTGAGTTTTTTAGAGCCCGAAAGAAGGGGAGCCAGCAATCACCCGATTGGGAAAGGAATCGAGATAGGGCGGCGAGCCTCCCGTTAAGCCGCTATAAGTCTTTGATTGTCTGGGGGGACTGCATGCTGATGATCACCTGGACCTTCTCTGGGTTGGTGTCGATCCCCCTTTTATGTATAATGAACCCGAGGAATCTCCCCGAGTTGACGCCGAAAGCACACTTTGTGGGGTTGAGTCGCATGCTATACCTACGCAACGTGGTGAACGTCTCGGCAAAGTCAGTGAGGTGGGCTGCTGCCGTTCGGCTTTTTACGATCATGTCATCGACGTAAACCTCCATGTTCCGCCTGATATGGTGGGTGAACATCTTGTTTACGGTTCTCTAGTATGTGGCCCCAACGTTCTTTAGTCCGAACGGCATGACCTTATAATAGTATACCCCCTGGTCGGTGAGGAAGGCCGTATGCTCTTGGTCTTCGGGCGCCATTCTGATCTGGTTGTAGCCGGAGAAGGCCTCCATAAATGAGAGGCGAGCATGCCCGACCGTCGCGTCGACCAGCTGGTCGATCCTCGGGAGGGGGTAGTAGTCTTTCGGGCATGCACTATTGAGACTGGTGTAGTCGACACACATCCTCCAGCTTCTATTAGATTTCTTCACAAGGATTACATTGGATAGTTATCGTGGGTATTTGACTTCTTCTATGAAGCCTGCTGCCAAGAGTCGCTCCACCTCTTCTCGGACAACCAATTGCCGATCAGGAGCTTGTCGTCGAGGCTTCTGCTTCACCGGGCAAGCGTCAGGCGAAATGTTAAGGTAGTGTTGGGCGACCTTCGGGTCGATGCCCATCATGTCGGATGGTGACCAGGCGAAGACATCGACATTCCGCTGTAGGAAGCCGATGAGCTGCTCCCGCTCCTGCTCGGGTAGTTCCGACCCGACTTTAACCGTCTGGCCTGGCCAACCCTCTAGTAGCGGTAAGTCGATGGTGGACTCCTTCGGCTCGGGATGTGGGGTCGGTTTCTTGGTTTCTTAGGGATCTCCCTGTGGTTGTTCGACTCTCGCCCTTTTGTGCAACGAGACTGCCATCAGGTAGCAGCGCCTGGATTCTCGGGGGCTTCCCCAGACTTCCCCGACCCCAGCATGGGTCGGGAACTTCACCGTTTGGTGGTAGGTGGAGACTACGGCCCTGACCTTATTGAGGGTCAGGCGGCCGAGGATGACGTTATATGCAGTGGGGAGGTCCACCACTAGAAAGGTGGACATCACCGTCTTCGACCTTGGTGCTTCACCCAAGGTTAGGGGCAAAGTGACAGCTCCCAACGGCGAAATTGAATCGCCAGTAAACCCGGTGAGCGCCGAACACATCAGCTCCAAGGCTTCTCTAGCCAACCCCAGCTTCTGAAAAGCATCAAAATAGAGTACGTCGGTTGAGCTCCCCGTGTCGATCATAATCCTTCTCACCTGGGCGTTAGCGATCCTTACCGTTATCACAAGCGCATCGTCATGCTCTGGTCGCTCCGCGCCTTCGTGAGGGAACGTGACTTTGGGCTCGGGGCCACGTCTGGGGGCATCGGCTTCGGCGGAGCGGGCGTACGCCTTCCTTCCGGTCATACTATTTCCTCCGGATGTCGGGCCGCCCGTGATGACGTCAATCTGTCGCTCAATGGGGCCCTCCGGGCGGGGCGAAAGCTCATTGCCTTGTCGGATGTACCGGCCAAGGTAACCTCTGCGGATGAGCTCCTCGATTTGTCGCTTCAGCTCGCGGCACTCCTCAGTGTCGTGCCCATTTTGCCGGTGGAAGCGGTAATACTTCGACTGGTCCGCGAGTCCCCGAGCTCTCCCCTCGACTTGCGGACCTCCTCCTGCACTTCGTCAAGTCGCTGACTAACAAGGCATAGCTGGGCTCGTAGGGGGTCCGTTGAATCCGAAGATAGCGCTTCGGGTTCCGGGCGGCCCCTCGGGTTTTCCGCAACTCGGGTCCCAATTGGGGCCGATTGGTCCCGAGGCGAAGTAGGGGGCTCATGAAGTGGTGTGTGAGCCCGTGTGGGCGGCTCTCGTTGCCGCAGTGGCTAGGTCGTAGGCGGGTGCGCCGGATGAGAAACCAGCGGGATGATGGTCTGTACCATACCCGTCAGAGCTCGGACTTGATGAGCGAGGTCCTGAAAGGCCTCGGACGATACAGGCGACAAGCCGGCAGGGGCAGCTTCGGGCGGCGACAAGCCCGGGTCGTTGAATAATCGCCAATAGCGCTCCGATGTTATAGCGGCGTGTTCATCTCGAGGCCTACCATACGGAGGATGTTCCCCCGGGGTACTGATCGGGTGCGACCCCTCGGTTGTGGGTTCATCTGAGTTGATCTGCCGATCCCTAGACATTCGGGCCCTTCTTCTAGCGTCAAAAATGTTAGTGTGAACAACTTTATGCCGTGGCCTCGGGGCAGATACGGCTTGGTTCGGGTCCGAATAGGCGGGGATCTTGCTCGACGTCCCTTGGGGGTCGTCGGTTGCATGGGTCAGATCACGTCAGAGCTCGTCGGGGCGTTCTACGAGAAAGGATTCCTCCCCTCGGCGTCCCGGGGGAAGTCACTCCGTCTTCTCACCTGCACATAGGTCGGGTCGGTAGCTCGGCCCGACCCCTCCGACGATCAAGTTAGTCGAGTGGAGTGAAGTGGTCTTTTTTCTTAGATCCAATTCTCTTCCTCCCCCTAGCGCGGGGGTTCTTATAGGGTAGATTACTATTCCTGATGTGCTTGTTTTGTAGGGGGTGGGTCGTACCTTTGATAGCGTCCGACACAGTTGTTGGTGTTGTGTGAAGAACCGAGCTCCCGCAGGGCGTTGGCGTGCTTCGATCGTCGTTTTGGTCTGCCTCGGCCAAGCGTGTCAGGTCAAAATGATGAGGGAGATGTCGTCCAAGAGTGGGTGACGTCAGTGCACATCTTGTCACCATTATTGCCCTTATCAAGCGGGATGTCACCCAGGGGCGGCTGACATCATTGCGCATCGCCGTCACCATTATTACCCTCATCAGATCCCAAAAGTAAAAATCTGTCTAAGGGACCCCATTGGGGCGAGGGCACGACTCATCGTAACGAGGAGCTGAGATGGTAGGTGGACTCCCGATATATTGTTGGCTCACGTGATGGTCCTGCAGTCACCCCGAGGTACGACTTGCTTACTGAAGAGAGCTTGGGGTTGTCTCGAGGTGTGGTTTGTCTACTGAAGGAAGCTCTGGGTCATCCCGAGGTGCTCCTTAGACGCATCGCAGTCCTGCATAAGCAATCAACAATTGGGAGAGTTTCCTGCCCAACCTCTCTAATGCCCAAGTTAATATCCGAAGTCTCCAAATATGGGTTTAGTATTTCAAAAAAAGTGAGTCCTTCGTTTCCTTTGTGTTTTTATATTTTAAAAAAAAGAGAAAAAGTTTGTGATGTTCTTCTTCATCATAAAGGAAGAGAAGGGAGTTTAGAATTGTTTCCTTATCATAATAGGAGAGAAAAAAGTTTGTGATTGTCTTTTTTGTCATAATGAACGAGAAGTTGTGTTTCTCTACTTTGAAACTTTGTACACGTAGTCAAATGAATTGGATGATACGTGACGACTGCGTATCAACTTTGGTAAATTTTTTATTATTTGTCCCCCTAGAAGGCGTGCTTCGATTGGTAAATTCTTTATCATTTGTCCCCCAAGAAGGCGTGCTTTGGGACTTCGGTAGGGGGTCTGAGGCACGTTATTTGAGCGTTTGGCTCTATCGAGCTTGAGTTTTGCAGTTTTGCGTGTCTCGTTCGAGTGTGTTCAGGATGAGTTTTACAGGCTTTGTTTGTAGTGGTTTTTGTTTGTTCGTTGTAGCAGGCTTGTTCATCTGTTGTCATAGCGGTTTTGTTTGTCCACTACAACGAGTATTGCTATCGACCATTGTAGCGAGTATAGGCCCCGATGTGGTGGGTTTGTTATCGTGGATCTTGCCTCGATTGCCATTTCGGGAGCATAAGTCTATTGTTATGAATTTTGACTCGACCGCCATTGTAGGAGTAGGAGTCCGTCATTATGGATTTTGACTCGATTGCCATTGTAAGAGTGGAAGTCTACCGTTGCAAATATTAACTTAACAACCGTTGCGGATTTTGCCTCGACCGCCATTGTGCGAGTAGGAGTCCACCATTGCAGATTCTGTTGGAAAACTTTGGAGAGCATCACATGTGTAGCGAAAAAATAAAACAGAAAATAATTTCCCAAAAATAGATTTATATTAAATCTCGTGCAATGATCGGGAGTGAAAAACTTGTCAAATTTGAAAACTGCATAATACGTGAGATGATCTCACCTAAGGGAACTTGTATATTTCTGATCTACATATCCTAGTCCATGGATGAAAGAGATCTCGTGTTCTCATATTTAATAGTGATCCACACGACAGATGAAACGGTGATGCACCTTCTCTCATGATGTGTTCTTTCCTTACTTTCATGCACCACCACCATGCAGCAGGGGTAGTCTTTCTCGTTGCCCTTTATACCAGAAAGGGGATAGTTGGCTGAGGAAGCAAGGAGGTGGTGACTAAAGGGTCTAGCCTTATAACCATTTTAGTCCCACATCCCTTTTTATAGAGAGCTCCTATTGCTAACCCTAATGGATCCTGCCCTATTGGATACTAGATCTCTATCCAATTATCCCTAGCTTAATGGAAATTGGATCTCTATCTAATTATCCATTATAAGCTCTTATTGAGTCTCACCCAATGGATCCAATAAAACAATGGCTTATTGGATATCACATATCCAATCTTCTATTTGTCGTGTCATCCATCATATGTGTGTGTTCTTCTAGGTCAATACCGAGCTGGCTGTGAATTATACCTGTCATAACTTCTTCTGATTTAGTGAATTATCATTCTGTGATAATTTACTCAACTAATCGATTGTTGACATACTAAGCCACTATGTCATATTCCCTAAATAGTACAAGGGGTCTAATCCATTGGCTTTGTTTTCCCTTAGTTATTATGTATCTATAGTCCATCATTCATCTAATATCTTAGAGATTGTATACTGGACATGATGCTATCAGGCTTATACGGAATCTACTTGAGTCTCGCTCTAATCAGATTCTATTGGAGAACTCATCTCTCAATCCAAATGACCTTGGTCAGGGATTTATTTGAGCGAGAACACACGGGACATTTCTTTCATGACATCGAGAGCAAATGATTCTCTATCGACACTCAATTACCCTCATAAGGTTAGCTATCACTCATGATGACCGGTTGTGCTAGATTTGGAATCTCCTGACCTATAAGTCTGGTATCAAATAGTGGAGTACTCACACAGGACATCCTTGGTATCTCAAGTCTAAGGACCAGACATACAACCAGGACCACGGAACCATTGTTTGACGATGAGGTATCATTAACTATCCAGCATTTTGTGAGTAGATCATTTAGTCATTTAGTGAACTTATTATCCAATGAGCACTTGCACTATATCCCTAGTATCCCTACACAAGCAGCTATAAGACTAGCTACCTCTATCATATCGACATGTATATAGTATACCGGTCTATTTGATGAACTCGATATCTCTCTCGAGTAACCTATGATCGAGAATATTTTATGATCTATATTTATATGTGAATTGGTCTCATTATCATAATTTCATTATGATCTAATTCTCATTGCATAGATATAAGAATATCACAATATATTAGTTAAGCAATATAAAGTGAGAAAATATCATAATAATAATTATAATTTAATAACCAAAGAGACTATGCAGTATGTCACATGTGTCATCACTCACGTGATTGGCTTACAAAGCACTTATAACTAGCAATCTCTCACTTGATTAAAACCAATCTGCTAGTCATAGGTGTCATGCAAGCCAATCACGTGAGTGATGACACGTGTGATATGACACACATTCTTTTTACTTATTATATTATTTGGTATTTTATCATTTTAATTTTCTTATTGCATTAATATATATTGTAATGTCTGTGGATCTGTGCAATGAGAATAATATCATGATGATATCACGATAATGAGATTGATTCACCTTTAAACACAGACCCTAAATAACCCTGGTCATATATTACTTGAGAGGGACATCGAGATAACCGGACAAACTAGTGTGTTGCATACTCGTCTATATGATTGAGGCAGTTGGTCTTATAGCTGCTCGTGTGGGGACACTAGAGATATAATGTAGGTGCTCATTGGAGAATGAGTTCACTGATTGATCCGCTCCCAGAATGCTGGATGGTTGATGACGTTTTATTGTCAAACAGTGATTTCGTCGTCCAAGTGGTATATATGATCCTTATACTTGAGACACCAATGATGTTTTGCATGAGTACTCCACTCTTTGATACCAAACTTATAGGCCTAGGAGTTCCAAATCTAGCATAACCGGTTATCAAGAGTGACAACCAACCTTACGAGGATTATTGAGTGTCGATAGAGGTTCATCCACTCTCGGTGTCATGAGAGGAATATTTCATGTGTTTTTACTCAAACAAATCCTTAGCCAGGGTCATTCGGATTAAGAGAGAAAGAGTTCTCTGGGAGTACATAAAATCCATCTCGGAACTCATGACTTCTTACCACTTCTTAGAGTCTATGCTTGTAACAGCCTACCCGTAGGTTTGAGGATCAACATTCTTAATGTCCTCTTCTTTGATATGTCCCATAAATCTTTTAGGAGGGTGAAGTACTCTATCGAACCTACGCAAAGTTGAAACTTGTGTGCTATGTACCTAAACAAACTTGACCTGTGGAATGGTGCTTGAGATATGTTTTCTAACCTCACTTAACTTTATCACACTCCTACTATTTCTACAAAAAATGTGTTCCTTCTCAAGGAACATTGTCCTCTTGGCAATAAATACTTTTTGGTTCTCAAGGTGATAGAAATAATATCCACAAGTTTTCTTGGGGTATCCCACGAACTTGCACCATTCTGTCCTTGATTCCAACTTATCGGGGTTGTGTCTCCTAATGTGGGCAGGGTACTCCAAATCTTAATAACATTAAGATAAGACTTCTTTTCTTTCCATATCTCATATGGTGTAGACACTACAGATTTAATTGGAACTCTGTTCAGAAGGTAAGCTGTAGTCTCTATGGCGTATCGCTAGAATGAGACGAGTATGTTGACGGAACTCATTATGGATCGTAGGTCAACGAAACTCATCCATGACGAAACTCATCATGGATCGATGAATGAGGTGTATAAAGAGGGGTCCATTAGGACAAGATCTCATGATTTTTGAGAAACTGGATAAATTTTGTACTTAAGTACTTACCTCATTGATCTGATTAAAGAGTCTTGATACTCTTTTCAATCTAGTTTTCTATGTCATTCTTATATTTCTTGAATTTCTCAAAAGTCTTAGACTTGTACTTCAAGTATACATGTCTATACCCAGAGAAGCTATCAGTGAATGTAATGAAGTAAGAATAACTGCCTGAGTTGACATAGGACCACATATATCACTATGTATGAGTTGTAGCAACTTAGTAGCTCTATCTCCAGTTCTACTAAATGGAGAGTTAGTTAATTTTCCTTGAAGGCAAGACTCACAGGTTACATATAATTTATAATCAAATAGAGTTAAGTGCCGAAAGGGGCGCCTCCTTATTGAGGTGTTTGTTGGGAAGAGTCGTAGATGGACATTCTTGCGACATTCAGGCCTTCCTTCTAGCGCCAATCTGATAGGTCACATTTTGTTTTGAGTTAAAATATTGTTATCTTGGTACCGTTGACTAGGGAGCCAACACAACCTAATTCAGTCCCAAAGGCGAAGATCCATCTGAGGGGCCCCCTTAGGGTGAGGGTGCAATTCACCATAGTAGGGAGCTGAGATGGCAGGTGAACTCTCGATGTATTGCTGGCTCATAGTGATGGTCCTGCAATCACCTTGAGGTGTGGCTTGCTTACTAAAGGGAGCTTGGGGTTATTCTAAGGTGCAGCTTATCTGCTGAAAGGAGCTCTAGGTCGTCCCGAGGTACTCCATAGATATGTTGAAGTCTTGCACAAGCGATCAGCGATGAGAGATTTCTGGCTCCGATCTCTCCGACGCTTAAGTTAGTATTAAAGGTCCAAGGTTCAAGTATTTTAAAATGAGTGAGTCCTCTATTTTCCTATTTAAAATGTATTTTTATACTTTGAAAGAGAAGAAGAAAGTTTGTAATATCTTTCCTTATCATAAAGGAAGAGGATGGAGTTTAAGATTATCTTCCTTATTATAATAACAGAGAAAAAAATTTGTGATTGTCTTCCTTGTGATAATAAACGAGAAGAAAATGTATATTTTTTGCTTTGAAATTTTGTACCAACTAGTAAATTTCCGATCACAACCCAAATCCAAGTCAGAGCCTTCAACTATCACGCAGCTTGGTCAAACGCACATGGCAGCCAATGGAAAGGCCGCGTCTTGGCGGAGGGAGCGTCACGTTGGCCCTTCGGCCAGGCGTTGAGGTTGCTGCGACCCTTGCAGCTTCGTCGGCCCCTTTGCCCCTTCGCCACTTCACAGGCTTCGACCAGTCTCATGGTGACAGTTCCTCCCATGTCTCTCTTCTTCTCGTCCTTTGCACCACTCTTTCAACGCTTAACGTCTGTGTCAGAGAAATATTCTAAAATGCACACTGTCGCGGTGAATGGACGGACACTTGTCCGTTCCGTACGACATGAACAGTCTCATAAAAAGGAGAGGGTGCACCGTCCTATACGCACAACCTTTTTCCATTCCCTTAACCTTCACCTTCTCCGATACCGGATACGATAAACGTGGGGCCCCCTGCACACCACCCTTTCACACGCTCGTCTCCTTCTTTCCCGGTGATGTCATATATAAGGCCCATCCCTCCGTGCCCGCATTCCATGCTCACCCAACCAAGAAGTTGGAACTCCTCTAGCCTTTTCTGAGTGCAGTGCATCCGAAGTCCTTCAACCGGTCATGGCGGCTTCTGTCAGCAACCGGCAGTTCGGCCGCTTAGAGCCGGGCAGCGGCCTCGTCGCCCCGGCTTCTGCCGTCGGAAAGACGTCGGGAAATTACCAACTTTCGGACTCGTCGGTGCGCGGCTGCGGCTTCCCATCTCTTGCCCCCGCGAAAGAGAAGGACCAACGTTACGGCGACGATGACGACTGTGATGAGGAGGAGGAGGTGGTCGACTGGAAGGCGGAGTACGGCGGCAGTCACCTCGAGGTGGAGCCGTCGATTCACGACCCGAGAGACGAGAGCACCGCCGACAGCTGGATCGAGCGCAACCCATCCCTCATCCGGCTCACCGGGAAACACCCGTTCAACTGCGAGCCGCCGCTGGCCCGGCTCATGCACCACGGGTTCGTTACGCCCGTCCCGCTGCACTACGTCCGGAATCACGGCGCCGTCCCCAAGGCCGACTGGGGCACGTGGACGGTCGAGATCACCGGCCTGGTGAAGCGCCCGGTCCAGCTCACCATGGACGAGCTGGTCCGCGACTTCGCCTCGGTCGAGATCCCGGTCACCTTGGTGTGCGCCGGCAACCGGCGGAAGGAACAGAACATGGTGCGCCAGACCATCGGCTTCAACTGGGGCCCCGCGGCCGTGTCCACGACGGTGTGGCGCGGTGCTCGGCTCAGGGACGTCCTCCGCCAGTGCGGCGTCATGGGCCGCAAGGACGGGGCCCTCTTCGTTTGCTTCGAAGGGGCGGAGGAACTCCCCGGCGACGGCGGCGGCTCCAAGTACGGCACCAGCCTCCGGCGCGAGGTGGCCATGGACCCGTCGCGCGACGTCATGCTTGCCTATATGCAGAACGACCAGCCGCTGTTGCCGGACCACGGCTTCCCTGTGCGCGTCATCATCCCGGGCTTCATCGGCGGCCGCATGGTGAAGTGGCTCAAGCGCATCATCGTCACGCCGCAGGACTCCCACAACTACTACCACTACAAAGACAACCGTGTCCTCCCGTCCCACGTCGACGCCGACCTCGCCAACGCGGAAGGTAAAGCATCGCCATTAGCTCCATATCACACACTTTTCGCCTTCATAAGAAGTGTTTGATGAGAAGACTAATTAGAAACTGCTACACCAATATAGCTTGGTGGTACAAGCCGGAGTACATCATCAACGAGTTGAACATCAACTCAGTGATCACGACACCGGGTCATGACGAGATGCTTCCCATCAACGCGTTCACAACTCAGAGACCATATACTATGAAGGGCTACGCCTATTCCGGTGCGTTGAACCGAATCTTTTTGCTTACGTTTCTTGAATGATTCAGATTCAGATTCAGATTCAGATTCAGATTCTGGTTCGGATTCTCTGCACCGTTTATTTTTATGCCCTCTTCAAGTTAGAGCATTTGGTGCACTCTCTATCACGTGGATGGAATCTTTTGAGGTATCTATCTCCAGAGCAGAAAAGGCCAAACAATGAGGCCGAGCTCCAGTTGGAAGTATAGCTACTGGTTTGGCAGTCACTGTAGCATTGTATCAGAACTATCTTCGTCCTGCGCGGAAAAAAGAGTTTCATGCATGCAATTCTGCATTCCATGAGTTATTGATGAGTGTTAAACTTTTTCGCGAATCTTATAGCTCGATCATGATCGATTGCTACGGCGATATGGGTCTAATATTAAGTAGTCGGTTGTCCAAAGAGAGATTATGAATGAGTGAGCTCACAGTGGTAGGAACTGGTCCGTGTGGAACAGGCGGCGGGCGGAAGGTGACACGCGTCGAGATCACACTCGATGGCGGTGAGACGTGGCTGGTGTGCGAGCTCGACCACCCGGAGAAGCCCAACAAGTATGGCAGGTATTGGTGCTGGTGCTTCTGGTCCCTGGAAGTGGAGGTCTTGAATCTGCTCGGTGCCAAGGAAGTCGCCGTCCGTGCATGGGACGAGTCCCTCAACACCCAGCCCGAGAAACTCATTTGGAACGTCATGGTAATTGTTTCTCACCTTTATTGGTTAGTAAATTGAGTATGTTGATGAATGTATGCTGACAGAAGTGGTGGTGGTGGTGCAGGGGATGATGAACAACTGCTGGTTCAAGGTGAAGATGAAGGTGTGCCGCCCGCACAAGGGCGAGATTGGGCTTGTGTTCGAGCACCCGACGCAGCCGGGGAACCAGTCCGGCGGGTGGATGGCGCGGCAGAAGCACCTGGAGACGTCGGAGGCGGCGTCCCTGAAGAAGAGCACCTCCACCCCCTTCATGAACACCGCGACCAAGCAGTACACCATGTCGGAGGTCCACAAGCACGCGTCGAGCCACTCCGCCTGGATCGTCGTACACGGCCACGTCTACGACTGCACCGCCTTCGTCAAGGACCACCCCGGCGGCGCCGACAGCATTCTCATCAACGCTGGCTGCGACTGCACCGAGGAGTTCGACGCCATCCACTCCGACAAGGCCAAGGCCCTCCTCGACACCTACCGAATCGGCGAGCTCATCCCTTCGGGTTACGTCTCCGACACCTCCCTTCACGGCTCGGGCAACTTTTCCCACCTGGCCAGCATCATAGAGATCTCACGTTCCCCGGCTCTCATGAACCCCAGTGAGAGGGTACAGTGCAAGCTCGTGGCCAAGAAGACCGTATCGCACGACGTTCGACTCTTCCGCTTCGCTCTCCCCTCGGCGGACCAAGTGCTGGGCCTCCCGGTTGGCAAGCACATCTTCCTCTGCGCCACCATCGACGGCAAGCTATGCATGCGCCCTTACACGCCAACAAGCCCCGTCGACGAGATCGGCCACTTCGAGCTCCTGATCAAGGTCTACTTCAAGGGCGAGAACCCCAAGTTCCCCAACGGTGGCCTCATGTCGCAGCACTTGGAATCCCTGCCCATCGGCTGCACCCTCGACGTCAAGGGCCCGCTGGGTCACATCGAGTACGCCGGCCGCGGCAACTTCCTCGTCGACGGGAAGCATAGGTCAGCGAGGAGGATCGCCATGATCGCCGGCGGGACCGGGATCACGCCGGTGTACCAGGTGATCCAGGCGGTTCTACGGGACCCGGAGGACCGCACCGAGATGCACCTGGTGTACGCCAACAGGTCGGAGGACGACATACTGCTGCGGGACGAGCTCGACGGCTCCGCACGGGAGCACCCGGAGCAGCTCAAGGTCTGGTACGTGATCAACGAGGCCAAGCGGCGCGACGAGTGGCGGTACAGCACGGGGTTTGTCACGGAGGGCATACTTAGGGAGCACATTCCCATGGGCGGCTGCGACGACGCGCTCGCACTCGCCTGCGGGCCCCCGCTGATGATCCAGTTTGCGGTGGTGCCCAATCTGGAGAAGATGAAGTACGACACAACCACCTCACTGCTACTGTTCTAAGACCGCCACCACCGCTGCCTACAGTGCAATGTTCCTTAAGGATGAAGTTGATGAACCAGAGCGCTGTTTCACGCAGAAAAATATTAGTACATGTGGTCGGAATATTTAGAGCCTGAGATCGATGCTGCTAATTCCCAATGTCATCTGAATGCCGAAAGGAAATAGCTCTTCTGCTCGACTGCTTCGGCTGGTCTTTACGTCGTCATTTACTAGCAGTTCCCACAGATTTGTATGTCGGTGAGAAAGAACACTGTTTGAGACAGGGGCCCATGGCTATATGATGGAGTACAAATTACTGACAAAAGAATGATTTTGACGATCGCCGTTGTCTATTATATGATAGTGACAAACATCTTGCTATTTTGTGTTAAACATAGCGGTAGGTTCAAAGGATTTTATCTTGTTATTTTGTGTCCATAGATATGTACAATAGGAATTGGATTATGATGAGATCACGATAATGAGATCGATTCACCTTTAAACATAAACCCTAAAGAATCCTGATCATAGATTACTCGAGAGGGACATCGAGATAACCGATAGACTGGTGTGTTGTATACTCGTCCATATGATGGAAATAGTTGATTTCATAGTTGCTCATGTGGGGACACTAGGGATACTGGATGATTGATGATATACTATTCCTAGTTTGTTATAAGGTTGTGATAGAGAATGCACCAGCATTAGTCTCGACTTGTCAACTCATTGTAACCACTGGCATGGGTAGAGAAACGCCTGCATCCCTCTTTTTAGTGATGAACGATAAGCCAACAACTTTTTGCCCCAAGTGGATCGCGATTTTGGGGAGGGCAGTATAGGTTGCTCGTCGGGAGAAGTAACTCCCTAGAGAGAAAGCTTGATTGCTCCCTCCTTGGTCGATTAGCATAGGTGATCATTGTCAACTTGACCCGGGTGGCCACCAGCGCTGACAAGAGACCCTCCTACAATCGTCCTTCGCTAATGATGCATCATGAAAAATTGTACTATTCGACCCCCCAAGAGGACATACGGGCCTGTCCCCATCAACTATCAATCTCCCTTTGTTGGCTACATAGGTATAAAAGCTAGTCCCCAAGACTTGAAAGGGGATTAGATGAAGAAACTTCTACTATGCATACTCCATTCATACTAACTTTGCCATCGAAGGGGTCAGGGTCGAGAACTCCCCCAAATGTTGATCGCTTGTGCAGGATCCCTGATGAAGCCAAGACATACCTCAGCTCATCTCCAGAACCCTGAGGAGGCCCGGACCACCTCGACTTGACTTGGAATCCTGATCATCATGCGGGACATCAGGACAAACTTGCACCTTTAGGATAAAATCAAACTATACTGATTATCGATCAACAACATGTTGATAATAATACTCCTATCCGATCAACATCAATATGAAAATGACCTCCAAATAAATTTATTTGAGTATATATGCAATACACATTTACTATGCTTTTGCTATTCTCCAGTATAGTAAGCCAAACAACTTATTAGAACTTTTCAAAGTAATTGAGTTTCTTTTCTCCGACCATAGTTCACAATGTAGTTATCGGAATCTAACTAAAAGGTTAGACTAGAAAAATTAAAAATTAGACTATATGATCATATCTATTTGATAGGGAATTTACTGATAGTTGACATATAGTTACCATGTGTCATCCAAGTCATCCAACAACGCATACAAGATTCAAAACAAAAAAACATAAGCTTCTTTCTCGTTCATTATGCTAAGGAAGGTAATTATAAACTTCATTTTCTCCTTTTATAACAAGGAAAGCAATACTAAACTTTATTTTATTCCTTTATGAGAAGAAAAGATATCACAAACTTTCTTTCCCTCCTTCAAGGTATAAAAACACATCCTATATAGGGAAAGGGAGGGAGACTATATCTAAACTCTCTTGAGTTCTACTAAACCCTCTCCGCTTTACTAACTTGAGCATCAAAGGGGTCGAGTCAGAAGATACCCCGATATCGACCACTTGTACAGGACCCAAGCGCATCTAAAGAGTACCTCATAGTGACGCTAAGCATTTTTGGAAGACCAAAGCACACCTCAGGATGACATAGAGTATCACTAGATAAGACCAAGGCACACCTTGGGACGACTCTGAACTTTCTTTAGTAAACGATCCGCACTTTGTAAGGATTATAGGTCAGTCACCATGAGCCATCAAAGCCTTAGGAGTCTATCTGTCATCCTAGCCTCACACTCAAATCACACTGATGTGATCTACTTAGGCTTCTGGATAGGTCCGCACTTTTAGGACAGAACCAAGATGTGTTGACTCTCTGGTTAACCACACTCAAGGCCACAATATTTTAGTGCTAGAAGGAGAATCAAATGTCACAAGAGCACCCACCTACGGATCCACACAATGAGCATTCCAACGAAGAAGCGCCACCCCCTACACTTAACGCCTTTAGGCAGGAAGGACAACCACCTCCCTTTCCATGGGTGGGTGCCTCCAATTCGACATAGACATCAGGATGCTACTAGTGATAGTTCAAAGATCTTGGTCTCTCTCTTATAGGGTTGAGCATGGGGCCCCCGCTTGTCCCCATAGATGCCTTTCTCCACCTCACTCACTAGGTACAAACATTGGCTAGAATGATACAAGCCATGGCCCCTCTTCTGTCATAACTGGCTTAGCAATAGGCACTGCCACAACCGCTAGTTCAACTTTCCCTCACCCTTGCACCTTTGAGGGAAACTCTGATGGACTTTGTTCAACTTGAATCGGATAACCGATCTGCTGACTTAATCGAGGACACACTTGTTAAATCTCATATTTTGATGATGACATCAATTAGTGAATTAATGATATAATCCATATATTGAGATAAGTGATGTAGGACTAACTATGATTGTGAGAAAGATAAAGAGATTAAAGAAGAATCAAAGTTGGGCCAGAGATAATGATTAAGCATCGGGGCAGATGAATTGGGAGATATACCGAAGGATCGAACGATGCAGTGAAAGCTTACTGGAAGATCAGGAGCTTGCCGAAAAATCGACGGGAGTTTGGATGAACAATTGACATGACGAACAACAAAGATTGCTTACTTTTTAATTGTCTATGCCTTTAATTGTCATAGTTAGGGGTTCAATTTAGGTTAGGTTTGGGAGAAATCCTACTAACTCAATTATGGGCCAAGTGGGCCCAAGTTAGGACTGAATTGGGCCAAGAGAAAGGCCCATTCAGTGACCCAAGCTAGGGCCGACGATGGCACTACTTGAGATTCGATCTCTCAGGTTGTTTGAGCGATGGTACTGCCCAAACTGGGTGGTGGTACTGCCAGTAGTTAATGCTACTAGGTGATGATACCGCCTTGTCAGGCAGTAGTACCATCCAGTATTGGTGGTGGTACCACCAGTACCCCGGAAACCCATGATTATACACTTTTTGGTTCCAATTCTGAAGTCATTGGGGCTTATAAATACCCCACTCCTTTTTGCATGAAAGTGCATCAAACTGTGAACAAAATCTTAAAGTGTTGGGGTGCAAAAGAATTGTAAAAGTGCTAAGTATCCTCTTCCTCCCTTTCTAAGTTTTGTGATCATTCAAGTAAGTTGTGAGGCTTATAAGAGTTCTCTCCTAGACCCTTGAAAAGGAGAAAGTGTTATAAGAGGGTGGTTGGTCTTCGCCTATTGAAAGAAGACCATTAGTGGATGACGGTGACCTCGACGGGAGAGGAATCGGAAGTGGACATAGGTCACAACGATCGAACCACTATAAATCCAGTGTATTCTTTCCTTACTACTCACTTCACTTTATATTTGTTAGGATCGAGAGTCCGAGGTCGACACTAAGAAGGGTGGTGAATTAGTGCAGTGATAAAATCATGTCTTCAAAAACTTCGTTGCGATAAAATCGTTTCCGACGTAAAACCGTTTTCGTAAAGATAGCTTGAAAAGCGTAGTGGATGCAAAGTTGAAGTAAAGCAATGGAGGCAGTTTGCAGTTTAAGATAGAGAGCAGAATGTAAATGCAAATCGAGATTATAGTGGTTCGGTCAATCTTGACCTACATCCACTTTTGGCTTCCTCCTCCGATGAGGTCACCGACGTCCACTAGAAGCCTTCCTTCAATAGGCGAAGGCCAACCACCATTTTATAACTTTACTCCTTTTGACAGGCTTAGGAGATAACCCTTACAGATTTTTCACTCATCTCTTGAATGATCAAAACTTAGAAAAAAAGATGGAGAAGAACTTTTGGCCTTTACAACACTTTTGAGCTTTAGAACTCACAGAATAAGATCAAGATTTCGGTGCTCTTTCATGCAGGAAAGGGTGGAGTTTATATAGGCCCCAAACTGGTTTGAATTTGGAGCTCAAAAATGTCAACTCCCGGATTTATGGGGTCTTGGCGGTACTACCGCCATAACTGGGCGGTACTACCTCCTGATAGAGCTCGGAGACTGAGCTCTGGTAGTATCACCGCTTGACAGGGGCGGTATCACTGCCTGACAAGGGCGATACCACCGCTTGGCAGAGCTCGGAGACCGAGCTCAGGCGGTACCACCACTTGACAAGGGCAGTTCAACTGATGCCAGCAATAACTGCCGGTGGTACCACCGCCTAATAGGGGCGGTTCCACCACCCGGCCTTCCTGGGAGACTGAGCTCCTAGGCAGTGCCACCGTCGGTCAAGAAATCTAGGTCCGAATGGTCTGATCCATTCAGCCCAATTTGGGTCTATTAAGAGCCCAGTTGCCCTAAGATTAAGTTAATGGGATCACCTCTCATTTCTAACTTAATCATCATGCTAACTATGATATTTTAAGACATTTACTACAACTTGCTCTAGTGCATCAATCGCTTCTTCCGGCGAGCTTCCGACAAACCCTCAACGATGCTCTGATGGATTTTCGGCAAACTCTTGGACTTATGACGATCCACTTAGCGAGTTCCGATGAGCTTCTTTGGCAAGCTTCGGACTTCTCGAATTTGTTCCCGTAGAATCTCCGACGACCGTCCGGACTTCCGTTGAACTCTCAAACCCCCAACGTGATCATGGTATTGACTCCGACACAACACCTGCTGCATGTCTTACTTCCATCGTAGTTAATCCAACACATATAAAAATATACTTTGATCTAGACAATTAATACTAAGCATTAATCAAGTTGTCCAACATGTCATTGGTCCCTCGACGCTTCGTCCGATTCTTCGGCGCATCATCCTCTCTTGCGGCCTATTGCCCAATCGGTCAGTTGACTCCGTAACTCTGATATCCTTGGCGCAATGTTCGCTCTTCTTGGCCCGATGCCCGAATCCATGACTCGAAGCCTTATGTCGATACGTTGACCGATCCACCGGCCCGACATCCAATCTTCTGACATGTTCCTTTGGCCCAACATGATTCTTCCTGCTTTAATTGTCTCATCCTGCGTCACTCAAAATGCAGATTAAAACATAAACACTCATCAAAATATGAGATTCAACAATATTTACTCTATGTCATTACTTTGATTACTTTCTAATATGGACTTTGTCAAAACAATTTAATCAAAATGAAGTTTTCCTAATCGACATTGAATTTACAACAGCACTAATTCACCCCCCCTCTTAGTGTCATATTGATCCTAACAATTGGTATCAGAGCAAAGTTACTCTCAATTTAGTTTAAAACCTAAGAGAGATAGCTTTTGCCAGCAATCAAGAGAGTCATTTTATCACACGTCCTCCCATGTTCAATGTGATGGATTACATGTATTGAAAAACTAGAATGAGGATTTTTTTAATTTATATGGATTTTGAGTTATAGAACGTCATTAAAAATGGATTTCAAAAGTCCTCTTCCAATAAATGATTGAAATGAATTAGAGAAGAAGACTTTCTCTTTGAACACCAAAGCTTTGAATGCTTTGTTTTGTGCCTTTGATAAAAATGAATTCAATCAAGATTCTATTTGTGAAACAACTTACGACATTTGATATATACTTGAAATCACACATGAAGACATAAGTAGGGTTAAAGAGTCAAAAATCAATCTTTCGGTTCATAGTTATAAATTATTTCGCATGAAACCAAGCGAAACCATTGGAGACATGTACACTTGGTTTATAAATATCGTCAATGGTCTAAAAGCACTTGGTAAAAGTTTCTCTAATTTTGAACTTGTTAACAAGATATTAAGATCCCTGCTAAAGAGTTGGGATCATAAAGTAACGATAATTTAAAAAGCTAAGGACTTGAACAACTTTCTGCTCGAAAAACTTATTGGGTCTTTGATGACCTACGAAATGACTTGCAATGCATATAAAGAACTTGAGAACAACCTTCCAAAGGACATAAAGGATTTGACACTTAGAACTCAAGAAAACCACTTGAAATAATTTAATCAAAATGAAGTTTTCCGAATCGACATCAAATTTACGACAATACTAATTCACCCCCTCTTAGTGTTGTATTGATCCTAACATCACTCGGGGCCTAACTTCGCCAAGTCAACCAATGCTTGGATGAGTTCCGACGAGAGTACCAGCACTTAAAGGAGAAGACTGATGGCTTGGCCACAAGCCACTCCCCATCCACTAAACGGATATAGGAAGAGCCCCTCTCCTGCTTCAAGGACCATTTTGTCGGTGAGATTTGAGGGGTCCTGAACACCTACCTCTTGTTAAAAGATCTAGGCTGTCATGATGGGCCTTAGGCCGACCCATTTCTTCTGGTTGTCGATAGAAAGATTGCCCGCAACCATAGACAGGCCTAGAGCCCTAAAAACGACACAAGGCTCATCAAAACCCTTAGACATGCCTCACTGCAATCAAAAGCCAACTAAAACGTGCCACATCAAAAATGACTCAGCACACCATGATAAAAGGTGAAATCGAAGGTCCCACTCACCGACCCCCCAAACCTCAGCAAGCACCCACACACCCCCCCGCTTCCCTTTTCATCCTGAGGTAATGGAGCAACTGGTCGAGGTCCCCCTTAATGACCGAGAAAAAGACCCACAACGATAGAAGCCATCATGATGGATCAATACTCCCACTAACTGTCAAGCGAAAACTCACTACAATGAAAGCTGCCACAGTGGATCAATACTATTGTTATGATGGCCAAACCAAGACTAGCTACAGCAGAAGCCGCCACGATGAATCAATACTCCCTCTATGGCGATTGAGCCAATGCTTGCCACTACGAAGCCTTAATTCTACGTCCTCTCCTAGAGCAGTAGAAGGAGAGCCTGCCCCCAGCCTCCTGAAGTAGAAGGGGGAGGATACAAATCAAAGAAGAAAAACCCTCTTAAAGTAGAAGGGGGAGGATACAAATAAAAGAAAAGCCTACCAAAGCGAAAGAGGGGAGGTCAAAAATAAGAAATGAAACTCCCGCCATGGTTGAACCCTACTCCCGCTACGACAATCGAGGAAAAATCTACGATGGTGGACCACTACTCCCACTATGGTGATCGAGGCAAAATCCGCCATGGCTGACCCTACTCCCGCTATGGTGGTCGAGGTAAAATCTGTCACGATGGATCCCTACTCCTACTATGATGGTTGAGGCAAAATCTATCATAGTAGACCCCTACTCCTGCAACGGTGATCGAGGCAAGATCTGCAATAGTGGACCCCTACTCTCATAATGACAGACCCCTACTCCTATAATGGTGGTCAAGACAAACTCTACAATGGTGGACCCCTACTCCTACAACAGTAGTCGAGGCAAAATATGCAAAAAAATGGACCCCTACTCCTACAAAGGCGATTAAAGAAAAATATGCAATGGTGAACCACTACTCCTACAATGGTGGTCGAGGCAAAATCCACAACAATGGACCCCTACTCATACAAAGGCGATCGAGGCAAAATTTGTAATGGCAAACCCTTACTCTCGTTACGGCAGTCGAGACAAAATCTGCAATGGTGGACCCCTGCTCCCGTAATGACTATCGAGGCTAGATTCGCAATGGGGCGCCCCTACTCCCACTGTGGCAATCATGGCAAAAACCCCCATGGCGGTCAAGGCAAAAACTACCACGGTAGGCTCTTACTCCCACTATAGCGATCAAGGCAAAAACTACCATGGCGGGCCCCTATTCTCGTTACAACGGTCGAGACAAGATCTGCCATGGTGGACTCTATACTCATTACAGCAAAAACCCGCTACGACGGATAAACCCTATACGAACGCTCGAGAAAAACCCTCACGAGAAGCACGAAGCCACTTCGTGGTAGCACACCCTAATGAAGCAGAACCATGCAGCTAAACAATATGCCTTGAAACCTCTACCGAACCTCCGAAGCAAGCCTTCTAGGGGGGATAAATGATAGGGAATTTACTATAGTTGACATGTAGTCGCCATGTGTCATCCAAGTCATCTGGCAATGTATACAAAGATTCAAAATAGAGAAACACAAGCTTCCTTCTCGTTCATTATGACAAGGAAAGCAATCATAAACTTCTTTATCTCCTTTTATTATAAGAAAAGCAATCCTAAATTCTCTTTTCTTCTTTTATAATAAGAAAAAAATATCACAAACTTCCTTTCCCTCCTTGAAAGTATAAAAACATATTTTAAACAAGGAAAGAGGGGAGGCTATATCTCAACTCTCCTGAGCTCTTCTAAACCCCTTACACTTTACCGGCTTGAGCATCAAAGAGGTCGAGTCGAGATATACCCCCTATGTTAATCGCTTGTGCAAGACCTAGGTGCGTCTAAGGAGCACATCAGAGTGACATTGAATGATTTCAGAAGACTAATGCGTACCTCGAGGTGATGTGGAGCACCACCATGCAAGACTAAATCACACCTCAAGATGACTTTGAACTTCCTATAATAAATGATCCGTACTTCAAAAGGGCCATGGATCGATCACTACAAGCCAGCAAAGTCTTAGGAGCCCACCAGTCACCCTAGCCTCACGCTCAAATCGCACCAACATGATTTGCTTGGGCCTTTGGACGGGTCCACACTTTTGGGATAGAACCAGGTCGTGTTGACTCTTTGATCAACAATACTCAAGGACACAACACTGTTAATAATAATAATAATAATAATCAATTGATCTAGTTGATATTTGAATAACCCATATTAATGGATCGGGTTATATAAATTAATCTATTTTAAAATATGATGAAAAATTACTTAAATGCCTTTAATTTAATTATTTATTATTTATATAATAAATAAATAAATATAGTTAATATAAAAAATTATAGTTATGTCAATCATAACTATAATTATAGTTATAGTTAATATGAAATTATGTCAATCATAAAATTATAGTTAATATGAAAAATAAAATAAAATAAATCCAATTTTAATATTCCAATATATTTTAAATTATATAATATATTTTAGAAAATTTTAAATTAAACATCCTATATGATCATGGACCTACGGTTCGACCAACGACTCAAGGCGTAATCGGATCGCCTTTTTAAGTTCCTGAGGTTCTTTTCTCCAACCACAGTTTACAACGTAGGAGTTCTCAAGCTATTTGTGACCTATAATTATCCAAATCGAACCGAAAAGGTCAAACTTGAGATGTTAAAAATCATGCTACAGGATTGTATATATTAAAAATAAAGAATAATCAATTGATCTAATTGATATTTGGAATAACCCGCATTAACCGATCGGGTTACATAAAATTGATCTGTTTTATGATATGAGAAAATATTACTAGGCTTAATCCGATCGCTTCTGCTTCAATTCGGAAAGACCTTTAGGTTTTAACCAATCAAACAAGTTCCAATGCACAACTCATCTTACTTTTACCTATCAATTATTTGGCTCTTTATGACTAACTTCCAATCCGCCGCTAAGTTTGACATTGTTCCAAGCAGCACCTGTCGTGGAATTGTCATGTTGTGCTGGACTAAGAAACTTGGGTTATATTTGACTTAAATGCTGTGGCTAATTCTTTAACACTGGTCAAAATTAAACCTTCTTTTTGTTTGACTAACGTGTTGGAAGACTAATATATCGGAGAAATGAGCAAGTGGCAAGAAATAATGTTCTTCTCTTGCCAATCTCATATACCGACCGCAGTGACATTTCCGAATGGGTATCTATCACAAAGAGTACGGTATTTGATGTCTTATTCAAAGGAGAGCAACTTTGTCCACGACATGAAAGATTATTCAAAGTTGGTGAAGATGTTGGTTTTCAGGAAAAAAGAAAATGTGTTCTTTTTGGTTGACTAAGATGAACGAGCGTCATCCCTTCTCAGTGGTCGGAATCAATCAGTAGTCATCTCTTCTCAGACGCAAAAGACTACAGTGGCACACAGGCCAATGGCCGAGCAGAACGGGTCGCTATATGTATCAGAAACAGGAGGATAACAGCGTAAACACGTGGGCGTCGACAAAGGCCGCGGCCTTCGGCTGCTCCCAACGGCTGTGGGGTACGTCTGGAAGCTGCATGGCTTTTACGTACCGTCGCGCCCTTTTTGCATGGCCTGCGTGACCCTTCGTTCTCCTCAGAGGCGGGTGGGGTCGGGGAGCTCCGAGTCGTGCAGGGGGAAGCAGCATTGGAGGAGGAGGGCATGGCTTCCTGATGAGGATCACATGGCCGCCGTTTGCCTGCGCGTAAAGTTGCTGTGAGCCGTGGCTTTGTATTGGTTCGGAAGTACTAAAGGTGATTGCTCGACGGCTCACTCGCAAGCAGCGAGTGTTCTGTCTCTCTTATAATCTTTTTTTTTATAATACAAAATTTAACTTGACTTTTTTTTAATATAATTACATCGTTCCTTTCTATGATTCAAGTTAATAGCATCTCGATTATCGATCATCCCTCCCTTAAGGCTCGGGTGGAAGCTAACCTGGCTAATGTGTAAACCTAGGTATTTTCTACATGGGGTACCCGCAACACGCGGAGTTAAGAGAAGCTTCGAGCTAATCATCACACCTTGGTAAGGTACTTTGCCATGGTCTCATATCTGGTTTCGTAGCTCTTGTCAACTTATCTCATAATCAGTTGTGAGTTATTGAACATCATCAAGTCCCACACCTGAAGCTCTCGGGCGAGTCAGAAACTGAAAGAAGTGCTTTATATTCGATCTTATTATTGGAGATTTTGAACTTGAACCGTAGACCTTATTTGCACACCTACTTATTCAAACCTTTTAGGACAAGTCTAGCACTATCCATTTTTGATATAATAGAACCATCAATGAATAGGGTCCATGCTGAGGGGCGGGCTATGCTTGTCAACTTCAGTAGTCTCGTGTAAGAGTGTTAGCTCCAATATGAAATCCATCAACAACTTGAGCTTTAATAGCAACTCTCGGCATATATCGGATGTCGAACTTGTCCAGTTCTACTGACCACCTCAGCATCTAGCTCGAGACGTCAAATCATAAAAGGATATGCCTGAATGGTTGTTCGGTAATCACCTATATAGGATGTACTTGAAAATAGGGATGAAGCTTCCTTATCACCAATACTAGTGCAAAAGCCAACCTCTTGATTGAGGGGTATTGCTTCTCGGCTCCGCATAGTTCATGGTTGACATAGTAAATGAGTCTTTAGACTCTCAAGTCATCCTGCACTAATATCGAGCTAAAAGTTTGCTTGGTGATAGCAAGATAGAGGTTGAGAGCCTTGCCCGAAATGGAGGAAGAGAGCTATGACAATTGGGCGAGATGGTGCCTTAGCTTCTTAAATGCCGCTTGACACTTCTCGGTTCACAAGAAAACTTTTGAGTTTTTCAATTTCAAAAGAAGGACAAACACTTGTCGTCCAATTGTGATAGGAATTGACTAAGCGCCGCTATTTGCCCTATTATTTTTTTACTATTGTGCTTCCTTTACTCACCAAGGTGAATGCATCTTCAATATAATGCAGACCTTTTTGAGATTTGAGTATATTCCCCTCTCATAAATAATAAATTCAAGAAATTTTCTCAACCTAATTTCGAAAGCACACTGAGATAGGTTGAGGCATATGTTGTATCTCTTCAAAACATAAAACGTCCCAGTCAAGTCCACTAGATGCGAGTCAGTTATTTTGCTTTTGACTATCATGTCGTCCACATATATCTCGATGTTCCTTCCGATTTGATGCTTGAACATTTTATTCACCATCCTTTAGTATGTCTCCATCATATTTTTCAATCTGAACAATATAACTTTGTAACAATATATGCCTCGATCCATAATAAAGGAGGTATGTTCCCAATCCCGAGGCACTAGCCTTATTTAATTATATCTTGAAAATATATCCATGAAAGTGAAGAGCTCTGAGGTAGCATTAACCAACTGATTAATCCAAGGAAGAGAATAGTTGTCCTTCAGACATGCTTTGTTGAGGTCGGTATAATCAACATACATTTTCTAATTTTTATTTAATTTTTTGACCAATACAACATTAGCAAGCCATTAGAGTTATTACACTTTGACAATAAATCTTACCTCCAACAGCTCGTCCACCTCACCGCTAATCGTCTACCAGCTTTCGAGAGCGAACTTATGAGGTTTTGTTCCAAGTTAAACCTCAGGAGAAATGTACAAGCGGTGTTGGGCTACGTCGGGGTCTATTCGTAGCATGTGGGTGGATAAAGCTCGATTGCTAAATGAGCGAATATAATCGAAAGTAGAAGAGGCCTTCCAATATGTTGGTACAAGCCACACATGGAGGGATCACAATCTGAGTTCATCCCACGAGGATCAGAATGTAATGAAGATGTCACCAGGAGGCAACATGGTGTAGTGGATCGTGGTGGAACAGTTCGTGGCAAAGTGATACACACGAATCTCGTCCCATGACGGACTAGATTATATGGAGGTATGATTGAGAGCTATTGGGAGCCCACTTTAGTGAATAACATGATAGCAAGAAAGGCTATGGATTCAAGAAGTGAATGTCATGGTATTACAGAGGTAGGTCTTCCGTGCGTGCATCAAATTTTGTATCGAATAAAAGCCTTAGTCATCAGCATATGAGGGCTATGTACCACTGAGGGAGTATACCAAATGTAAGTACTAATGAGTCCCATGGGAGGGACTTGATCATGCAAACATATGATCAAAGCGGCTGCAGAGTTAGATTGCTCCAGAGCTCATATTCGCTTAAGAGAGCCCAGCAAGTCAGAGAACAAGATTGAGTAAGCGAACGTTGCTACTAACGAAACTAAGGAAAATAGAATCGGTGCAAACCCTACAACATGATGGCAGAGGCCATGCATAGGAGTTATAGTCTGTCTTTCCATTGACCAAAAGGAACTGCTTGGAGAACACAAAGGTATTGAAGTAGGGGGTTGAAAGGGGCAAGAAAGTTATGATGAGTTTAGAGAGACTTAGCTACCCAAAACTAAGCATCGATTAGAATGGAGATAGACTCAGAAGAGAGCTATAGTGCCACAGAGGTAGATCTACCGATCGCAAATAAAAGGATGCAGATGCGAGGCGACAGATAGTAGGGCCATGGGAATGGCAGCGCCATAGTACTATATAGAGAGAGAGCGCTTGGTCATGAAAAGGGCCGAGGAGGTAGAGAATGCAGAGGAAAACTCTAAGTATCGAGACAAGACTGAAGGGCAGAGGCCAGGGAACTTCGTAAGACTGGAGTCAACGAGCTTCTTATCAAGATAGCCAAAAGTGGATAACTTCGGGTCGATGCAAGAGTGCACACCAAGAAGGAAAGCAGGTAGTACACAATGTTATACCTTTGCTACTCAGTGGAGTAGGCAACTAGGTTGATGGAGAAGACGGTACAATCCCATAGGTGACCAAAACTATTAGAGACTTACTCCAAGTTAGAGTGAAAACTTCCTGCATTCCAGAAGTTTGATGACATTGAGAAGGTGAATCACAGTAGCTAACTCAATGTAAATAGTGCAAATACTTCGAGTGCTCCAGAAAGTGTGAGCAAAGAGTAGGCGAAAGCTAGTAACCAGCTCGATGCATAGAGTATAACTCTCGAGGAGGTGGGCAAAATCATAATAACCTTTACTTTCTCAACTCTTAAGAGAATAGGCGAAACCGAGTACCCCAATTCTCTTATATATCCAACAGAGAAGCTCTCATATATTCAAAAACCCTTCGAAAAAATCAAATAGAAGATAATAATTGTCAAATCCTCACCAATGGTGATCAGTGCTACTAAGAGTAGATTATTTGCTTCATTTTCTAATAGAATATCAATCGAAAGTGAAAGTGATGTGAACCTACTTGAAAGTGACAACTAAGTGAAAGAAGAGTCGATGAGCAAATTTTATAGAGGAATGACCCAAAAATTTCAAAAGTTTATGAGGCGATGCTCGTTAAAGCTCCAACAGGCATCCACCCAGTTCAAGCGATATGAGGCATTTGAGAGACTGGCGCATACTAAGGATGGTCTTTTCCAAAATCTGAATGATCCACAGAAACCAACAATGATTAACACAACTCAGCCAAACCCACACTAAAGTCAGAGTCATTAATGGGTTAAAACAATATGGCAGATTAAAAGTTTAACTACTCAACAATAACAGTGGAGAGTAGTTAGGAGCCAAGAGGCACGTTGTAGTTTAAGCAAAAGATTAAAGACTTAACAAAGGTAAGAAGTTGCAGTGTTAGCAAGAGCTTTGACGAGGACTCGAAGGAATAAGTGAGGGAGAATGTCATGGACAAAATTGTAAATGGGGTGTTCGATGTAAAGCTTATGTATGTCTATGTCTTTTGATTTTGTTTATGCTTTGCATAGCACATAAAGGGCTGGTAGTAGGCTTAGTAGTCCCAATTTCTTTGATTTTGGTGGTCGTCCTAGTTTTGCAAATAAATTTTATGTCATGTGAGCACTTGGGAAGATTTATGTATATAGTAAACCATTTTGGACCCTTTGTTGTACAACCGTTTAAAGCTTATAAAATCTATTTGATATTTACATTGGCTATGAAGTGTTTACTGAAATGATTGCTTGTGGAACCCGAGTGAGATGCTTTCTCTAACCCGTTTTATCTTTTGTAGGTCCTAAGGGACCATAGGAGGCTTCGGAAAGGCTGACCTTTTCGGACAAACACATAGAGTGCCGCACGACTAAGGGAAAACCAGCTAAGTGCGTGACACTCAAGCACTCCTCGATGGTGGCTCGGGCGTAGGTTGATGGTCCTTCAGGAACTCTTTTTTCTTTATATGCAAAAGACATCAGTTCTCATCACGTTAAGGGAGGTAAGCTCGAGTCTCGGGCAAGGTAGCTCGTGTCGATCTTGTTTTCTTTGTTGAGGTGACCTTAAGGTTGAAACAACGATGGTCACTACTATCATGATTTTTTGTCTCCACGTATTTACTTGAGACCATCGTTGGTTCAAGCACACAAAACATGATCGTGTCCGATCGCATTCCACCCATGAATCTATTCGTGACTCAGGGTGTAAGACTCGTGTCACTGACTAATCACCCACGAAGGTGACGAGGACTCACAGTGTACTTCTATTCACATCATGTGTCACGATCCCCAACACCATGGTGCACCTAAACTACATCATATATTCGCCATCAATAAGTCTTGCACTATATAGTGGCTGAAACTATTGGAGGAACCGGTTATGTTTCCTCTAGATAAACCAGGAGCTCAGGTGGCTTAGTGTCAGGAAAAACCTGTTATAGCATAATATTCTTTTTTCCTCTTTGTGTATCAAAATGGGTTTCTTATCAAAATACCAACTTGATATCAAAAGCATATATGAACCAGAATAACATAAACAATAGAATAATAAATCAATCACAAAGTGAGACCAAGTTTTTAATATGGAAAACCCAATGCAGGAAAAACCACGGGACCGTAGTCCACCTTCAACTTCCACTATCACTAGTAATGATAACAGGTTTACAATAAGTATTCTCTAAAATAACAAGAGGATCATAATAACATCAAGACCATATATCTTGACTCAAGAATAGCATATCATCATCATATTGATGGATCTCATCAAAAGAAAAGCTTAGGTCTCACCAAGTGGGTATAGCAGGAAAGTACCTTAAAGAGAATAAACTTTATATCAGCATTATTAGGATTATAGAGCTTACTACAAGGATTCTCAATATATAATTTGGGTCAAAACTGATAAAGTTTGGCTACTGATCGTTAAGTAGAAGACTCGAAATCCTATTTTTTCTCTCCTCTTTCTCTCTCTGTGCACCGCCACCGCTCACTACACACTCTCTCTTGTTCACTGCCCTCAACTACATGCATCTCTTTTTTCATTTTTTATTATTTTTTTCTTTTTTTTTTAATTGTTGATTTGGGCTCAAAGACCCAATTATCCAGTCCAAGCCCATATATAGGTTGGACCCAACCATTCTCCCCCTCCAGTTCATATAGTGGGCTGTACTAAGCCCGCTTTTTACCTACATGCTTCAAGCTTCTCCTTAGGCAAAAACTTTGTCAACATATCTGAACCATTCTCATTAGTATGCATATTTTTCAAGTACAATTCTTTTATCTCAAGCACATCACGAATCTAGTGATATCTAACATCAATATGCTTGGATCTAGAATGGTATGTTGAATTCTTGGAGAGGTGAATGACATTCTGACTGTCACAGTAAATAGTATATCCTTCATGTTTCAAGCTTAATTCCTATAAAAACTTTTTTGTCCATAAAGCTTCCTTGTAGGCTTCAGTAATTAGTATGTATTTTGCTTCTGTGGTTGATAGAGTAACACAATTCTATAACTTAAATTGCCAAGAGATTGCTCCCCCTACAAATATCATCAAGAATCCCAATGTGGACTTCTTGGAATCAGTATCACCTACCATGTTTACATTTGTGTACCCCTCTAACACAGTTTCATTACTGTTAAAACATAAACACAACCTGGAAGTATCTCTTAGATATCTTAATATTTATTTAATTGTTGCCCAATGTTCCTTATCAGGATCATTGGAGAGAAATCGGCTGACAACTCCAAATGTATGAGCTATATCTTGCATAGTACAAATCATAGCATATATCAAACTGCCTACTGCATATGAGTAAGGCACTATGGATATTTCTTCTTTTTCTTTCTCACTTGTAGGACATTATTTCGAACTAAGCTTGAAATGACCTACAAGTGGAGAACAAACTACTTTGGCTTTACTCATGTTGAATCTTTAAATAACCTTTTCAATGTAAGTCTCCTAAGATAGTCAAATCTTCCTTTCCTTCCTATCACAAAGAATTTTCATGCCAAGTATTTGTTTCACTGATCCCAAGTCTTTCATGATAAAAGACTTACTTAGCTCTCTTTTAATCTTTTCAATTTTACCAGCATCATGGCCAACAATCAGCATATCATCAACATATAGCAATAGAATAATAAAATCATTATTTAAAAATTTCTTCATAAACACATAATGATTAGATATGATTCTATTGTACCCTTGGCTCATAATAAAGGAATCAAACTTCTTGTACCACTGTCTAGGTACCTGTTTGAGTTCATATAAGCTTTTCTTAAGCTTACACACCAGAATTTTTTTTCCCTTTACTTTGAAACATTCTGGTTGCTCCATGTAAATTTCTTCTTCTAAGTCACCATGAAGAAATGTTGTTTTCATATCAAGTTGCTCAACTTATAAATTCAAGCGGGCAGCCAAACTAAGAACAACTCGGATAAAGGATATTTTCATTATAGGAGAAAATATTTCTTCAAAGTCAATACATTTCTTTTGACTAAATCATTTCACAACTAGTCGTGCCTTGTATCTTTGTATCTTTGTTGTAAGCTATTATTTTTAGTCTTCAATTTGTAAACTCATTTATTCTTGAGAGCTTTTCTCTCTTTAGGCAGCTTTACTAAGTCATAGGTGTGGTTCTCAAGCAAGGATCTCATTTCTTTTTGTATGGCTTTAACCCACTCATTCTTTTGCTCATGTAGAATAGCTTCTTAGTATGTTTTTGGCTCTCCCCCGTCAGTAAGCATAGCATACTCATGTGGAGGATATCTGGTAAATGGTTGTCGCTCTCTAGTGGATCTTCTCAATAGAATCTTAACTGGTGGTAGAGGTGCTTGTTTAGTTGGTTCAACATCATCAACTGTATGAGCATCATCACTGGCATTCTCACCATAATCTTCTTGTTCATCTCTCCCATGATCATCATGAACTACAAGTGAAGGAACTAGACTCAAACTCCAAGGAATATAAACAGAGGTTTTTGGCTTCTCAATATTATCACTATCATCAAACAATTGGTCTTCAAGAAATACATCTCTGCTTCTAGTAATCTTCTTGTTCACTGAATCCCATAATTTGTACCCAAACTCTTCATGACCATATCCCAAGAAAATACATGCTTTTGCCCTATTATTAAGCTTGGACCTCTCATCTTTGGGAATATGAACAAATGCTTTATAAGATATATCTTTTCCTTTTCATATTCTCTTTGGAACATCACCTTTCAGAGGAACTGAAGGAGAAAGATTTATCAGGTCAACTATTCTCATTGTCTCCTCTCAAAATGACTTAAGTAACTTGGCGTGGGAAAGCATACACCTAATCCTTTCTTCAATGGTTTTGTTTATCTTTTATGTCACACCATTCTGCTGAGGAGTTTTAGGAACTGTTTTCTCAAGCCTGATACCATGAAACCTGTAATAATTCTCAAAAGGACCCTTATACTTACCACCATTATCTGCTCGAACACACTTTAGCTTTCTGCAAGTTTCTCTTTTAACACTGACATGAAACTCTTTGAAAATATTGAGTACATGGTCTTTAAATTTTAAAGTAAAAGCCCAAACTTTTCTAGAATGGTCATCAATAAAAGTAACAAAATAAAGAGCACCTTCAAGAGTTCTAGTTTGCATAGTACAAACATCAGTATGAATCAAATTAATAACATCCGATCTTCTAGATGATGGATATGTATAAAAGGTAACTCTATATGTTTTTCTAGCTAAGCAATGATCACAAGATTTAAGAGATGTACCTTGCAACTCTGGTAAGAAATGCTTTCTAGCAAGAGTTTGAAGTCCATTCTCACTGATATGACTAAGCCTCTTGTGCCAAAGATCTATACTTTCATCATTCTGAATTGCATTAATCTCTCCCTTTGTGTAGCTTAGCTTCTATAACATAAAAAGAGTTAATCTTCTTTCCTCTTGTCACAATTAAAGAACTTTTAATGAGTTTCCATTTACTTTCACCAAAATAGTATGTAAATCCATCATCATCAAGTCTGCCTATATATATCAAGTTAAGACAAATATCTGGAATATGTCTGACATCTTTGAGTATTAATTTGCTCCCAATATTGGTCTTCAAGCAAATATCACCGATACCTATAATCTTAGATGTACCACTATTTCTCATTCTGACATTACCAAAATCATCAGCAATGTATGATATGAAGAAATCACTATGAAAAGTAACATAAAATGAAGCACCAGAGTCAATTACCCAGTAACTATCCTTAGCTACAAGACTGACACAACCGTCATCACAAATAATAATGATATCACATTCAACCGCAATTGTATTGGTTTCTTTCTTATTTTTCTTCCTTTCATTCTGTTCTCACTTCCAAAACCTACACTCTTTCTTCATGTGACCCGGCCTGTTATAGTGGAAACATTTGATATCTCTTCTAGACTTGGATCTTCCTCTATAACAATATGGATTTTTACTATGACTTCTTTCACATCTTTCTTGTTTTTCAGCAACAAATGCACCAGAAGAAGATTCACCCTATTCTTTCCTTCTGGCATTTTCATTTAGCAAACTGTCTTTAACCATATCTATAGTTAGAGTTCCCTTTTGCGTGGAGTTATAAATTGTCACCACATACGTTTTCCAACTTTCTAGTAAAGAGCTGAGAAGTAATAATCCTTGCATCTCATCATCTATATTCATTTTCATAGCAACCAGCTTGTTTGTAAGACTCTGAAATATGCTTATATGCTCAACAATGTTACCATCATCTTTATACTTAAATTTAAAGTCTTCTGAGGAGAAATATTCTATTTCTCATTATCTTTTCTGACCTTTGCCAAACAACATCAGCTTTGATTTCATCACAAATATGCTCATGCAAATTTATATTCATCTATCTTCTAATGTAAGCAATAACTTTTCTATGTTGAACCTCTCATTCCTCATCTTCCATATTAGAAGGTTTATCTTTAATCTTGATAGGCTTATACAAATCTTTGCAATAAAGCAAATCTTCCATCATACGCCTCCAAGTGGAATAATTTGATGAGTTCAATTTAATCATACCATTTGACTCCTTCATTTTAATCACACAAGAAAAAAACTAGCACCCAACAACCTATTGCTCTGATACCACTTGTTAGGAAAAACTTGTTATAGCAGAGTATTCTTTTTTCCCTCTTTGTGTATCAAAATGGATTCCTCATTAAAATACCAACTTGATATCAAAAGCACATATGAACCAGAACAACATAAACAATAGAATAATGAATCAATCACAAAGTAAAATCAAGTTTATAACGTGAAAAACCCAATGTGAAAAAAATCATGGGACCGTAGTCTACCTTAAACTTCCACTATCACTAGTAACAATAACATATTTATAATAAGTCTTCTATAAAATAACAAGAGGATCATAATTACATCAAGACCACAAAAATAGCATATCATCATCATATGGATTGATCTCATCAAAAGAAAAGTTTAGATCTCACTAAGTGGGTATAGCAGAAAAGTACCTTAAATGAGATAAACTTAATATCAACACCGTTAGAATTGTAGAGCTTACTATAATAATTCTCCACATATAATTTGAGTTAAAACTAAGTTACTACTGTCCTCAACTGAGAACATCACTTTTTTCTTTTCATTATTGATTTGAGCTTAAAGACCTAATTATCCGATCCAAACCCCAACACTTCGGCAGGGTAAAGCCACACCTCAGTGAGGCGACGCTGCATGCATCTTAGTCAGACACAACAGTAGTCCGTTCTGTGAGGCAAAGCTGTATGGACGAACTGCTTCGGCATAAGGTAAATAATACATCAGAATGATCGACCAAGAAGGTACCCATTGCAGGCTGGTCATGCGTTGGTGAGGTGGTCAAACGGCGGAATAGCCCAATCCGTAGCTGCGAATGCCATTCCTCAGAGAAGCTATAACTCACGTCCGATAGGAGTAGCCTGCCTTATAGCGAACTGCAGCGCACAGAGGCAGCATCACGGCAACAGGCACCCATCCTTGCACGAGGAGAAACAGTCGTTCGGCATGGCTGACTAGCCTCACATGGGATCGCATCCGTGGTCGGTCAAAGCCTCAGTGAGACGATGCAACACTTCAGCGTGGCCCCAACTTGCAACCGCAGCGTACCTCCACAATGCTATAATGTGCTTCCACAAGGCACACCAACAGCTTGGCATTACATGGCTGATCCGATGAGGATGCTTACTAACACAACCCAAATAACGCCCATCGCCAAATCCCATGGTGTAGCTATATCTGTCGTGAAGCACTCGATTGAACAATGCTCGAGGCCAAATGGCTCATAGCGCATTCTGACACCACGATCTTCTCGGCTCATTTTGCACATCGTGATCTGTCCTATTGGTCCGTTAGACACCCCGCACTTGGCCTTGTTGACCCATTGTGCGTGTCACGCCTGAACCTATTGGCTCACTGTGTGCCCTATATCGACTCATTGCGGGCTATCATGTCCGACTATGTCGACCAACTGTGCCTCACCGTGCCCTTCTCGATCACTGTGCACCTCGCATTCAAACGGCAATGCTGACTGAAGAAAACACTCTACTTCCCGATTTGATTTTGTTATGCTCCTCATCTCAAGAAATGGGAGGCATGTGTTATGAAAAAAAATTAACATGGATGCTACCTTAATATCATGTGGGAACCGCCATAGTGCCACGTGGATGGCACATCGGTGTCACCTCAACACCATATGACACCACACCAACATCAAGTGGTTGCTACATCAGTGCAAAATAGTAACACATCGATACCAACAAAAGATCGGCACATGATCAACATATGTTCGACACCTCAGCAATCTTTCGTTGATCATAAGAGTAATCGTTCAAAGAATCTACTATAAAAAGAGCTCATTAAGTATGTTTCTTCTTACCTTTTTCTAATACTATTTAAGTCATTAGTTAAATCCTTCCTAACTTAAGCATTGAATGGATATTTGATTGATACCTTCCTAATCACCCTCCATAATTATTGTTGATCATGGGAGTAATCGTTCAAAGAATCCACTATAAAAAGGTCTCATAAGTACACTTCTTCTTACCTTCTTATTTGTCGGAAACACCATTGACACAACTCTACGGGGTTTAGCCTCCTTAGAGTTAGATGGGTTCGACACCTCGAGCTCGAACAAATATAATACCAATCGAGATTGCCTCTACGACATATGTGGAATGAACCTCGACTAATTCTAAATCTACATTCAGAATGGACAATCAAATTTTATACTAATAATTAACAAATTATATATTTCTAATTTATGTGTGCACAGAAAAAAAAACTCAATATTATCAAAATCAGATAGGCATTGTTTTTTATAATTATCCTATAATATATTAATAAAAATAAATATTTCCCAATAAAAATAAATAATTATTCTAAAAAAATTAATATTGAAAAAAAATTAAAAATAAAATTATGAGCAATGACTCCTCTTGTGCTTATGGCCTAAATAGTTTGGTCTAGCCTTATCTGTTTGTGGCTTTTTTTTCTTTTCCCGGTACTGCATTGAGCCTAGCCCATTACAATCTTGATGTGGCATCCAATATTATAATAATAGGTCCTTGACTTGACTGCTTTTGAATCCCATCCCACGAGAGTTGTCACTGAAGCATGAATAGCCATCCACTTCATATCATCATCTGTTACTAGTACGCGAGAGAGAAAGAGAGAGAGTAGGATTTTGTTAGTTAAGGCAGCGAGCCTCTCCTAATCTACAGATCTAAAAAGCATTGCCATGCACGATAGCATCAGTCGACTGCAGTAGCACCGCAACCCGTCTCCACCTCCACTGCAGTAGAAAGGCAACTCACCGAGACCTCTTCCTGGGAAACAGATCTTTTGTTCTGACCATGATCCTCCAGTTCTACGACTCGGGTGAATCTGACTCTTGCAGCTCCTGTGGAGACTACCAATGTTTTCCTCCAAACACACAAGACAGCATTGCTTGTAGCTTATCATAAACGATCACGTACAAACCTCCTTTTTGCTTTGTTTACCACTGTTGTTTCTCTGTGGTATGCAAGCACGAGAAGATGATATGGCAGGACAGCTTCACCTTCTCTCCAATACACGGCATTTATTATTGCGCTGCCCAAGACTTCCCCAAAGAGGATCGAGACATGAAAATGAAGCATAAAACATAGCAGATGGATACGTATAAGGAAAAGTTAGACTGGCTTTCTTCTTTCACTCTCTTCGCATTTGTCTGCTGAAAGAGAGCACGCTTTCACCACCTCTCCCCGACGTTGCATGGGATTAGAAACGGCGCTTGGTTCTGTGACCTCAAAAGTGGAAGGCTGTGACGTTGCAGATTGGAGTGAGCTTTTTGTTTGTAGGTGGGAATGGAGCGCTGTTGACTCCCTGAAGGAAGCAGCAAAACGGGAACGTCTCCCCTTGGAATTCTTGACCTTCTCCTCTGGCAAACCAGCACAGAGACAGAGAAGGAAGGACATGGGAGCATCCTTTTTGGTAAGGGGATGAGGTATCTTTAGCTTAGCACGGCCTGATGTTAAGATGAGGGCAGTGCCGTGGGGTGGTCTCTCACTCATGCACAGAATGAGCCCACTGTCAAAATGCCACAGCTAAATGGGTGAGTCCTTTCTTCTATACTGATACTGAGATCCTCTGTTCCTCCCATTGTGCTAAGAATTGTCCTTTTGTGGAGGAATGGACCGAGTAATATATGGAGACTACAAAGATTGATATCGGTTGAGGTGATTCAGAAATGAGTTCTGAATCTGTACAAGTCAAAATGTCAACGGGAAGTCATAATAGTATATGTGTATGATTGATATACTCTCTAGATAAGTAATTTCAGAAATCTACAAATATTTACCAACACAACAATTTAGTGGGATAATAAACGAAATCTCATGCTCACTTATCGATGAATCAGCTGGGGCACATCGTTGGATTAAAAGCCTGTGGTGCTCCCGAGGGGATGATGAGCGACCATGCATTTAATAGTGGATTACGAGCACTGCATCCTGGAGCTCCTCCTGCGCCTGCGACTTTTCGTTTGCATGCACTCCTTTGCTTTGATCGTACAAGCTCACAGCATTTATTTGGTGTTTTCTCTCCTCCCTCTCTCTTCGCTGCCGCTGAACTGCGTCTGGTGCTCTCTTCCTCCGCTTGAACGTCGCTGGTTCTTGGTCGCTAGTCTTCGTCGATAGTATCGTCGGCTATCCATGCTCGATGCTGAATCCCAGAGCTCCACCATTTGAATACTCTGCTCCTTTTCCTCCTCCTCTTCCGCCACCACCACCGCTGCCGCCATTTACAAGGTACTTCCTGCCGATGCCTCTACGTCCTTTCCCATATGGCCACTCTTCTCCACCTTATTTCTATCCACCACCATGCTTACACCCGTACCTGCTATTCCCCACTCTCTCTCCTCCTCCTCCCCTTCATCCGGGACTGTCTCCACCCTTTTCCAATCAGCCTTGCCAAGTTCAACAACACTCAGCAACGCAAACGGATCATCTTCCCAGTGGGACTATCCCAGAAGAAGGAATCGAGCAGCCACACAACAATCCTCCTCCACCAGCACCACCACATGCTGCAGTTGCTCACTGCCCCAAGCAAAAGGATCTTAAGCCGAGAGAAAAGAAACGATTGATTTGTCGGTCTCGTACAGGACAAAGCAGCGGCAACAGAGAGATTGGCCAACAATACAATCAGCTTGGTGTATCTTTGGAGTTCGACCAAGACTCCCACTCTAAAGCTGACCAACGAACCACTGTCATGATCAAGAACATCCCTAACAAGTTCAGGTGCTTTACGTTCTTCTCCATTTTTCGTAACCCGAATTCATTATCTTCTAGTAATTAGTTTCCTTACGTCGAAAATTGATTACACGCATGAAAGCAGCCGAGATATGTTGATCGGGTTGCTGGACGATCACTGCGCCAAGGAGAACGACAAGGCACAGTTGATGGATTCCGCACCGTCGCAATACGACTTCGTTTACTTGCCCATCGATTTCAAGTCAGTGCAAGTTGATACTATTACTGTTCCTTAACATATATTAGTCTCGCTAACAACGAAGACGGTGGCGAAACATCAACACACAGGAACGGGTGCAATTTGGGGTACGCTTTCGTGAACTTCACGACGGCGGCGGCGGCGCGGAGGCTGTACGGCGCGATGCACCGCCACGAGTGGAAGGTCTTCGGTTCCAAGAAGATCTCGCACGTCTGCTACGCTCGTATTCAGGTGGGTCCCTTCCTCTTAATTAACCGCGTACCGCCACTCGCTTCATATTATTTGATTCGACCGGTATTGATGCTGCAATTAATGCCGATCTGATGGTAATGTATTGTCATGTATAATGAAGGGAAGAAAAGCTCTCGAGGACAACTTCAAGAACTCCAACTTCCGATGCGACACCGACGAGTTCTTCCCGGCGGTCCTCTCACCACCGCGTGACGGCGCCACCTCCCTTCCTTCTCCCATCCCCGTCGGTAGACGCTGGAAGGGTGTCCCTCGGTGAACTTGTCTCCTCTCACTCTCTCTTTCTCTCTCTCTCTGAAACTCCTTTTGGTTTTGTTATCCGACAAAAGGTCGAGGAAGAAGAAGACTCTACTCGACTTGTATTCTGTAGTTTTGTCTGCGTTTTGCTGCATATTTTAGTTGTCGTGCGTGATATATTGTGGTTCCAAGTTCCAGCAAGGAAGAAAAGGCGACATGGATCGAATGATTGCTTTTTATTCATAAGAAAGAAGAAAGGTAAGATATCTCCTGCTGTCAGTGTCGTGGGGATGCATAATGCCAAATGATTACTCGTTCTGTGAATTAACTGATGGAGAAGGATGGAAGATCTCTCGTTCTGTCAGCGCTGTGGTTTCCCATGAGCCATAGCAGACAAAAAGTGACTGGTTTCAAGAAAAGAGTCAGCCTATTTTTATTGGACGCTCCTTTTGCCTGTGTGCCATTGGGAGACCTTCTCGAGCATTGTCGCCTGCCCTGGCGGAAGTCCCCGATGTTACCCTGCGTATTGTTCTGTATTGTGTTGGCATAAAGAACTACACATAGTATTTCCTTTATTGGAAAATGTTGTTGATCTTATTGAGGATTAATTATAAATTATCTTATATAATAAATATTTTTTTAATATTTTAATATTTATATATATTTTTAAATTATATTGGGAAATCGAGATGTTAAAGATAAATAATTGTAAAAGATAAATAATTTTATAAAGTTAAAAATCAAGAGAAAGAGATATTTTATTGGAATAATAGTGTTAAGTATTTAATAAAGATCTTAATAAAATTTTAAAAGTATAAAATCGAGATGTTAAAGATAAATAATTTGTAAAAGATAATCTATAATTAGTCATCATTAGGTGTATATATATATTTTTTTATTTGAGGAAGGATAATTCTTTGTAAGAACATGAAACATTTACCTTTCATATTATAATTTAATAATTAACTAAATAGGATATTAAAATTTGATTAAATAGGATAATTAATCTATTAATCTAATAAAACATGAATCATTGATTCAGAATGTTTAAAATTATGTCAATAATAACATACACATCATATCTTTATATGTCAACTAAAATTTTGATTTATTTTGATGTGAGTTGAACGAAGTATTATAATAAATTTTTTTTTAATTTTCTCTTAATAAGTTAATATGAGGTGAATGGTGATTTCTTGCAATACGTTTAAAGGTTTTCATCCTCTAGCCAGGATAATTTTATCATTTCAATTACAACAAATATAGGCGAGAATTATGTCAATGACTCTGAAAAAGGTAAAAAAATAATAACAACAACAAATCTTAATATCTTAATTATTTGGAATCAATTGTAAAATTATTTTCAATATATCTTCCTTAGTTCTAACTTAATTTTGCATTGGATATTTAATTTTAATTAGTTTTAATTTATTTATTTTTTCAATCTTTTATGTTTTATAATTCATCTTCGAAAATGGCGTGCTTAGGAGTCGGGGTGCGTGGGTGGGCAGTCGACCTAGCCACAACCCACCCGCCTCCGCCTCGCCACGGTAAAGCGTGTAAGTACGGCCCAAGTATATATGCAACATGGTTCCCGCTCCATTCCTCGAATAAGCACACAGGTAGCAGAGTGGGTACAACAACTAGGGGTTAAAGAGCAGTTTCTCGCTAATTTAGGCAGGTCAAACGGTTAATTTATCGGCATCAATTTTTAATCCCTAAGAAATAACTCCTGAAATAGCTCCTGTGTTTCGGCCAAGCCATTTCCTAGGGAAGGACACCTTCGCATTTGATCAGAATCTGGGTCCCATCGTTTCGGAAGAATATCAAGCAATAAATTTGCTTCTTTTTGGCTCTCCGTGAATGGGTTGCGACGGGCGATCCGCTCCCCCTTGCCTCTCCGCTATCAAAGAAGCTGGAAGGCCACCAACGGCACATCCAAAGAATGACGACCACCACCTCCTCTTTCCGCATCGTTACTTAACCCTGGTTTTTCCGAGAAGAGGAATCTCTTCTAGAGCTCCGCGAGCGCTTCGGAGTCCGAAGGGCGCGATCCAATGGCCTTCCACGCCGCCGCCCCCGCATTCCCCGGCCTCGCATCGGGCGCCCGACTCCGCTCCAACGACGCCGCTTCTCTCAGAATGTTCCCAACCAGACGACCTACCATAGCAGCCTTGCCCACGTGCTGCCCGATCCGTCGACTCCCAGGTTCGGATTGGAGCTCGCAAATGGAATTTAGTCGCTCTTTACTCAAACATACCATTGCTTAGTTCAGATTACAACCTAGCTAAACCAGTGCTGGTAGAAATCAGACTCTTCGACAATAGGAAGATGTGTTACAAGAGCTTGGCCGATCTTAGTGTGCTGATGTTCCAGTTTTTCTGTTATTACTTCTAATCGAAACCATCATAACTTTGATTACAGCTAAGGTTCATGTTTTAAGCAAAGGCTCTGTGTTTTGGTGTTCTCTGTGCGATATAGTGCTATCATATAATGTGTTTCAAGATCTTAGAATCTGACGGCAATAGGTTAATCCAAAAAGGGTTCGTATCTGACTGTTTGGTAAAGGATTAACATTTCTTTATATGACGAGTCAGCCAAAAAGGGTTTGTCCATAAATTTGATTCTATGGATAACTTCATGAGTTTGAAATTAAGAAAAGAAAGGTTAAACAAATGAAGCGTCCGCTTGCTTACTAAGTGAATTGTCCAACTTCAGAAATCTATTGAAAATTGAAAGACTTGTGGTACTTGTTTGGATGCCTCTTATTCCATCAATATCCAGCATTTTCTCTTTTTGATTGTCAATCATGAGTTATTATGTTAACCTTCATTTCCATCACATTTTGGGTACTTTTTGGTTGCCCCCTGACATTTTGTTGCTACTATAGGTTGTATAAAAGCAGTTTCGGGGAATAGTGATCCTCTAGAGACAAGTGATTCTTCACTTATAGTCTGCTTTGGAGAAATGCTGATTGATTTTGTGCCAACTGTCAGTGGCTTATCATTGGCCGAAGCTCCAGCTTTCAAGAAGGCCCCTGGAGGTGCACCAGCTAATGTTGCTGTCGGAATAGCACGTCTTGGTGGTTCATCAGCATTTATTGGAAAGGTAATACCCTCAGAATGTACTCTATTGGAACATAAATTGCCTCTTCCTTGGTAGATTTTTCCATTGTCACATGAACTTAGAATCAAACTAGTTCTTTGTACCCATAGCCTTCCAGTGTTCTCACAAGACCCTTGTGTTTTCAAATAAGAAGTATAAAGATTCTTTGATGTTCTATTTCAAGTCACTAAAAGTTTGGACAAAATATTCAATAGAGCCTTCTTGACATTTTGTTGTGTAGTCGTACATATCACATTGTATTATTGCACATGAAAGCTTTTGGTAGATTTATCACCTCCTAGTATCTTCTTTCGACGAGGGAAGAAGGTATCCTCCAAGAGTTACAAATTGAAGAGAGGATGAAGAGAAGTAAATGAGGTCATTGTTTAGGTATGTTGCCGAAAAATAGTCAAGGACATCCTCAAAGAGGATTGGCCTGTTATATTTGTATAGACATATAGTTCTAAAGACCTATGTGCTTGCTAGAGGACTCTCGATAACAGAAAAGACATCCACAATACTTCTTAGGAAGTTTATACAGACCAAGGTTTTTTGGTAAAGCATAAAATTTTGGAGAATGTTAAACAAGTAAATAATTTTTTGAAACCCATGATTTCTGATTATATATAAGTGAATATTGTGTACGTCTTTTTGGGAGGAGAAGACCTAACCAAGTGGAATGAGTGATGCACCAAGACTTGGGTGCAGATCGAATTCAAATTAGTATGCCATGACAAACTGAAACAGAGAGTGCCTGACCAGAACCCAAATCAAGCAAAGTTCAGGACTGATCTCAGTTAAAACTTATTGGATTGACCAAAATGAATTTGTTATGTCCAATAAACTCATGGAAGAAATGAGGATTTTTTGAAAATTAAGAATAAGTTTTCATATAGAGGGCCTTCTAATTAAGAAGTTTTATGCAACCATATAGCAAAATTAAGAAGAAAAAGTAAAGGTGAAGAGTATGTGGTTTTCACCATAAAATATGACATCTCTTTAACAGATTTTAAACCTTAAATCCTCATTTATAAGCTGCTAAACAGATCTTGACCAAAGCAATCTCCTTTAAAAGCACTCTCCAGTATCCTACAACTGTTCTTAAACCCTATAAAGATTACTAGATTCAGAAAATGACTTTTGATATACTTAAAACTGCAAAAAATATAAAAACTTACCTTTTTGTTTCTAGCTATATGGTCTAGTTTTGATATGAATAAAATATTAAATTTCCTACGATAAATTCAAATTTTGGAAGAGTTCCATCATCACCGTACAGCATAAATTTTGGACCCACTTTAAATTTTGGAAGGATCACAATCTGTCCAAATTGCCAACATCCTGTGCTTGTTGATCCATATAATTGTAATATTTTCTTGGGTGCTTACTGTACAAGCAAACATGATTCATTATTTAAAAGACTCGAACCTATTGCTTTGCCATGCCATTCACCGTTGACTGTATCAAGCAATTTTTTTTCCATCTATGCTAGGTCATCTAACCAAGCATATAAGTAAAAACTGAAAAACCATAATGAACATGGAATGAGCGTGCCCGTTTTTGCAGCAACGAGTTTTCTATGCTTAACCAAAAGATGAGATAGTTTTATGATGTGTATAATTTTTTTGGCTCTAGAAGTACTGTTGTTATTATATCAGCACACCTAATTTGTTGAATTCCACGAACAGGTTGGTGATGATGAGTTCGGGTACATGCTAGCTAACATTTTAAAGGAAAATAATGTGAATAATCAGGGATTGCGATTTGACCCTGGTGCTCGTACAGCTTTGGCTTTTGTTACATTAAGAAGTGATGGTGAACGTGAATTCATGTTCTACCGAAATCCTAGTGCTGATATGCTTCTTGAAGTAGCAGAACTTGATCTTGACATCATTACGAAGGTATATGAGGACAAATCGATTGATAGAAAAGATCTATGGATTCTTTCAGTCATCTTGTGTTTATGCTTAGTCACTGTATTTGCAATATAATTTACTCAGATTGTCGATCATAACATTTATGTCAGGCAAAGATCTTCCATTATGGATCTATCAGCCTTATCACTGAACCATGCAAGTCTGCACACATTGCTGCAGCTAAAGCTGCTAAAGAAGCTGGAGTGCTTCTGTCATATGATCCCAACCTAAGACTGCCACTATGGCCGTCTGCAGAGAGTGCTAGAGATGGTATCTTGAGCATATGGGATACTGCTGATATCATCAAGGTAGCATTTTCATATGTTAAAAGACTTGTCTTTTAAGCATTTTACTTCATTAGGTGCATTAGTCTGCTGAATTTATTAGTCTACTGGAGCAGATAAGTGAAGAAGAAATTTCCTTTTTGACTAAAGGAGAAGATCCCTACGATGATGCTGTTGTAAGGAAACTGTTTCATCCAAATCTTAAATTGCTACTAGTAACTGAAGGTCCCAATGGCTGCAGATATTACTCAAAGGTATGTGATTTGTGCTTTTAGCATGTGTAAACATCATCATTCTATCTTCTTTTATGCTTTTTCATTATATTTTATTGTATAAGACAAAAGAGCAAACTTGTAGACCAAACTGCGTGAAATATGTTGGGTATATTAAAACCACTGAATTAATTTTGATCTTCAACCTCATGCTGTATTGAATCCAAAAAGGGTGTTACTGATCATTTCATCTTTTGCTAAGGCCATATCATCTCAAAATTCTATATTACTAGATATGCCTGTTCCTAGCTGTTTGGCATTCTAACCAATCAACCAGCACTAAAATTTTGCATGAATTTTGTTTATTTAAGAGCACTTGAGCTTAAGACGTCAATGAAAATTTTGATCATCGTAATGCAGTTTTATTTGATTGTTTCCCATCGTTGAGTAACAAAAGGTATTTAATAGAAGTGATTATTATTTGGTATCGCTTAAAAATGGATTCAGTGATTCATCTTAACATGAAGGCCACTAACTAATGAAGCCCTCACCATTTCGAGGTTCGAGGAGGGTCCATTTTACATGGGAACTGTTTTTTGGTCAGTAATGTGTGAAAGACTTCTGACTTTTCACCACTTACCACTTGACAAAAAAAAAGGCCTTGTTGTTTCCTATGCTTTATGTTACACAGGAGCTGTTACATTTTATGGGTCTTCTATCCACCATTAAAAGTGTATACATTTACAAACACTTCCCACCTAAAAGACTAAAACCCATTTATCCAACTTTAGTCTCAGTCTTAGACTGAGGGACATTTGCAATGCAAACCAAGATATCTAAATCAGACCGTAGTACTTGTGGTCACCAAGATTACACTATCTCCGTGGAATTTGGTATGAGTACGTTATCCCGGTTCCGAGTAATTCTGCATCATGGAAGGTGGGATATGTTATCAACTATCAAGGAACCCGTACTTAGGGCCAACAATGTACATAAAATATCCTGATGAGACATTCGTACTACAGAATCCACTTAAATAAAATAAAAACAACACATTTATCAAACAATTACGAGTGTATTTAGTTCAAAAGTTTCAGGTAATTTTTCTATGATTTTTTTCCTGATCTAAATCAATATATAATAATGCCTTAGTAACCAAAATATCTTACCTCATATTTCACAGTAAGTGTTGCGACATGTCCCAACCGAATATAATGAACCAGAAACCTTAATACTTTGATACTACAAACCAAATAATTGGGCATACCCCAACCATCAACCATACAGAAGGCTCCAAGTGATTATGAACTTATCATTATGCCAAGCTGCTCTCTATTCTTCTACTTAGTCTATTTTTCCAAACCTCCGTATATTTCATTTTAGAACTCTCATATTTTAGCCTTTAGATTCTCTTTCTCTGCTGATATTTCAAACTACAGTTCTACATTATTTGTTCCATTTTCCTTCTACCATCGCCATTAGTATGAAATACCTTGTAATTATGTAGGACTTCAGTGGGAGAGTTAGTGGATTGAAAGTTGAACAAGTGGACACTACTGGTGCTGGAGATGCTTTCGTTGCTGGAATATTGTCCCAATTAGCCAGTGATGTTTCACTGCTCCAGGTACCAATTTCTGTAATTATAACAACAACGACAATGTTGTCCTTGTGGTGACTATGCCCACAAGTTTTCCTGTTTGTATATAGATGATACATCACATGCAAGTATAAATATTTGAGTTTCTCATTGCTTTCCTCAACATTCTTTTTGCACTTGCTGATTAAATGATATAAGTTTTTTTGCATTATTCATGACATTTGTATGAAAATAATTTTTCTCATCAAAAGAACACCAGCAAAATTATTATGCATTTGCTGTTTCCCATGCTGTTTATGCATATCTAATTATGTTCTTAGCTTCTAGTTTCAGAAATACATTATTCTATATTCAGTCTTCTCTAGATGGTGCATGTTTGACAGTTTCTTCACATTTTTCCATTAACCTTTGCCTCTAACTTGATTTGCTATGGGTGCAAGTAAATACAGCACTGTTCTACAACCTAATTGGACACCATGAGTTTTTCGTCAGTCATTTGTTATTGATTTAAGTTTGCATGCATGGGAAACCTGGATCATGGTTACAAAAGGAAGTTCAAGAGCATATAAATTCATCTGTAATTTTTTCTTGAAAAGAAACATGCATTAACACTAACTGGAGAACTAACATTATTCAAAAATAGTATCTAATTGTGTATCGTTTTAGTGAAAAATTTGATGAGCATAGCTGGATCCTAATTTAGTGTTTCAGAAAATAAATGTTCTGAGCAATCTGGCTGACGCATTCTTATTCTTGGCAGAAAAGAGGAGTTAAACTATGAAGTTATCTGAAAACAGCCTGGAATAGGTTTAAACTTAGGCAATTAAATGCTCAAAATGTTTGATCATGAGTAGAATATGGTTAGTTGTTATGATGTCTGAGGATATTTTGAAACCTTCCCTGAGACGTTGCTCGCAGTTGAAGGCTACAGAGACCTTACTAGAACTTAGGGCTTGAAAAAAGAAAAAAAAGCAAATTTAAGAAGATATCAGAATCAATATATTATCAATTTGTGATCTTGTGGAAGATGAGATTGTAAAATGCATGTCATCTGATATTAGAGAAGTTAACAAACAAGAATTTACCTTGTAAATCAAATTCTTTTTACTTGTAAAGGTAATTAATCCTTTTTTACTCCTGTCTAGTTCAGATATTCCATCATTTTATATAGTACTGGCTGAGTTTTTTCTTCATTGAATAAACAGGACGAACAATGGCTTAGAGAAGCCCTTAAATTTGCAAATGCATGTGGAGCTTTGACTGTGATGGAAAGGGGAGCAATCCCAGCTTTACCAACTCGGGAGGCAGTGCTGAGTGCTTTGGTCAATATGGTTGTTTAAACTGAGCAGTTGTAGTCATTCCTTCATCTAAATCCTTATGCTGACGTCCGCCATGTAAACTGCAGCCCTCCCAATCAGGATAATAGGTTGGATCCTTTTACTGCAGTAATCTGCTCGATAACGGTAAGTATTCGGCAGCCCTGCAGTTATAAATAAAGAAAAGTTATTGGTCAAAAGCTTAATTTGCCTCTATCTGAAGTTTATTTATGGCTGTGCTTTCTGTACTGAAACCTTCTCATGTACTTTCTTTTTGAGCTTAGGTAATCTAAAGAAACAATTGATGATAATAACTAGAACAACACCGGTAAAGATTTGCTGTTTGCTGCTGTATGTAATCAGTGAGCGATAATCTTAATTCTCAGATAGCTAGACAACATTGTTCCTGTTATTCTCCATTGTCTTTAGTGTCATAAGTTGAAAGCCTGAAATGTGATATGATTCAAGGAGGTTCAATTTTTCTCTACAATTTCCTGTAGAGTTTGTAGCAGAATAAGTTGGTTTTGCTGAAAGTCGAATTGGCTTTTTAACATTTCGATAGATGGTATAATTTCATTGCAAAACCTACAGGACTTTTTTCTCTGAAAATTGAAAGGCATACAGATTTCAGCTTACTTGAAGAAATTAAGAATTTTCTCCTGGAATGGCTCTCTATCATCATAAATGGCATTGATGAAGCAGCTTCAGAGAAGAAATGTATCAGCGTTGAGTAATATGATGCAAAACCTAGATTGACTCGACTGGCATACTCAGTGAACCTTTTGCCACCTATGATGTTCCTGCAAACTGTTTGTCCAAATAATGAGATAAAAGCTTCCTGATTTGCATGGAATAAGAACAAAGGACATGATACAGCTTAAATGGAATTCTTTCCAGTAATTTGTTGAACTTCCTGTCATGCAGTGTCTTAGGTGAATCACACATTTCAGAAGAGTGATGACGTGCTTCTTCATGAATGATAGACCACTTACAAATGGTTCTCTCCAAGAGCCATAATCCTGCAATATTTCCCCAAAGGATTGGAGCCCAAAAGCCTCAATGACCCTAATTTTAGTGTCAAGCTGGAATGCTCCTGTGGTACATACAAAAGCAACCATCGAGAATACAAGGCGAAGTTAATCTCCTGTGGATATCTTTTTCTTTTAATCTTCCTTTCTTTTTGGGAAAGAAAGATGGATAGCTTCATCTGATTCTATTAGCGAAAATAAACAGAGCTCAAAAGAGAGGAAGTGTAGTTATCACCTTCGCCAAGGTAACTGAACTCCCACAGGAGCCGAAGAATGATTGCCCATGCATAATTGGGCCGGTCCACTAACCGGCCTTGGATTGGCCCAATTTGATGTCGCTCCTTATCCAAAACAACGAATACGAGAGAAGTGGTCTTCTTCTTCCATCCAACGAGAGCAGAGAGGAGCGGAGCGGAGAGGAACATGCAGTGCACGAGTCCTCTCACCGCCCAACCCATCCTCCCCACCACCGCCTCCCTTCTCGTCATTCTTCTCCACCACTGCCGGCGGCCCCGTTTCCCCGTCACAGAACAGCTCAAAGGCTAAGCCAGAGCGCATTTGAGGGAAGCTCACACCGCTGGCTTCCGCCGCGGCCCTCGACGTCCCCTCCGCTGCCGGGACCGAACGAGCGGAAGCATAAATGGGCATCGGTCTATCTGCGTCGTCCCATCCCTGTCGCTGCCTCCCTCTTTGTGATAGTGTGGTAGGGGTTGGTGGCGAAGCCGCCGGAGAAGCGGAGGCTGGCGGTGGAGCAGGTGATCCCGGGAGTCCCCTTACTACTTCTGGTCGCAGAAGCGCACGATCATCTTCCTCAACAGGGCCACCCACATCATCAACCTGTGGCAGCAGAGCGGAGGCAACACGTAGATCCGCGCTCCTTGATTGCACTTCTTGCCATTGCCACTGTGGACTTAAGCTTGCGGGAATCTGCAGGCTGAATACCGTTAGGTCCATCAGAAGTAGTCATGCCAGGTTTCAAACTACATGGTTCTGCATAAATTTCCTTAGCCTCATGTATGTGTGCTCTAAATAATGACAGACAACTAAGGACATCAATTTCCTCTCTAACATTTGTTTCAAGACACTCGAATTCAGAGCGAGTTCGAACCCTCCCAGAAAAATGTGGAACCATTTCACAATTCTATACATGTATATATTATATACATATATATGATGTAAATTTTCACTAATCAAGCTCTTAGAGTAACGAAAATAAATAAACTCGAGTCAAAGCCGACTTGCACAGCATGTGATTCAAGAAAAGTGATCCGAACATATACCCCTCTTAGAACACGGAAGGGCAATTCCTGCAGTGAATGACTCTTTAAACATGTTTTGATTTACGTTATTTTTTCCTTTATAAAAAAAAGTGTAAACAGAGATCAAATCAAACCGTCAGGGCTTGTGCTGTGAAATCCCACTCTTAAAACCAGAGTCGCAGAATAAAGGAATCAAATCAAATGTGATTAGGCACCAACTATTGCTTGAAACGTAAGCAACACAAGGAAAATGATTAAAAAACGATTACTTAATCTTTATACACAATTACGTCTCCAAGAAACTAAAAAGAAAAGTATAGTCATTCCATAACCCCCGTGCTCTTAAGCAGCATATATGGATATTACACAGCGCTCTTAATTTGGCTTATAAGCACAGTAGAAGCTGAATGAAAAACCTGTTCCAATTGTGTTTGCAGATCAGTCTTCAAACTCATGCATATGATCCAAAAGATAGTTTGCAGCCAGCTCCTCGTTCTTGTTGCAAGCAAAGAAGACCTGCAGCACAAGCGCCCGATCGAAGCCCATCGCTTCAAGCTGCCAGAACAAGGTGTGATGAAATCACCAACAAAGCTGAGCAAATAGATGAAGTGACTAAAACATCATTACCACTGCCACAAGGAAATGATTCGAAGATAGACCAATTGGTGGGTTATAAAAAAGAATAAATCGGTACCCATTCCAGAAGTCAAGACAATTAGTCTTTTGACTGTGCATGTGCACAAGTACAAGTGCGTTAAGAATACAACTCATCTGCAACTTGTGACAAGGATTTCAGTATTCAAGTAAATTAAACTGTAAATTAAATGTGCCAGACATGCAATTCATGCCAGACGGCACTTGCTGCCATGGTACTGGCACATCAGCATGGCATGTAGAGGGGTGTAGAAATACCATATTGGGTCGGCACAGTTCTCGTGCTGATTGCTACAACCAGTACACATCAGCATTGGGGCTCACCACAAAACAAAAGAAAACCACAATTAAAATAATGAGTTAAAGGGGAAAAAAAGACATTTATGAAAAGAATCACTCCTCCAGTGCTAAGGTCCGACAGAAGTTACACTTGAACTGATGCTGGATGGTTCTATAGGTACTGATCTTCTTGAGAACAGAATGCCAACAATGAGGTGGAAATTAGTTCTACTGATAGATCATATGCAGATGTCTAAGATTTTTGGCTTCTAATAACTTTTCAGGCCAAGCAAATCAGAACTGAAAAAGTAGTATTCACCACGAAATTTAGATTCTAATAGGGAAACCAAATTTTCCGCCTGGTCCACTAACCATAAGTTAGATTCCAAGAGATCGATCAGATCAATTATGAGATATCAACTTTTAATAGGGCAAATAACCTGATCAAACCTCATTCTTTTAATTATTAGCTTCGAAGCCATCTCACAGAAAACATATTTACTTTATAAAAGCCCACAACAGTTCTGCCAATCCATATAATGGATATTAAAACAAAAGGTCATACAAATATCACAGGGTAATGCAATACCTTACTAGAGAAAATTTTCAGTTGTTTTGATTTCCTCAAATATTAACAATACTGTCGATATTTATAATAAAAGACCTCGACAAACTGATATTTTAATTCCTTCCCATGATTTTGGATATCAGACATCGTCAGTATTAGGGTGGCCAAATGGGCTAGGCTCACACCAGGATTTGGTTAGATTAAATGTACGTAGTTAGCAACCAATGAAATTATTCTCTGACTTGAATCCTGATCACGTAGATAAACCTTCGCATGGTGTCAAAGCTTGCCTCTAAATCATGTGAATATTATAATCATAAATATGCAACGATGGAAACCATGAATAGGAGAGAAACAAAAGAACATAATGTTTCTCAATGATGCTGCTAGCATCTACTCAAGAACAAAAACAAGCAACATTTATGTAGATGTAGATCATTGTCTGTTGCTGAAGGTGATTCATTGAGCAAAAAAGGTTTCGTACTTACACGCTCAATGGCTTCGCGCTCCTCAGGAGTAACTGCCAGGGCTTGTGGCATTCCAGCAGCTAACTGACCTAGGACATTGCTACTTCACATAGATTCAGCAAAGGTTAGCAAAACCAACATTCTCATTAAAATCTAAGTCACGATAAACAATAAAACTGTTCCTCACCCCTCAGTTCCCTCAGCAGGCTCATTTATCAATCGAAGAAACTCCCCCTGATGTTCCTGAATGAGCCTCATAATCTGAGGATTTTGCTTCCCCAGCTCTTGAAGCATGGGCTGTCAATCAAAAGAAAACAACAAAAGAAAGATTATCGTAATACAAAATCAACCATCTAAAAACGAATGAAGAAATATGTAAGCAATAAAAGAACCTGCAGAATTTGAGGGTTTGCCTGCACCAAAGCCTGCAAGGCTCGAAACTGCACAAAAGATGAAAAAAAAAAAAGTTTAGTACTCAAGAACCCTTGCTCAGTTTTTTGGCTTCTATAAGACAGAACCTAAGATACCTGTGGACTATTCCTCAGGAAGTCCAGGCTGCCCCCACCGGCATGTGATCCAACATTTGGCAGACCCTGAAGTAGGCACATAAAAAGAGTCACTTATTATTTATACAAGAAGCACAAACTACTGAACCAAACATACTGCAGTAACCTGGGGAAATATATCCAAAGGATTGGCATTAGGACCACTTGAAGGAACTGCAGGCTGAACTGGCTGTGGAGCCTCAACTGGGGAATTGACTGTTTGCCCACTTGCTGGTGCTCGTGCAACTGGTGCGGCTTCAGCATGATCAGGAATTCCCTGATAGAAATACATACAGATATTTAAAAACACAACATCACGGAGAAGTTCTCAAAGATTTGCTGCAGTATGTTGGTAATATCACATAACATTGGAAAGTTAACCAGGTAACTATGAATAGCTTTTAAAGTCAACAAAAAATAAGTCAATCTTGCTGCCAGTTACTAATCAAGGAAGATGCAAGTACAACACCAATTCAAACTTCTCGAATATCAATTTAGCCAAGTGAACAGGTATGTTTTTAACATTGATTACAATATAACTTATGCAAGTATTAAAGAAAAAAACAGCTGCAGAAAAATATATGTTAAAAATATCATCAGAAAAGAGCTCAACAGATGAGCATAATAAATAAAGTCGCACAGAGAAGAAAACCATTTCTATTATATTTATTTGAGCCACCTTCATTGTTCCTAAGGATAATATAATGCCCAATATAAAGACGAAACCCTAAAGTTAAATGGAAGCTGACCAGTGCTCAACTAAAGTGCTTTCTTGGCTTATAATTGAACTTAATGACATGGTTGGATTAGGTAAAATTAAAACCAGGTAAGATCAAATCGACCACCATTAGAGAAATGAAATTTATAACCTCATGAGCCAAATGAAAACTTTTCACATAAATATACACATATTTCAATAAAAAAAAAGGTTAGATATGTATATGAAACATAGATACTTTAAATTAGCAGCAATATTCATATTGGATAGGTTATCTGAAGGCGACAAACAGGATACATGTTAAAAAATACTTCCTTTAAGTATCCCTTCTCTAAGTAAATAATTTTTAAGAACCAATAGTTTAGGGAACTTATAAAATGCATCTCTTGGGAAAAAAATATTCATTAATTATTTTACATGATGATATTTTGATTCTTGACAAGATGGACATATGCTTAGATATGTAGTTTATGTTGCTGCCATTAAGCATCAACTATGATTAATGGAAGTAAAATATTGGTGTTAGCTAATTTATAAAGGTGTTGCTATCATTATATTGTTCAAGTACTTTGTTACCAAAAATTAACCCCTTTCATAATATGTAGGTAAGTAACACTGATTACTTGTGGATAGGTCAATGATTATTCAACATGCGAAGACGAGAATATCAACGTATGCAGCCTTACCCTTGCAAGGAGAAATTACTTGTGGTTATAAACTACACAATCTAACACAATAAATAAATTCTGAAGATTCATGATATAAAGTATTGTAGGCCTAAAATATATTTATTCCTATGTTAGTGCAGCATTTTATCATGTTCTTTTACAATTTGAATCATTAGTGCATCTATATTGTGTTGACTCAGTATCCTGTATCCTTAATTTGTGCATCATGTGACATGTATGCATGCTAAGCTTTGCAACTTGTACCATGGTTTAAAATACCGGCTGGACCAGTATGTTTCAATTGATGTTTGTTGGTCCAACCAAGCACCACATTAAAAGATATAGCTCAATATCAATATCAGACCAGTATCTAAAATCATGACTTACTATTAGTGTCCTGCTAATCACATTAATGATATTGGATTCTCTAGTGGTGTCAACATCTTAAATATAAGATCAACTATGATGAAAGAACTAAAATACTCAGTTGTATCAGTCCATGGATCACAAAATCAAAATGACGGTCAGCCAATGACAAAACTCAGCACCAATCAAAATCGATCAGATCAGATAGGTGCCTTATAATTGATTAGCAGATTAAAATTAAAAATTAGAAAATTAATGAAAAAGGAAATCACAAGAGAGAAATCAGCGCAGCAGGTGAAGACTCAATGTCCTTCGACTTAATTACTTTATCCTATTTTATTTATTTGGGTTTAACAATCTATGTGGCTTTAACTTGAGACAATCGGAACTTTCTTTACCAACTAACATGTCTTCGTTAAATCAACAGATAAACATTAAAACAAACTGATGTGTCGCAAACAGTTTGGTTTTAATAGTTTACATACAGTGCAAACCCCTAGCAACACCTAGCTGTATAAACTGCTATAGCTTAGAAGAAGATTGCAAATGACTAGGGCTTCTTGATCAACTTCTTTGACTCAACTTTGCAATGCTTTGTCTAATTGATGCCACAAAATATCTAAAAGATGAAAATAGAAATTAATTGAAAATCCGAAAAATAGATATTATAACCAACTTGAGCACAGCAGAAAATATCAATTTGCAGATACAGTTTCCTGCATAATTGTCCTCTATTACAAAAACCAGAGAACCCTTGTGTTCTTCCCAACTTAGCTAACTGATGAACTTTACTATTAAGGTTCTTGAGAACTTTCAGTGGAATATGATCAATGACTATTTTGAAAAACTCGTTCCCATCATTCACAATAACAAGAGACAAAAGAAAAAAAATAATGCAGAAGAAGATCTTACAGAGTATAAATATTCAACAGCTCGCTCAGGGTTGTTATATGCAGCACGCAAGGCACGAACAACAGTGTCCCTCTCCCAAGTTCCCCCACCCATGTCAAGAATTTGTTGAATGGTTTGTTCCAAGGTACTACCAGCAACAAGATTTGATGCTGCTTGACCATATGAATCCACTTCTGTGCTGTTTAAGCATAAATGAGTAAATAGTGGTCAAGTAAGAACCATCAAATAATCACAACCAATAAGAGTAGAGAAACAATGATAAATACTTGACAAGAAAAAACAAGCAGAAATAAGTAGAAAATATCAACACACACCATCTCCATTCAAAAGTAAACAGCAACAATATCAAAATGGCAAACCCAATGCATGAACCTGGAACCTTGGTCTCTCAAGTTACTAAAGTGCAACCTTACCATTGTACCAAGGATCACCCTCGAACAGAAACAATATCAATACAACCAAATTTCAGCATGATGAAATCAAATGGTAGACGAACAACTGCACCTCAAATAACCTAGAAAGCAAATTTCAATTCCTTTCTTTTCTTTATGGGGTATATAGTTAGAACAAAATGGACAAATAGAAGTAAAACTAGGATAAAAGGACAAAGAAGCTCAAAGAGGAAAATCTAATTCCAGATTACAGAAGATGATGAACAGAAAGCAAAAAAGGAGTAGAAGATTATACTGATAGCAGACATGTAAAAAAGAAGTTAAACAGAATCCAGAATGCAAATCGTCTGTCTAAAGCACATACTAAATTGTTAAGTTATCTTTGAAGCCAAACAAGAGCTGCACCAAGCAAAGCAAGCATAAGCAGAAGCAAGATCAGAAGGTAAGAACCTAAAAAATTGTCCAAGCATACAAAAGAAAATGGTAGGATATCTCTTCCTGTAAAAGTCGAAGAAATAGCATATGATCTAGTTTTGCCAACAATGAGAAATTGCAGTACAAATTCTTGTCACCTGCATCTTTAGCATAAATATGTAGTTACAAAACACAATCAATTCACAAAGGAAAATTGGCTATGACTGTAACAACCCGACATATCATATTCATATCACAATGGACACGTGTACCAAGTTGATCCAAGAAGCATAAAAAACAGAACTAATAGGAACCACATACACTGTCAGAAACAGCATACCAGAAAAAATCAAAAACATTTTATTAGAATTCTTCTCTATATTCTATAAGTAAATAATGGAATTTATGTTACATAGCATGTGAAAGTACAACCATGAATTACAAAATCAATGTCAGACAACCCTTCACACACAAGTGAAATTGTCAAAATAAATATAATTTAGCAAGGTGCACACGATAACAAAATCTTCCAAAGAGTTGATTCTGCAAAGTTCTTAACTCTAGAAACATCTTCACTGCTGCACAATGCCATGCATTTAGATGCTTAACAGGTATTACATGATATCCTTGTAAGATAAGGATGAGCCATTTGCATCTCTTTCAAATGAGTAAATGGACAACTTACGATATGGTAGCTGCAGGGGCTGGAGCAGTTGTGGCAGTAGGAGTTGGTGCATTTGTAGGTACCCTGCACAGTGAATCACAGAAACATCATATACATATATATTAGAAAACAGAATCAGAATAAGTCATCTATACATGACAATCCATAAAAACACAAGCATGCAACCATTAGGAACTTACGAAGACAATGTTGGTGCAGGTACTTGAGATGGAGCTGACACAGGAACTGAAGGAACAGGGGTGGCAGTAATAGTAGGTGGGGCCTACACAAGAAAGAAAATCATGAGGTTTTGGAAAGAAAAAACACATGACATTCATCTCAAGCATATATGCACAGCATGTTCAAAAACATTGAATAAATGCAAGACTACAGTGACATCCCATCATATAGTTCAAAGTGCCACCACACTAGTATCTAATTCAACAGAGGCAAGACAGATAATGATGTAAAGAAGTATTTTATGGAAAATGGTTACATTTTCATGGTAACATCTCTAATTAGAGTTCAGTTGAATTGCTACGAAGTCAACTTATTAAGATTTCACTTGTATGTCACAACATAAATGCATGCCACCCCAGAGAGAGGAAATAATAAGAAACCATAAATTATGAGTTATTGACCATCTTAGGAACGATATAAGGATCTGTTGGTATAACAAAACATGCTCTTCACACTTCCGGCATCAACAAATGCACTCCTCTGACATTTTGGCTGGTACTGTCATGCCCAGAAATGACCCAACTTCTGTTGTAGGGCCACAGTGAACTTCGCTCATTTAACTGGTCTCAACAAAATAAAGCCACATGACTATGTATACATCTAGTGACAAGTAACACTATTATCTTTCAGAAAATTGTGCAATCAATTAATGCCTTTTCAGTATAACAGAAAGACAAACAAACAAATCATCTAAACACTAATCAGTGCAAGTAAATACAGATCTTTTATTGCTCCAATATAAGTTCCTCCTTCAGGTTCTAAAAATATTAATAAGCAACATGAGGAATGTTCCAACATTAAAAACCACGGGGGCCAACAATATGCAACAGGTCTAGTGTCACAATCTGATCTGAAACCATCAGAAATGCACCTTACAAGTTGGAAGTGAATTGTAAATCATATACAATTCAAAGCCTAGCTTACGGTTAATATCAGACCAATCAAATCAAATCAGGAGATTACAATCTCCCCCAGTAATATCCCTGAAATCCTCATCGATCATACACATTTAATTAGATAAATCACCTGGGATACCTGATAGGTGATGTGGGGTCAAAAGGCTCTAAGGTCAACTAGGCCACTCTCTCCACGCCTGGTACATATCTAACTCCCATTGTAGCTCCCATAGCATGAATAGTTGCCATTGATACCATATTGTCACAACATAGCTCGATGGTTATCTTAACTTATTAGCATAAACCACATGGCACAAAATACTTAAGACCAAGTGGTGGTGGACATGTCTACCCATATATATACCATCACAACTATCTTCCCACTTCTAATGTGAGACTAATTATGGTATATTGTCTAATTACAATTACTTAACACACTAGATTGAATCCAAAACAGATACATGTCATATTCACCATATAAGACACCCATTGAATGCCAGTAGTATATAACTAGTTGCCAAGCATCGTATACGAGCCAAAGTATACATGGATGGCATTTTCTTTATAACTAGGAAGAAGGAATATTGCAAACCATCCTATGAACCATCCAAGTGTCTTAAGCATCAACTGCAAGACATAAAAGAAGGTGATCCCTAGCTTCTGATTTTTTTATTTTAACATTTTTTATGCCTTCTTAATGTGGCATCGGTAAGCCAATTTTTTACACAACACAACATAGAGATGTAGCACTTATTAAATAAGAATATAACTTACCGTCTAACTAACATTACATTCACCTCATGCTTAAATTAGGGGTTGCTACAACAGGATTGTCTGATCTACACCATACAGTAAGAAAAATGATCCTCGTTATTACCTCAGGGTACACCATCAGATTCAGGGTATTACAAAAGAGGATCTGTTCTTAAATTCCTCTAAGTATGTGTCAACAACAATGAGGAAGCAACAATTTAATTTTAAAGTTTGAAAGTGTGTTTCAGCTTCAATTCATGTCAGCACAAAATATAACTCAAGAAAACATGGAAGAAGCAAACATTTGTTGTTGTCACTGATGGGCTTAAGAATATTTCATTCTGATGAAACAGGAAATATGCATTAGATATGACAGCAAAAAATGTGATGGACAATAATATAGTTAGGGACTTTGTTATCCCATACATCAAAAAAATGTCTTCTTACCTGACTTACAGGTACTTTTGCTGTAGTCGAAGCTCCACTAGATGAGCCCTTGGTCTAGGAAGGGCAAAAAAGACATTCATCAATCATAAAAAACTCAAAATTGTAAGTTAACTATTTATTTACCAGGCACCTCAGTTTAAGGTCTATATCATCTATAAAATTCCAGTGTGTTAGCTGGTCATGATTCAAATCAAAGTAAAATCTTGAACACAAAAATTAAACTATATCAAAGCAAAAGACTTACATACATAAATATCAAGCAAAGGATTCATGTGAAAGCATTTTGTTTAATGATCAATCAATCTTCCACCCAAGTTACAAAGCCATGAAACTCTACCTGAATTTATGGCTATTCTGTATAACATTATTATACATACACCTTCACAAAAGAAGCTACCTTCATGCCCCTTGTCTGGTCTGAAATCATGGCATCAATAATGGACAGGGCAGGAAAATGGCACGCGAGCAGATCTATAAATCCTGTTTACACAAATTTAATCTAGTAGGGATATCACCATCCTAGTGGATGACACTTTTCAAATGAAAGTGCCAGTGTACCTAGCTGAGTAATTGCGCTAATATCATACTGAAGCAATGCCTAGAAAGTTGAAATTTATAACACTAGAAAATAGTTCTAAAGTTGACAGCATATCAAGAGAAAAAGACAAATTACACCATTAATGCTTAAATTCTGGAGCAAATTTCGATTTGGTTCCCAAACTTCAAACTTTGGCCAATTCATCCCCTGAACTTAGCATTTCAATCAAGTCTTACAGTCAACTTTCCCTATAATAAGCTTAACCTATTTAAGCATAAAGGAGTCTTCTTACATGCCAGTAAGGTTCAAAAAAAATTTCAGCACACTGGACTTGTGTTGCTAACCAGTATGGGCATATTGGACACTTTTTTACAAGGTTTCGAATAATGGCTAATATTGGTTTCAACAACCCATCGGACTAGTATGGTACTAATCCAGCATCACTTGAAAAAACAATTTAAAAAAAGTAAATGAGTAGTATGGTGAATGATAGCAAGTGATAGGCTCTGTTATTGGTCAAGATGTATTGGTTAAATCAATCTTTGAAACCATTTTTTTAACAAATATTTATCTCATGTTGACAAGTAGGGTTTTATTAAACAATCACATTGGCTTTCCATTAAGGCTTGTGGATGGAAAGTGACGATGCAACTTGGACAAAATGTACCTTAAAGTTTAAGGTAGAAAATACTGAATATAAGGGTTCAGTTGAAATTTCCCCCAAGTTGCGATATCATGAAACAGGTGCAGTAAAACATAACATAGGACAAAAATCTGAATAGATTTGTGGGATCCATATAACTGAAATCAACTGTTAGTACAATGACAGCTGGCAACTGCAGTAAATGTGACATCCTACCCCTCCATTGTTAAAGGCAGCAATATGATGATAACAAAAAATCACCAGAACTTGTAGGACAATCTCAATAACCAAGATTTGTGGCTAATCCAAAAATGTAAGAATGTTAAGAAGCAGAATGATCTTTTCGGGGAAAAAGACAAGTACCTTACTCAGCATTATAACAAGAAAACTATTTTCGGAAACTTTGTTCTCATCCAATGTTGTATCATCTTTAAGAATTTTCCCTTGATGTATAAGCATTTGCTGTTCAGCTGGGTAAACAGTCTTTCCTTGAGAGGTCTCAATATTTTTTTTTACATCAGCAACCTGCAAAACAATCATATAGAAATAATCACTGTACACACAGACCACAGTTCACTCCCCATATTTATTTTTTTCCGTATCACACACAAACTAAATAAGGTGGAGGCAGAAAGCTTCAAAAAAAAAATCTATAGTAGTGACATAAACTTCAGTGACATTATAGGATTGCTCAGTTACAACTTTAGAAGGGTTCGAGCCATAGAAATAGCTTCTTTGCATATGAGGTAAGGCCGCATGCAATTGACCATTCCCATCAAGTCCATATCCACATTAGTACACTAACCTTTCTAGACAGCAAGACATGCAAGGGCATGAACTTGAGGGAGAAAAGATGAGCAAGCAAGTGACCGTGCCAATTAGAAATAACAAATAGGTAAATGTAATATGTAAATGTGCAATGCATATTGGAATGATGACCCAACTGTGTAGCTTAAGTTGCTTAGCTTTTACATAGCAAATGAAGTCTAATCAGTAGCATTACACGGCCAATTACAAAATTTCATGATCAAATCCAGTACAATCCAAAGTATCTCTCCCAAAAGACTCTTTTTCATGACAAAGAGAATAATAGACACGACATCTTTGCTTGATACATCAACTTTATGCAAGGGCCAAACATTCTAGTAATAATCATTTGAAGTGAAGCATAACCAATCCAAATAATATATAACTCCACCGGCATATCAATCCAATTGACAAACTCTATTCAATTGTGCAGGTAACCTTAGAAGCAAACAAAGCCCTTTCCACACAGAAACATGCCCTAAATCTGAAAACAGGAAACAATTCGACACGAGCTCCAACTACAAGATATGTGCCGAACCCTATTACCCAACGATCCGGCAAGAGGGTCAAAGGAACCAAGCCAAATTCGGTCGGAAGAAGCAGCGACGGCGTCAAACTCGTGGAAGGACAACGAAAAAGATGAAACAAACGCACATAATCCAAGAGGATCGGATCGCCGAAAGGGATGGGATCAAATCGATGAGAGGTACCGTGTCTTCGGGGTTGACGTCGATCTCGAAGTTGGAGCCCTTGAGCGTCTTGACGAAGATCTTCATCTCTCTCGTTTCCCCAATCGCACTGCGGCTGCTTCGAACGCAAAGAGGCCAAACTGCAGGTTGGGGCGAGGCATTATAGAGGAGGATAAACACGAGAGGAGTTCAGTCGGTGAATCAAATTAAGTCATCTAGATCGCATGTCCCACTTAGGACGCCGAACACAAAATTGGCCCTTTCCATTGGTCGAGTTTGTGGGCCAGCAGAGGACCCCGGTTCACCGAACCAATTATGCTCGCGTATCAAATGCAGGGCACCACGATACTTCTCCCTATTATATATCTATATATAAAATCAAAATTGTAACGATAAATATTATTTCCAAATCCGAATAGATAGATATATAAATTTTTCCGTATCAAAGTCATTAGTTAAAACTGATATGAGCCCAACTTCATCAGTTCTATGATCATACCACATCATCCTCGCAGAGGTGTTTACTTGCAGTTATATGCATCCTTGCGAGTCATGTACATAATAATTGACTGCGATCTCAGATACTCTTCATTCAATGCACTGAAGCCAAGTCCTCGAAACGCAGTGATAACAGGAACGAAACATTGTCGCATCCCCAATTGGACGGCAAGAGCAAAGTCATGACAGACAAGATGAATTGTTGAAGAACACTGTGGAATACACCGTAAAGAGAGAGACGTGGGTAGATGAATGCGATGTTGTTATAGGCTTATAGCAGCTTGACCAACTCGGGGACATGCACCGGATAGCGGTGGATGCAGTCGGACCACGGCCCGTCCACGGGCGCCTTGGGGGCGCGCAGGCACCGCCACACCGCGCTGTTGCACTTGAAGCCGCTCCCGAACCCGATCATCCACACGCGGTCGCCCCGGCGCATCCGGCCCTTGGCCTCGATGTAGGCCAGCTCGTACCACAGCGAGCTGCTCGACGTGTTGCCGAAGCGGTGCAGCGTCATGCGCGACGCCTCCACGAGGGCTGCTGGGAGCCCCAGGCTCCGCTGCAGCTCGTCGATCACCGCTCGTCCCCCGGCGTGGATGCAGAGGTGCTCGAACGCCCGCTTGAAGTCCGGGATGTAAGGCTTCCCACCTCGTGCGCCCAGCAGCCGCCGGGCCACCAGGCTCGCCAGGAAGAGGAGCTGCTCCGTGACCGGCAGCACCAGCGGGCCCACCGCAGTGATGTTGGCCCGGAGCGCCTCGCCCGCGACAGTCATCAGCTCCTTGGAGAGATTGATCCCAGAGTTGCCTTCGCCGTCCTCCTCCTCGTAGACGCAGCGGTACGCACGGTCGTCCGCGCCCTCGTGGGTGCGCACCACGTGGAGAAGACGGTACTTGGCGCGGTCTTCCTCCCGGCGGCTGTTGGAGAGGAGCACCGCCGCGGCGCCCATGCGGAAGAGGCAGTTCGGCAGGAGCATCGATCGCTCGTTCCCGGCGTAGAAATTTGGGGTGATGATCTCTGTGGAGACGACGAGAGCGTACGAGTTGGGGTGCGCCTGGAGCAGGCTGCGAGCGAGGTCGATGGAGATCAGCCCCGCGCTGCACCCCATGCCGGAGAGGTTGAAGCTCATGATGTTGCTACGCATCTTGTAATTGTTGACGATCATCGCGGACAACGACGGCGTCGGGGAGAAGAGGCTGCAGTTGACGACGACGATGTCCACGTCCCTGGGCTTAAGGCCCGTCTTGGCGATGAGCTCATCAATAGCGGAGAAGATGACAAGCCGGGCCTCGGCGCAGGCGCCCTCCATGGAAGGGCACGGCGGAATGTAGCGGTTGGCGAGCGGGAGACAGGTTTCCTCGCCGAGGCCGGAGCTCTCCAGGATGCGCACCTGGAAGCGGACGCTCTTCTCGTCGAAGAAAGGCACGAGGCTAGCGTGCTCGAAGAAGGTGGCGAACGGGACGCGGAAGGTCCGCGGGGGCCGAAAGCAAGCATGGTCGACGAGGTAAACAGGGCGCGGTCGCGACATGAAGTAGGCTGTCGCGACGACGACAACAGTAAAGATCGTGCACAAAGCGTGGATGGTATCGATACCGAGGGAGCTCCAGTGGGGGATGAGCTCATCTGGGCCGAGCTCGAGCACTTGCAAGAGGACGGCCACCATGAGAGGGATGATAGGGAAGGCAAGCAAGTGATTAACCACATTCAGGTAACCGAGCTTGACTGAGCTCAGGAACCGTGGCAATGGCACAGCGCGCATCTTTATCTCTCCAAGCAAAGAAGCGAAGCGTAGTATGCAGAGAGTGGAGCTGATGAAACACACACATCCATGTTCACGACAGGGCATGGATATATAGGTAGAGGAGTTGGGTCTTTACCTCCGAGAAGAGCAATGAATGAGAGCAGATGGGCGGTTCAAATGGCGGTCCTACAGACATTGAAGACGAGGTATTGCGGATTATGGCTTTGCTCATCCTTTAGATCTCTTACACTCTGTTTATTGTTCCAAGTGATCGGGCAACTTTACATAATTTATAATGATATCCATACTACTCTACCAATAAAAAAATGCTCTTAAAATCTTAATCTGAAAAATGTCTTTCTTGCCTCATTAGCGAATGGAAGAAGATGGGCATGCAAAGCCGTGGCGTGTTGTGGTGAAGCGAGGAATCGGGGGATGTATTCAAGAGAGCATTAGTTTGTTGGGGGGTAGAGGATGAGTCAGGAGATGGGCCTGAGGTTGCTGTGTGATGGCCATGATGGCGCAAGAGGTTAAGGTCCACCATCACGGCCTAGTGAATGAGGAGTGGAGGTGCAGATAGGGCATGCAGGAGGTGGTGGGAGCATAACGGCGGTGCCCCGAAGAGCCCTACAGTGAGGCTTCTTTGATCGCTCTGCGTCATACTTGCTCTGCATGGCTTTTAAAGACGGATCCACGCCTTCTTCGGGTGACCGAAGACGCCATGCACGTGTCGACTGCGGGAGAAGGAGCATAGATATATCACATCTCAGAATCCATGTTGAATGAGGATGGAGAGGACAGAGATTTGGGACTGGGGTTGTGCTATTTATCGATGAGGAGGATAATCCAATCCGTGATCGACTATTGTTGGTGCCGTACTTGATCAATATTCAAATCAGACAGACCATCACTAAGGATTGCAAGCATTGATAAGATATATTGGTTTGATCTATAAATTAATATGCTTTGAGGCTTAACTTTTTTGTCCCTCGTGAGGAGGTCATTTTACATGAGGTTGACGTATTGATTTGATCTATAACTTAATATGTTTTAAAGCTTAAGTTTTTGTCTCCCGTGGTGGTCATATTTCATAAGATCATTTTACATGAGATTGTTGTAAAGAAGAAATCACTATTTAATATTCATTAATATTGACTGGTTGTTAGTTAGTAACTATTATTGAAATCAATTGTGTTAGAAAAAAATATTATTAACATTCTAATCAGCACGACATGGTTCAGACCTATGTATAGGATTATTCAAAGTGCCTTCGAGGTACCAATATCGTACTCTCAATGTGTTACCTATATAAAGTTTGAGGTTGAAAAGGGTTTCCCAATATTATCCTTTTAATGCTCACGTTAGTAATATGATATCTCCAAATATGAGTTCGAGTAGTTTGAACAAGAAAAAATGTCTCCCAATTCGGAATATATTTTTATACCTGAATTGATGAGAAGAAAGTTTGAGATTGCCTTCCTTATCAAAAAGGAAGAGAATGAAGTTTGTAATTGCTATGCTTGTCATAATGAATGAGAAAGAAGCTTGTGTTTCTTTGCTTTAAATCTTTATCCACATAGACAGATAAATGAAGGGTGACTTGATCTCACATGGCAACCACATGTCGACTAATGATAAATTTCCTATCATTTGTTCTCTCCTGAAGGCGTGCTTTGGGGCTCTTTGTGAGAGGGGTTCAAAGAGCATCATTTAGTTCATCCGACATAGGAGCGTTCGAGATCTCATCTTGTGGGTTAGGTTTTTCTAATTCATGTACCTCAAACATGTTGGGCATATGTTTCTACCGCAGTAGATTTCTTTTGGCACGGGTTAGGTCTCATACTAGTTTGAGTACCAAATTGTCCTGACCCGCTTCAAGGCGAGATACCCCAAGCTGGAGCTCAAGGAGGATTTTTTCATGGATTATCCTGAGGACCAGAATATCCCTATGGCAACCGAGGTGTCCTTCGACGATAGCACCAACTCGCCACCTTACCTTACCGCTTGAATTGTTGCCTCTATTCATCGATCTTTCCCTTTATGTTTTGGTTATTGGGTCGATTTGCTTGACTCATTCCTTTTTGTCTACCTCTACGACACTTTATTTTGATAGGTTAGAACTTCATTTCAGATGTAAAAGCTCAACCTAGTAGGTGTAAGTACTTTTGGGAGTAATGGAATTCACAGTAGGCATTTTAAAGATACATCTTTCGACTGATATCCTAAGCTTGGTAAGCTAACATTTAATACTAGGAGGTAGCCTTTCCCGGCCTACAATACCCAAGGTCTTAAGGATAAAACTTCTTTAAGTTAGTAATGTGCCACGTTCTCAGTAATATCACACTCTCTGTTGTCCTAAGATGGTATGTTCCATCTCAAACGACTTCAATAACTCGATAAGGTCCTTCTCACTTGAGTGCCAACTTCCTCTGGACCTGATTAGATCGTTGACGTTAGCTTTTCGGAGCACTAAGTCCCATAGTCCGACCCCCCAAGGGTGAATTCCTCGATGATAGAGGTAGGCCATGTCCCTTTTATATCTCAACACCCACAAATGTGTTTCGACTCTAACTTTGTCGATTAGGTTGAGTCCAGCTCGAAATCTCTCCTCGGAGGTTTTTTTTGTCAAAGCTCTCAACCCAAGATGTTAGGAAGACCATCTCGAGTGGCAAAACAATCTCGATGTTGAATGCTAGGCTAAAGCCTATTCCATGGAGCTAGTCTTAGGTGTCATTCAGGAGGTTCATAAGATGCTCGTCCACTTATGTGCCCTTCGCTTTGACAATCCTCTTCTTCAATTCTTTGAGGATGGCTTAATTAGTGATCTCAACGAGACCATTGGTTTGAGGATGAGTTACCGAGCTGAACCTTAGCTGAATCTCATAAGACTAGCAAAACTCCTAATTTCACATTGTTGTCGATGATAAGGGCCCTTGGGATTCCGAAACGAGTAATGATGTTCTTATATACGAACCCCTTGACTTGTTTCTTGGTGATTGAAGCTAGCAACTTGACCTCCACCCACTTCATGAAGTAGTTTACTCCCATGATGAGGAACTTTAACTAGCTAAAAGTTAGTGAAAAGGGCCCCAAGATGTCCATGCCGAATTGGGCAAATGTCCAACTGAGTAAAAAATGTCGGTTGGTGTGGTATTCGAGCAAATTTTTAGCACTAGTGGCAACTTTTGATGTTGGTGATCATGTTCTTATGCAATGTTGGCTAGTATAACCCCTATCGAAGCACCTAGAATACGAGAGTCTCTCCACCTATGTGCTCCCCGTAACACCTCAGAGAGTACCATCTTAGCATCTTTCAATGTCAAGCACGTAAGGAAGGATTGGCTGAATGACCTACGGTACAAGCGGTTGTTAATTATGCAATGCTATGTGATGAAGGAAATAATGGCGACAAGTCCCGGGCTGACGTCATCTGCTCCAGATGACGTCATACACCTCGGTAAGCCTGACAGAACCTGGTCAAACAGATCGGAACGACGACCGAGGCACATTAACGACCTGCCCAGGCCTAGTCCCGCACGCAATGCCAACTCAACTGTTAGACGTTACCGAGAGTACGATCCTATCCCCTGCAAACAGGTACATCAGGAACAGTAAGCCCCTCTACAAAACCCCCCCCCCCCGCACCAAAGAGAGGGAGAGGATTTTTGGAACCCTCGATTGACTTGTTCGTCGGAGGGACCACTGTCGGGCATCACCCGACAAAGGTCATTCCTGCAGGAAGGAGGCCACCCCTGATCCGCGAGCGCCCTAACCCAAGAAGTCGCCGACCGACGTCCCCACGGTGAGCTGCCCTAATCTACACCCAGACTGCAGAACGCCGGTCCACACGTCGCTGAGTGGGTCTGGTCAACCGCAGCGTTCAGCCCGACCGTCTGAAGACTCCCGACATCGACCCGTGGACCAGACCATGTTGACTCATCAGCCACTGTACATTTGTTCACCAACACATTTGGCGCTAGAAGGAGGGCCATGTCACAGGAGTATGCCGCAGGAGCTCTCCTAGAAGGAGAGACGCCAACCGGTTGCCCCCCGACTCGACTCGGGGATCAGCCTCCCCCCGGAGATGGAGGGATCTCAACCACGACGCCAGACCGCTATTGGCGTTTGTTCAATGACCCGGGGCTGTCACCCTCCGAACCCACTACTGGGCCCTCGGTCGTGTCACCCGAGGTGTTCCTCGGCCTGACCAAGCAAGTACAAGTGATGGCAGGAATGATGCAAACACTTGTCCCACTCATACCCCATGTTGTACGCCTGGCGGCTCCCCCGATCGATCCGGGAACACAAAGATCGAGCGGGGAGCAAGTCGGGACTAGAGAAGCCTAAGACCACACAACGAATCCGAGAAGCCCACCCGAGCAGGACACACCCGTCCCTCGTCGAGTCCCACCACTCCACGCCGAACTTGACCCCCCATCGTCGGACTCGGCAAGTGACTCGCTCAAAATCCAGCTATCCCAGGTCAACCAACGCCTAGATGAGTTCCAACGCGAATTTCTGAAATTGCACGGCAAATCGAACGAAGGTGGCTCGGTAAGATCCCCCTTCGTTCAGGAAAAACCTGTACCCCTCAACTTCAGGTTGCCAGCGTTGGAGACATATGACGGCAGCTCCGACCCCGCAGAGCATGTCGCCACGTTCCGAGCTCAAATGGCCCTCTATGGCACCTCCGACGCGTTGATGTGTCGAGCATTCCTGACCACCTTCAAGGGACCGGCACGCGCGTGGCTCTGCCGATTACGTCCGTCCTCAGTCTCATCCTTCGATCAGCTTGCTAGGGAGTTTGAGCAGAACTTCCTTACCAGTATGCGACCCAAGCCCTCCATGGCCGCCCTGCTCGCACTATCTCAGCGCGAGGACGAGACACTCTCCCAGTTTGTGACACGCTTCGCCACCGAAATCCGAGGATTCCCGGACGCTCATCCCTCTCTAATCATGCAGGCGTTCCTAATGGGATTGAAGCCCTAAAGGTTCTTCTGGTCGCTGATCGAGAAGCCGCCGACAACCATCCCAGAGACGTTCCAACGCGCTAACCAATATGTCACCACCGAAGCACTAATGGCAGGAAGGCGCGTGGACGCGAAAAAGCCAAGGGTTGAACAACCCCGAAGCACTACCTCAGCCGCCCCGGGGCAACCCCACCGAAGGCCCGACCGACCTGAGTTGCTCCCGAGGCCCCCACCTCTCCCGCTCAACGCATTTCGAACTGAGATCTTCCTCCAGATCAAGGAGAAAGGTCTTTTGCAACACCCCAACCCCCTGAAAGCTACACACAAAGACCGATCAAAATACTACAGGTTCCACCGGGACTACGGCCATGACACGAAAACCTGCCACGACCTCCGAAACCAAATCGAGGACCTGATCCGAAGGGG
>LVTN01000041.1:107462-131820 GCA_001649415.1 Musa itinerans | reverse complement strand
CCACCTCCCAAGGTGAACACCCAACCAGTAGTGGATTTGTTATCTCCAAAACTCGATATCCAACTTGCATCGGTATATTCTTCTAAAATAGCAGGAAATTTTGAGTATTAAAGGCCATAATCTTTGGTCCATTTAAGGTACCCAAGAACACTTTCGATAGCCTTCCAATGCTCTACACTTAGATTGCTAGTAAATCTACTCAATTTACTAACTGTAAATGCTATATCAAGTCTTGTGCACTGCGTTGCATACATAAGACTTCCTATAGCACTTGAATATTCTAATTTAGCCACTGTTCTTCCAACATTCTTGACTAATTTGATACTTAGGTCAAACGGGGTATTTGCTTCTTTAATTTTTAAGTGACTGAATTTCTTCAGTACTTTCTCTATGTAATGAGTTTGACTCAAAACATATCCCCCACTATTTTTTTTTACCTTGATACATAGTATAGTATCAACTTGCCCAATATCTTTCATTTTAAATATTGAAGATAGAAACCTCTTTGTTTCTACAATACCTTTCATGTCGTTGCTCACTATTAGCATATCATCAACATAAAGGCAAACTATCACCATATAGTCATCATAAGTTTTGAGATAAACACATTTATCTACAATATTATGAACAAATCCATTAGAAAGAATTATTGCATCAAATTTCTTATGCCACTGTTTTGGAGCCTGGTTTAAACCATACAATGACTTAATAAGTTTACACACTTTATGTTCATTTCCCGGTATAACAAAACCTTTGGGTTGTTCTATATATATCTCCTCATCGAAGTCTCCATTTAAAAATGTCATTTTGACATCCATTTGATTAACATAAAGATCAAAAATTGATTCTAAAGCAAAAATAATTCTAATAGATGTGATCCTAGCCACAGAAGCATATGTGTCAAAATAATCTATTCATTCCTTTTGTCGAAATCCTTTAGCAACTAACCTTGCTTTGAACGTTTGAAGAGTACTATTTGTATGATACTTCCTACAAAATACCCATCTATAACTAATAGGTTTAGAGGCAAAAGGTAAATCGACAAGTTCCCAAGTGTGGTTTGACATAATAGAATCCATCTCATCATTAATAGCATCTTTCCAAAAAGCAACATCACTAGAGGCCATAGCTTCTTTAAATGTTTTAGGATCATCTTCCACTTGTAAAATAAGAGGAATTGTTTTTAAGACTCTCATTAGTTCCTTCTACAAGGTAAAAAGAAATACTTTGAGAATCAATCTCATCCGATCTTAATATTTTTGCTTTTCGTACACGAGTGCTTCTCCTTAATTCATAAGATTGCTCTCCAACCTCTTGTGAACTTGATTAATGTCCAAACAAAGGAATATTATGTTGCTCACCAACCTTTTAAGATGTCTCCACTGGTGACTCTTCACTAGATGAAGGATGAATATTATTACTTGAAGTCATTAAATGTTCAAAGAACTCCACATCTCAAGATTCAATTATGATATTAGACTTCAAATTAAGAAGTCTATATGCTTTGCTATTTGAGGTATAGCCTATAAATGCACATTTGATTCCTCTATGTCCCAATTTTGTCTTTTGAGGATCATTATTCTCACAATATCCAAGACACCCCCACACTTTAAAATAACTAATGTTAGGTTGTCTTCCTTTCCATAACTCATACAGAGAGATCTTATTCTTTTTAGAGGAAATTCTATTTAAGATATGACTGCAGCCAATAAAGCTTCTCCTCACAAATTATAGGATAATTTAGCATGCAACAACATAGCATTAATTATCTCTAGATAAGTTCTATTTTTTCTTTCTACTAATCCATTTTGCTCAGGTGTTCTAGGTGCTGAACATTCATGAATTATTTCATGTTGTTCACAAAACAAGTTAAATTCATTAGGAAAGTATTCTCCTCCTCTATCACTTCTTAAAGCTTTAATTTTCTTCCCTAATTGATTTTCAACTTCTACTTTATATACCTTAAAAGCATTAAAAGCATCATTTTTATTTTTCAATAAGTACACATATGTGAATCTAGACATATCATCTATAAAAGTAATGAAATATCTATTACCTCCTCTCATTAATATGTCATTTAATTCACATATATCCGAATGTATTAAGGCTAACAAATTAGTATATCTTTCAACACTTTTGAAGAGTTTCTTCATCATATTTGATTTAACACAAATTTCACATTTATTAAGATCATCAAAATGATAATTTATTAAGCCACACTTAACTATTCTTCTAATGGTGCTAGTTCCAATATGTGCTAATCTATCATGCCATAATGAATAAGAATCAACAATATAAATAGAAGCAACATCTTTATTAAATTTAGAATCACTATCAACAATAAATAATTTGACAATTCCCTTAATGGAATAGTCTTTTCTAACAAAAGTTCCAGGATATAATTAACTTCTCGGATTCAAATACAGATTTAATTCCAGGTTTGCCAAGGAGATTCCCACTCACTAAATTTCTACTCATATTTGGTACATGAAGAACATTAGTAAGAGTGACTTTCTTACCCGAAGTGAAAGTGAGTTCCACATTTCCCTTGCCAATCACCCTAGAACCAACTTCATTTCCCATTTGAATCTCTTGCCCTTCTGTGACTTCTTTGTAAGTCTTGAAGAGTGCCTTATCATAGCAAACATGGATGGTAGCACAAGTATCATACCACCAACCAGAAACCTTGTCAAATATGGTATTCACTTCGCTCACCATAGCGATTATATTATCATCTCTCTCAACAAAGTTGACTTCTAGTTTCTGGCCTTTTTTAAATCTACAATCCCTAACAAAATGACCAGGTTTTCCACAAACAAAACAACCTCCACTCTTTGGCTTCTTAAATTTTCTTTGATCCCTTTTGCGACCAAAATGATTCTCCTTGTTTTGCTTACCTTTGTTGGAATTCTTAAGCTGATTTACAACATTTGCTTTTATATTGCCAAAAGAGTTCTCACTATTGTCTCTCATCCTTGATTCCTCCTCGATTCAAAGATGTTTTTGAATTTGCCCCAAAGTGATATCCTTGGAGTCATGCAAAATTTTCTTCCTATACCCTTTCCAAGATGAAGGCAACTTGGCTATTATAGCCCATACTTAAAAAGGTTTAGGAAGTTCGATTTTTTCAGCTTTCAATTGATTAACAATGACCTACAACTTATGCACTTGTGCCAAGATTGGCTTGTCATCCACAAACTTGTAATCAAAATATTTAGAAATTAAAAATTTCTTTGTATCTTCCTCCTCAATACTTGAATTCCAAAGCATTCCAAATTGCTTTTGCAGATGGTTCCACCGTATAAAGATCATAAAGTCGGTCCGAAAGAGCATTGAGAATGTGTCCTCTACATATGATTTCATCTTCAATTATCTTCTTTTGTTCAGCCTTGACTTCATCGGTGTCATCGTTCGTTGGATCAAGAATTGGTTGAAGATTTGGATCAAGCACATAGAAGATCTTCAAAGCAGTCAACATGAACTTCATTTTATCTTGCCAATGGGTAAAATTCGTTCCATCAAAACGATCCAAACGAACAAAATCTTGATTCAATAATTTGATGGTATTTGTGGCCTCCATGATGAATTTGTATAAACTCACAAAATATCGTTTTTAGATTGTTAGAAAAATACGACAAAGAAGAGGATGTAAACACTATGGAAGCAAATAACAAACACAAAATCGAGAATACTATAGGAAATATTTAGGCTTGAAACGTGTATAAACACTTTCCTAAAAATGATATTTGCACCCTTTTCTCAATAAGATTTCTATGGGTTTGATGCTAATAGTTTTAATGGATATGACAAGCCTTTTAGAAGATCTGTATTGAGCAAACAATAAAAAAATGTTTAAAGAAGAATTAGAGAATGTCTAATTAGTAAAGAAGAAGAGTATGAAAGAGATGTCTTCATAATTTACTCTTAAATACATATTTATGGATATTTTCTTAAAAGACAACCTTTGGATATTTTCTTAAAAGACATAACCTTTAAAAAAATAACTGTCAAAATAACTACAAAAGAAATCATCTTTTCAAATAAATCTTTTGAAAAGAAAATTTTTTTTCTTTTTAATTTGAACAATTTATAACATCTTGCACTATCCTAGCTGTAACATGGAAGGTGATGTGGATGTGTCATCTTCCCGTGGTGATATTAGGAAAATGTAGCATGTGGATCAGTGTGTGTTGTGTTGAACATCAGTCTCACATTTAGTTAGCTTCACACGTCTAACACCTTGCATGTCTTTAATACATATTCTCTAATAGTTCGACGGTTTAGACAACTCTTCGTATTCAAGTAACCGAGAATGATGATTTGATAGAACTACCCAAGATAACTCGTCATACCACATTCATTAACCATTACTAATCTAATCCATCATGGCCTTTCTGTAGTTCTCCATGCGATTCTAGGTCTTCCGAGGGAGTCTTGTTGTAGAACATGATGGCTGCAGAGAAGACTAGTGTTGGCTTAAGCTGAAAGAATCCTGTTGATCTCATCCCCTAGTCCACAGGCTACAACACTTTTAGCAGTTGGGAAGCTGGCTAACATCACGATGAAAATTTCTTCTAGATCAACACAACAGTCAAACCCGAAACAAATGTATTGAAGTGATGGAAGAAAACTCCATGCACATTAGCCAGATCTTAGGAATCATGCTGTCAGTGCTCAGTCTAAAAGCAGAAAAAGCAGTTCAAAGCTTTATGACTTGAGATGGCCTCCTTTGCCTCTGTTCAGTCAAGACTAAGTAAAAGCAAAAGCTTTCTACTGATTGCTTTCGGCGGAAGACGAAAATAACACCGGTAAAGCTTCTTTTTGGTGGGATCACATGAGAGCTTTGGCACCACCATTTCTATGAGCAAAGTGGTGGAAGTAGCATCGATCTATCCATGCTCACTGCTCTTTCTGACATGGTTGGTGCCTTTCCAAGCTTGCAGAAATGGACTGAATCCTCTTTGTCTTGTGGGTGAGGGGGAAGACTGCTTGTCATGCTCGCTGCAACCAATAGAGAGCAGCGTTGTCGGCAGACAGGCAGATCGAAGAGGGTTCAAGAGATCACAAGATAGTTGTTCATGTGTCATGCATTTGTCTGCTTCTGCTATTCAATAACCCCGTTACTATTATACCTACATGTTTCGTTCTCTGAAGTAGCCATTAGACCTAACTCGGGGGGCCCTCCTTTGGGTGTCACAAGAGCAGTAACTCTCCGCCAGATGATGCAGAATTGAGCCACTTCGCAGGTGAATGAAGCTCTCAAAAGGTAGGCAGGACATGGAGATTCCGGGAAGAGGATCATCTTAATTCTTTAGCAGACATGAAGCTTGTCTTCGTCCAGGTAAAGCAGACCTATAAAGAGAGAGAAATGTTCGTTAGCTGCATAATTAATGGCATGCTGTGCATGGGTGTGAAGCTAATGAATTGGACATTTAATGCGTCGCAATCGTCGTTGAAAAGATTTGTCATCAAACTTGCAGTAACTCTGAATTCAGCAGTTGGTCACTGAAAGCAAGCTTCCATGACGATGATTGCTGTTGCTAACTCAGGATAAGAACTAACAGATCGTGTCATGTCCTCCGTCAATCACGGGCTTCACATCTCGTGAATTGGGGGTTTTGTCTTCCTCTGCTGTCCTCTGCTGCGACATGGATTTGTGGTGTCCGCATACGAACAGATAGCATGTTTCCATTGGCAGATTAAAGAAAGGAGCACGATTAGCGATGGCGGAAGGGAGGAGAAAGCGCTCACGGGATCATTCCACGAAGGTATTCGACAAAAGTTTCGAGTTATTATAGATATATACGAATTATCTCTTTGCCCCAACTTTCGGCTTTGTCTTTATAGCAGGAAGCTAGCGATGGAAGCTTCGATGAGCACTGCGCTCGTCCGTGCTTGTCTTCATCGTTAACTCATGCAGTAGAGAGCATTGAGATTGCTAGAGAGACTCGTGTCAAAGTTTCGGAACGCAGAGCAGCAACTCACGTCAGCCGATTTAGAGGATGGATTTAGGTTAAGTTGACCATAGACGCCTTGATTAGATCTGATCCCAATCTAACAGCTTCGCCAGCGTTGTTCACATTATTTAGGTTGACTAATGGGCTAAATTTTGACTAGCAATCATCATTTTTCCAAGCATTAGCTGTCGCCGGTGCTAACGAATTATAAGGGTCGCTGTCTCTTCGTCCCCAAGATATAACGGAACAGGAACCGTCTAAACTACCGTCAGAACAAACAACCGTTACATCGGAAGCTGACGGATTTCTTCCGTCATCATGATGTCAAGGAAACGAATATATGAGCAAAATTAGATGGGTCACAGCGTATAGTGTGCGGAGAGCAACGATAGAACGAACACGTAGGAAGGCGACGAGACCACGGTGGTCACACAGCTCCTCAAAATCCAATCTTTTTTGGTACTGAAACGTCTAAATAAAAAGACCATCTTGGTTCCGCTTTGCACCACTGGCTCCTCCTTATAATCGTCCTCCTCCGTCATTCACTCCTCGACTCGTAGCAGTAGAGCTTGAGAGAGAGAGAGCGAGAGAGAATGGGCAACAGTTTAGGTGGGAGGAAGAAGAGAGCCAAGGTGATGAAGGTTGATGGCACCACGTTCAAGGTGAAGCCACCGGCGCAGGCCATGAACGTGCTGCGGGACCATCCCGGCCACGCCCTCCTCGACGCGGAGAAGGTGCAGCGACTCGGCCTCCGGGCGCGGCCGCTGGACCCGGACGTCCCGCTTAAGCCTGGGAAGCTTTACTTCCTAGTGGATCACCGGCAGCTGCCGGACCAGCGGGGTGCACGCCGGGCCTGGTCCGGCTCGCTCCAGGTGGGCGCCAAGGAGCGGCTGGAGAGCCTCCGGCTCTCTCACCGCTCCATGTCGGACCTCTCCCGCTCCACCTGGCGTCCGTCCGCCCTCGAGGCCGAGGAGACCAAGGACGGGACTGTCCGCCTCAAGATGAGGCTGCCCAAGGCCCAGGTGGAGAAGCTCATGCAGGAGAGCAAAGACGCCACCGAAGCCGCCGAGAAGATCATGCAGCTTTGCTCCCCCAAAGATGGTGCTAACCCGTCGCCCTCGCCGGAGCCGATTGCGCCGACTTCGAAGGCCGGACGGAAGGATATCGTACGTCCCTCGCTCCTTCTTCTTCTTCTTCTTCTTCTTCTTCTTCTTCTTCTTCTTCTTCTGTGAGTTAGTCTCACTGTATTCCGGTGATGACTTCCGAAGAGTTTAATCTGAGTTCATAGTGTCTTAGGAACATCCATTAACATCATTAACGTTTCCTTGGTAATTCTTACGACAAGGCGTGCTGTAAAAGACAGGAAGACGAGAGACTGTTAACCCGTGATCGTAGGTTGTAGACTTGTATACCAAAAGTCAAACGAGGCCAACTCACACGAGAAATCCTTGTGGTTCCATATACTGCTTCCTGTCGCCGTCACGGCCACAGGGCCATGTAATCTGGGTTAGGTCTGGTGGCGAAGGGGCAGACCACGTGAATGTCCCGATCTGTTAGGTATGGGATCAGAATCATTTGCTGCATGGCGTGGCTGTACACTACAATAAAAGAGTGTGGTCTATATAAACTAATAAGACAACCCCACTCATCTTGCACCTACCATTCCTAGGCATGAACTCTTTCTCCTTCGGTTGGTGCATCCTAAATGGACCTCCATGGACATGAAGAACATGGACTAACCCACCATGAGTCGTCTCCTTCCTTTTCTTAATCCGTGGCAGTTGCATGTGCAGAGTCACCAAAGTAACTCTGCAAGCTTTACACCAGTGTAGAATTTTAAGCAAGTCAATGCCGGGGGGGGGGCACATGGCGACTTTCTCGGGGGTTTTCTAGTGCTTCGTTGCTGACTTACTGCCATTCCATATGCCCAACGGGAGAAGCTGCAGTAGGTGGTCGGTCTGGTTTTCAAGAGAGGGAGCGCAGTCTCCAACCACAAGCAAACATGGGACGCGGTAAACTTCAGTAATCACCATCCAAGGAAAAGACACTATGCGACCGTTCTACGTCTTAGTTCTAAGGGTGGTTGTCGCTGCATCCAAGTCTCAGTCGAGTGCGATTATTTTCTCCATTGCATCATCTCTCATCAGTTGTCCTTTTGTTTGTACCATGAGCCTCCGAGAGTTAATTGGTGCTTGTCAGACGCTCATTAGGAAAATGGAGACTTGAGAGTGGCCACAGTGTCAAGCAAGCATCAGCTAAATTGTTTGCCAGTTGACTAATATGTTGCGTTTCTGTTACCCAACGTATCCACATGTTATTGCAAGCTGAGCAGATTCACTTGACAGGGCAGGACGATCTTTAATGTTACTGTCATTATACGCGGCTTTTCTTACCTTTGATACGAAGTTAGAGAGTGTTGTTTACTTGTCAACGAAAGCTATTCTGATTCCTTCTTTGCCTTCATTTGCTGTTGCAGAAAAGAACGAGGTTTCTTGAGGTGCCGGATGAAATCATTGCTTGAATCAAATGATCAAGGCAGCAAATATTTCGATGCAAAAAAAAGCTGTTTAATCCGGGAGCAAGACCGCGACGAAGAAGAAACACTAGATCATGTAAATTTCTCGGAAAAATGAAAAAGAAGAGGGTGGGTCGAATATGAGAAGCTGCCTGGAGCTTCCTATTTCCCCACTAGCGTAGCTTGTGTTCTTCATTGTTAGATGGTGCTTTCCTACAGTCAAGTGAATGGAATTCCTGATGCGGAAGGGGCAAAGAAGTTGCTTAGTCAATGAAATGGATTAACATTCTTCGACGTGCTTTAGGATCAATGTAATTAAGCTTTAAAACGACTCCGGTCATTGTGCAGAGATGGAGAATATTAACCCTTCTCTCATGGAATGTTTGGGTATTTCGATTCTAAATCCATTTGTGATCTCAGAGCAGTCCGGGTTTAAGGATCACAATACCATGGCCTTCTCATTACTGAAATCGAGGAGCCATTACAGGCTGTAGCATTACTTTATATATATATATATATTATATGAGTATGATGTTTGCGACACATCGGTGCACCGGAGGATCCTCTCCGGTGCAATGATAGGGAGTACGACCTTTGCTTTTGGACGTAATACCGTGCAGTACGTAGCTCGTGATCCTAAAAGATTCCCGGGAACTAAAGGCCACCACTTACTACAGCAGCTGGTGCAGATGCCTCCAAATCCAATGGTACCTTTTGCCGGCTACAATTTAAATTTGTTTGATCTAAAGTTCAATCAGAGAGTTTGTAGATACTTGTATTTCAATAATCATTAATGCTAAGTATACAAAATTCTTGCCGAGGATTTTTTTTTTTAATTTATCTTCAATGTTCTTATGAGAAAAAAATGATTAGTTTAAATTTTTATTGATAATAAATATAAATTTATATACACATAAAATAGGATAAATATATGATTTTTAATCAATAATCTATATAATATTTATTTAAATCATGTTATAATATAGGAGATCATGTTGAAATTATGATCCTTATTATTTGATAGAATCATGGTAATATGTTTTCATAATTTTTATTTATAATTATAAGAACATATTATCAAAATATTAGAAGGATCATGATATATTTTTCTCAATAATATCCTTTCTAATATGCCTCCTATAATATGATGCTCTCATTGGAGATATTGATTTTGAATAAGAAATTGCTAATAAGATAAAGACTTGGTAAGAGCATTTGCAAATTGATTAGAAGATAAGACATGAGAGCCATGAAGTTCATCATTTTTAAACTTTATTAAGAAAAAATGACTATGTGCCTCATTCGAGAGTAAAATACAAAATCTAACAAGGTTTAGTAGTTGTAAAAGCAATTGCTCGATATTCAGCCTATGTAGAAGATTAGATTGTAACCAGTAAATCGACATTCAAAAATGCATAAAACCATAAGGAGAGTCTTTTCAGAGAAATAAGTCATGATCACTAGGGTCGTTCAATACCAGAGAAGTCTTTTAATGGTTGTCCAATAGCTAAAAATAACCTTGTGCATAAATTAAGATAATTTATTTATTTTATACGTAATATCAGGACAAGTGAATGTCAAATACTATAGACCGTTAACAACTTGACTATACTTGATGATGTCACTAAAATTAACGTTATCAAATAAGATATAAAAACACTTGTAGAGATTGATGTAGTACCATTATTGGCTTCAAGTATTTTAATATGACAAAAAAAGTCATGAATATATTATCATTGAAAAAAAATAAACTATTTACCATATGGATGACTTGAACACAAAGAAAATAGCTAAATAACCATAGATCTTTGATAAAAAAATTTACTTCTAAAATATTTAATTAATTGATTAATTATTGATGATTTATCACTAGTAATAATTAAGTCATCTATATAAACTAGTAAAAATATGATTATGCACTCATGAAAATAAATGAATAACAAATTATAAGATTGAGAATTATAAAATTGAACTGAGACTAGATATGTTTGAAGTCTATGATATCAAGCACAGGGCCTACTTGAGACCATAAAGATCCTTGCATAACTTACAAACCTATTGATGAATATTATGATTAATAAAGCATAAAGGTTATCTCATAAATACATCATCAAAAATATGATCATGAGGAAATATATTATTTATGTCCAATTGTCAAAAATCTTCAATTGTTAGAGCAAAACATAAGATAATGTGAATTGTTATTGGTCTCATAACTGGGCTAAAAGTATTATGATACTTAAGGCTTGAACATTAATGAAACTCTTTGTAATAACTCTTACTTTATACTTATTAATGGACCTATCAGGATTTTATTTGATACAATAAAATTTATTTGCACTCTATAAGGTTTTTACTTGGATGAGATGAGATTAAGTTTCATGTCCCATTCCATAATAAAGTATTATATTTTTCAAATATTACTGCTTGCCATTTGAAAATTTTTAAAGCTTGGTTGACAATAGAAAGCTCAAAAATAAATTTTGTGATCATTTTACAATATATATATATATATATATTTATTTATATACTTTAAAGACTTGATTTTTAGATTTATTAACTATCAAATGAATTGATGTAGAGTCAATGACATCTCTAGGACGTGTTGGACAAGAAAATTTTAAAATAAGAGATACTAAAATAAAGTTATGAATTCTCACTTTGCACTCTCATGATACAATATGATAGATAAGGTAATGTTTTGTTTATCATGCACTACTAAGAAAGGATAGTGCATGATGTTTCAACCAGAACATCATGCACTATTTGGATTGATGAGTGGGGTTGATGTTTCAACCAGAACAAGAACGATAATATGAGGTGGCTTGGGCTCAATTAATAAAATTATTGAAAGTTGGTCTAGTAAAAAGATAGTCAAGTGGTTTATAAGGAAAAATATATTTCATAAAATAAACATGATAAGAAATAAAAACTCTTTTAGTTGATGAAACAAAACTTTTAAAAGGTATTTTAATTAGTAGAATATCTAAAAAAAAAAATGGTTTTGATCAAGCTTTCAGTTTATTATGAGTGCAAGGTTTTACCTATGAGTAACATAAACATCCCAAAACATACTATAGTTATGAGTAGATCCAAATAGTATTTGAAATGGTAAAGCCTTAAGAATTAGAGTGGACATATGATTAATAAGATAAATTGATATGATAAATACATACAACCAAAATGAAAGAGATAAAAAATCTTAAGGAGTGTGAGATCAGTTTGAATGACATACTAATAATAATGTTCTACAATCCCATTACGTTCAGGAGTATATTGAGGGGTAAGAAAATGAGAGATTCTATTGGTTTCAAAAAAGTTACAAAGTTTTTGAAATTTATCATCATTATCAGAGTAAAATAAAATAATGGATCATTGATAAAATTTTTCAATAATAAATTTGAACTCGGGAAAAATGATGAATACTTTATATTTTTTCTTTATGCAAAATAACCATATATACTTTGTAAAATAATCAATCAAAATAAGATAGTAGCTAAATCAGATTGTATTGGTAAAGAATCCTAAACATAAGAATATATAGGTTAGAAGAAATGAGTTACTTATGAGAGAGGAGGTAGAAAATAAAAGCTTATGTAATTTATTGCATTTGTATAGATTATATGAAAATAGATAATAAGATGATGAGAAAGGTAAATCTTAAGAATAAACAATAATGATTTAGAACCTTAAAAAAGATACCCTAACAATGGTATCATTCTTAAAATAGAGCTTTGATGGTGACCAAAATAAAGATGAATTTAGATAGAGATAGTGTAATAGTTGACCACTCATAAACTCCATCTCTATTCAATCTCTTCACGAGATATTGTTATGAAATCTAGGGGACGATATCACATGCGCAGCGGAAAAATATAAAACAAAATTCTTAAATTTTTCAAAGATGTATTTGTCATCGTGCGAAGATTAGTGCACAAAATTCGTGAAACTTAAAACTACATATATTAAATATTGTGTTACCTAGGGAGATCGTATATCCCTAAATCCCTACAGATCTCTAGGATATGGTGAAGGAAGTCAAGCGCTCTTCTCTCTAGCGGTGATCCACACAGTAGGGCTACAACGATGCTCCTCAAAACTCCAAGCCTATGAACCATTGGTTCCCTCTTATTTATAGAGGTCTCATGTCAACTTAACCTTAATGGATCTCCATCCAACTATCCAAGCCTCTTAGATTAGTGGATCTCTATCCAATAATTTCTCATTGGCTCTTATTGGATCTCATCCGTAGGATCCAATAATTTATTGTCTTATTGGATATCCAATAAGATAGGGGCTCCGACGAATATCTTATATCTGAACATCTATTTATCGCAACGCTTACTATATGTGTATGACCCTCTATGCCCAATATCGAGCTGGCTATGAGTCATACCTGTCAGAACTTCTTCTGGCTCAGTGAATTATTATATATATAATAATTCACTCGACTTATCGACTACAGATATACAAGGCCACTACACTACAGTCCCTAAACGATACAGGGGAATACAATCCATTAGACATATCTGTCCTCCATTACCGTGTACCTATAGTTCTTCATCCATCTAATATCTTAGAGACCGTATCCCGAATATGGTGCTATCAGACCCATATGGTTTTTACTCGAGTCTCACCCTAATCGGATTCTCTTGTATAACTTTTTCTCTCAATCCGAATAACCATGGCCAGGGATTTGTCTGAGTAAGAACGCATGAGATATTCCTCTCATGACACTGAGAGCGGATGATCCTCTATCGACACTTAATAGTCCTCGTAAGGTTGGCTACCACTCTCGATAACCGGTTGTGCTAGATCTGGAACCTCCAGACCTATAAGTCCGGTATCAAAGAATGAAATACTCATATAAGACATCTGTGGTGTCTCAAGTCTAAGGATCAGATACACCACTGGGGTTACAGAATTGTTATTTGACAATAAGGTATCATCAACCATCCAGCATTCCGAAAGCGGATCAATCAGTGAACTCATTCTCCAATGAGCACTTGTGCTATATCCCTAGTATCCCCATATAAGCAGCTATGAGACCAACTACATCCATTATATAGATGGGTATACAACACACCAGTTTGTCTGGTTATCTCGATGTCCCTCTCGAGTAACTTATAATCGAGATTATTTAGGATATATGTTTAAAGGTAAATCAGTCTCATTATCATGATCTCATCACGATCTGACTCATATTACACAGATTCATGGACATCACAATATATTCAAGCAACATGTAATATAAAGTGATAAAATATCAAATAATAATAATAAGTAAAAAGACTATGTATCAAGTCACAAGTATCATCACTCACGTGATTGGCTTACAAGGCACCTATGACTAGCAGATATACCCTCATATTAAAATCTTTCACAATAAATGAAAATGATAAAAATTCAATAGAAATATTATTATAAGAATATAATTTAGAGACAAATATTATGTTTTATCATCACCTATCGTAATATCATTTAAACTATCATAGCAACATGTCCTGACACGTCATAGCAACATGTCCTGACATGTCATATATTTGATATGCCACTTTATTGTTAAATTGTTGCTCATATTTATTGATATTTTTGTTATAATTTTATTGCATATTGTCTCCAGAATGATTGTTTGGACGAATACTTTGTTGGTCGTACATCTTACATTTGTTGCTAGAATTAATGTTGTTAGCAAAATTGGTTATGAAAAAAAAAACATCAAAAAGTGGTGACTTTCGATTAAGATAAGTTTTATAGTCATAAAACTTATTATAATTTTTTTTAAAAGATATAGAAGTACCACGAGTAAACCACAGCCAAGATCTCATTATAATCTAAATCAAGACCATTTAATATATGAAAATAATCTCTGAATTATCAAAAGGTGAATCAACCACACCAAATATATCTGTTTGAGTTTTAATATATTACATATAGTCAGAAAATTATGTACCCTTAGAAAACTCGAAGTGAGTTTTTCGAAGTTACATGAAATAATCACAAGATTGGTTAACATACATTATTATATTCTTGGACCACATTTCATCAGAGGATTTTGTAAAGACTATGTATGAAATAATTTGAGGGAAAAAAAGATAATGATAGGACTTATAAGAAAATGATATTAACATATCCAAAAAAAACTTCTAGTAATTGTTTGTGGATGACAAGTGATGATACTTTCTACGTAACCTATAAAATCATAACACTTAAAAGAGAATAAAATTTGAGTATAGTAAGAGATATAGTTTGTTGACTTGAGTTTGAGAGGATCCTGGGTCACAATGTTACTAAAGAAGAGTATTTTCAAGAGTAAAAGAGTTGAAAATGATTTAAGATAAATGGCTAGTGGGATAGTCATTACGAATCATATTGAAAAGTAAAGAAGAAAACACTTAAAACAGCTTACAAGAAAGAAATGCTTGTACAAAAAAAGCATTTACAAAATATGATAATTATATAATTTTTTTAAATCAATAATAAATATAAAATATTTATCTAAATTATTTCATAATATTGGATATCACATTAAAATTATAATCCTCATTATTTGATAAAATTGTGATAATATGTTATTATAATTTTTATAATTTAGAATCATGATAACATATTATCAAAATATTAACAGAATAATCATAATTTTATCATGATTTATTTTTTTGAATAATATCATTTCTAACACTTATAACCCAACATTCAAACAATATTTGATGCTTGATATAAATCAAAGACGAGAAAATGATATAACCCAACACTCTTTTTAGAAGACTTCAACTGAGTCAGTTTTTAGTTGTGTTCAAATCCTTGAAGCAATTTGCAATATGAACATTGATTGTACTAACATGTGGAATCACAATCAACAGCTTTAGCAGCACAAAAGATATCTGTTGCAGAGTACTAAAACAGATTGCCTCTAAGTATCATTAGGTTTTCCAGGAGAAATGTGTGGGAGAGGTAAAAATGATCTGTAAAGCTTCGTCAATCCACCTCCACAGATGATTTGACGCTTCATACTGCACAAATTGGATGCGAAGATGGAATGACTGCTAAACCAACACCAAAGCTTCAGATAACAGCAACCTGATATATCATCATACTAACAGTACCACTACTTGCTAATGACAACATTAACTTTGCAGAAGAAGAATTTATGAGCGGTTCGAAGCTGTTGAATGATGCAAGCATCCGATACCTCCTTTTCAGCTTTCTGATGGATCAGGTTCTTGCGGTTTAGAGGCTCTTTTCTTCAACGCTTCGATCCTAGAAGTCAACGTGTCGACCTATAGAATCCAAGAATTTCCCGATATCGGAGAAGAAAAAGAAGGAGATCATAGAAGAAAGACCACATCGGTAGAAACCAAAGAAAGCCACAGAACGTTTATTTCTTGCGCTCAAGATCCGTCTCGTACCTTTATTTCGATACGTCTGGTGTCGGGGAGCAGCTGGTGGAGCTTTGGTCTCAGTTCGGCTATCATCTTCTCGCACTCCGACAGCTTCCTTTCGTACTCCTGCGTTCTCCTCTGCATTTGGATCACAACAGAGGTCATGCGTAATCCAAGAAACCATCAAATTAGAACCGGAGCCGAGAGGAAGAGGACGAACGGGGTAGTGTTGAAAGCCGAACTCCGATTTTTGGTTCTCGAATAGACTGATCTTTTCGCTGACGAGGTTGACTTCCTTCTGACAGGCAGCCAGCAATAGCCGCAAGGAGGGCACCTTCGCTTCAGCCGGATCACGAGCCGTCGATTTCTCGGTGGGCCATTTGGTGTGGCCTGGGGGGAGCGGGGGCTGCCCGGCAAGAAAACCAGCCGACGACGAGCTCGATCTCCCGCCGTCCTTTGGAATGGAACTGCCGTCTTCTCCTGAGGTGATCGCCATTGGTGGGCTTATAGCTGGAAACGGAGTTAGACAGAAGACGAAGGACTAGAGCTGAGGAATACGTTGAGCTCAAGAAGGAAGGAAGAGATGGGGCGCAGAGGGAGGAGAGGGACAGAGTTAGAGAGTCGAAAGACTACTTCAAGAGAAGCTTTAAACAGCAAGAGGAATGGGAGGGAGGTGGTTACAACAAACTTAACGAAATATGTGACATGACTCCCTTTGATTCACAAGTCATCATATGAACGTTAATGAATCAGTTAATTTATTGAGCCAAATCATAATAGCTGGTATGAGGATGGACATAGTCCTTCACATTTAGTATGATTGATAACCATATAAGAAATCATCGTGGGAATTCCCACTGGATATTTATGACAATTACTTGAATTATGAAGTGAAATTATGATACCTAAAATTAGTACTATTTTTAATCTGACATCTCTTTATTACTAATCTAAAACATTAGTCATAAATAAGAACAGGGAAAAAAAGGTTAAAACTAGTACACTGGCTTTACAGGTTTGGGGTCGATCAAAGTTCACCAAGTTGACCAAACGAAACCGGTGGTCTCAAGAGTCAACAGTTCAAGACAAAGTAAAGAGTCAAGCTTCTGAAGAAGAAGAAGAAGAAGAAACAACACAAGAATGGAGTAAACACAACACTGATCACGTCGGTCAATTCCAATAGCGTAGTCAACCACGACATCTCACCACAATGTACACGTTACAGACATCCATCTTCGTCTTCCCCAAACAGCCCGACCTAATTAACCTAACAGCAATAGACAATAAATTAAAGTAAAAAAAAAGGAGGAAAAAACGACAATAACAGTAAGTTTGAAGTCATCAATTAGCGGTTGACCCGACATTCCACTCCAGAGTCTTCACTTAGACGGCGTCATCGCTCGCCACGGCGGGCTTCACCTTCGGCGGCCTCCCCCTACCCCTCTTAACCCCTCCTCCCGCTGTCGCAGGGGCGGTCGAGGACCCTGCCTCCGTCCCCGCCGACCGAGCAACCTTCTTCGGGGGGCGGCCCCTGCGGCGGGGCATCCCGCTGGTGGCTTTCGCGACGGCCGCGGCGACAGGGTCTTTAGGCTTCGGCGGCCGGCCGCGCGGGCGTGGCGGTGGCCGCGGTGCCGCGGTCTCGCCCGGAGGCAGCTCCGGCTTGGGCTTCGGCGGCCGCCCGCGCCCGCGCTTGGGCGGCACGTCGGGCCCTGGCCGCATGTAGTTGTTCTTGACGAACAGCAGCTCACCGCTCTCCTTCATGCGGGCGAGGTGCGCGGTGAGCAGCGACGCGTGCGACTCCGACAGGTCCTGGTACGCCGATGCGATGTGCCTGGCGATCGCCGACTTGTTCGACCCGCCCTTCTCGTCCAGCGCCTCGATCGCCGCCATTATCATCTGCAACCCCGATCGAGAAGGCGATCCTTAGCATCCACCGGAGCAAACAAGCAAATAAGGTCAACCAAAGCTGCGAACGGTACCTCAGGGTAAGTAGGATGGCTCGGAGGCTTGCTGACTTCCTCGGTCGCCATGGGGGAGTGAGAGCGGAGCTCAGTTTGACCCGCTTTGGCTTTTCGGACACGTTAATGGTGGGTGGGGGTGGCATTTAAAAGGGTGTTCGGAAGGGATACAAAAGAAAAGAAATAGAAAGGGAAAAGGTCAAATGGACGGTCTAGATTATAATACATTCTCTCCATCGGACGGTAAGAAGTGGTGTAACAATGGATCACGCGGATCGCTGTGGTGGATGGGTTCGAGCCTCCCCTGTTTATTAATTCTTTTATGGTGTCCTCTTTGTCCTTTCATCGTTTTGGTTTAACATGTAACAAACAGGTCTCCCTTTTAACTTTATTCCCTTAAATGCCACCGATTTGAATCATCTTATTGGTATGAAGAATTAAAGGGGAGGGCAGTTTGGGGGTGGCGACATAAATGTATTCATTCAAACTTCAAATGTGTTGGCTCTTTGTGCTTTCCCTTTATTTATTACGCTCTCGTGCTTCCTTTTTCGACAGTGCTCTCCTTTATTTGGTTTCCACAATTAGTGTAAACGGGCGGCCCCACCTCTGGGTCGAGCTTCTCCTTTTAAGGCAGTTGACCGGTCTCCGGATTCGCTCGCCCGCGCACCAAGTGACGTGACGAGCTCGGCTTCGGTCGTTCCATAATAATGGCGTCGAATCGTTTTGATTTCTTTTTTTTTCCTTTTTCTATCTTCGGATTTATACGATCCATTTAAATCGAATTAAATGTATTTTAATACATATAGAATACAGTCGAATTGATTCGACTGTGAAAGCGGAGGCAAACGGGATTGTGGCGCCAAAAGCCAAATGAATTCGACATTGATCATGGGCGTAGATCATATGTGGATCTCGTGAGCACGAATCTTGTTGGACCTAGTCGGACCGCTCTGGCTCATGACAGAGGAGCAATCAGTGGAAAGATGTAGCCAACACATCACAATTGGCCCACACGTATGAAGTCGCAGTTTATTAGTGATACTTATTTTCCTACCCAAGTCAACTCGATAATGTACGCATTAACTGTACTCACCATCCAAATTAAATTATATATATATAATTTTTCCTCTTGTAAAATATGAATAAAAGAATGTTAACTAATTAATGTTTTAACCGTGGGAGTCTTGTCATGTAGTTTGTTACGTTCGTTGTAACGACTTCGCTCCCTTCGTCTTGTCGTGTAAGCTTCTCATCGTGCAGTCTTCAGCCTCAACATTGTTCCTTTGCTCCCCCATCTCTTGCTTGCTTCCTGAGCTCTTCCTCGGCGTCTTCTTTGGTTTCTCTCACTGTTTTCTTCTCCTTTATCGGAATGGTCTAACTCTCTGTTTCCAGCCACGAGAGCAGCAATGGCATCCACATCGAACGTGCCGCTCCTCCCAAGACATACCCACGAAATCGGCGAGAGCTCCTCGTCGGGGGATCCTCCTACTGCAGGGGCGTCAACCTTGCAGGCTCAGATCGTCGCCCGTCAGGAGGAAATCCGCCGTCTCATTCTGCAAATTCAAAAGGTCGAGCACCGCATGTATATGCGGATACACGGCAAGGAATGGTACCCGGTTCGTCCTCTCTGTCCCCCTCGCCCATCCTCCTCTGTTCTCGTGCTCAATTTGTTGTGATGGCTGCAGGAGGAAAGGCGCGAGAACGAAGACCGGCTGTGGGACTGCAAGAACAAGAAGGCCCAGCTGACATCGAGGACCAATAATCTGATCAAGCAAACCGAAGAATCCAAAGCAATGGTACGACATGGACCTTGGCAGGCTTTCTCTCTTTCTTTGGTTTGCGGGCTTTCTTTTACTATTGGGTAACTGTATCAGAGTCCAGGAATGCACTGCGCATAACTAGCAGTATGATTTCATTGCAATCATGGAAGATTTTGTCTTCCTTTTCATATGTGTACTGTTTCTATTCAACTTTTCTGTTTTATGGTCTCCTAAACTCAGGTTTGCAGCTATTGAATAAATGTCTACGGTATTTTCTTGGTTCCATGTGATATGCAAACCTTAGACTACTAGATGGATTGAACCCCCAAAGAAGATTTGATCCTGGATGATACAAGTGTGTTTACCTATTCCTTCTACACGCTCTGTTTCATCTTGGATAATGCAGTAGGTGTGCTTGTTACATATAAGAAAAGCTTCCTGATCATTTCTTAATAGGTTAATAGCACATAATTTGTTTACCTTCGGTTTGCTAACCAGTAAATCTTAAATTCTTCGTCTTTTTAGGTTTCAGCACTGGCTTCAAAGATTGATTTGTTGAGAAGGATCAAACCCACTGTGCCACAAGTGCATGATCCTGAAATCCGTCAGAAAACCAAGAAAGAGGTATCAGATGTCTTCCATTTCCTTATGCAAAGCCATATGCTCTTCAAACGAATGTAAACTTGTTTGGATATCTAAATTTTGCTTAATAACAATATACAAGTACGAGTAGCGTTCATGCATGTATTTCAGCCCTTCGAATTCTTAGTAATGCCAGTAAGGTTTTTCTGTGAAGAGTATCTCGAGGTCTCTAATTCACAGCATTTCCTATGCTTGAAATTGCAGGATTGAACACGAACAAAAGTGGAGGCAGATTGACCGGACTAGAGAGTGTTTTTACTTGTCCAACACATGTCCTGGAAGATCTACTCTCTTTGGAGGAAACCTGTTTCAGAATTCTACAGCTGATACTTTTATGGTGCTTTAACTGATTCATGTTATGATAATGTTCATATCATAGAGGACATGTCGGTACGTTGCTCGTGTTATAAAATGCATATATGAACTAAGATTTTACTCAAATGATATGACTTTTGTTTCCGTAGGTTTTCTGTTCAAAGTAATTGTGAGGTCTCAGTGTTGAAGTGTATCTACAGTTTCATTTACATAGGGAAAATATTTCATTGAGTTATATCAAACATCAAATTATATTGCCGTGAAGCCAAAGTGGAGAAGCTCTCCTCCCAGTTCAACAACCTCATTTCCTTGGGCCCGCCCACTCAAGAACGGCCCTTTCGCAGTGCAAACTTGCTCACGGTGTTCCATCGGCTTATATATTTGTTATGATTCATGTTCTTTTTCCCCTCTACCATTTCTAGGATAATTTTGGGTGTTAATTCATCATGTTTGATCTGTGAAATCTTTTATATATTTAGGTTTGTCTTTAGAATCTTTATGTTCCTCAAGCATAGTTAGATCCTGTTACCGATTTGTTCTCCCTTTCAAGTTTGTCTATCAGGTAAAAATTTGAGATCCTTTATTTAAATCTTTATGTTTGGATTAATGTGATCTTCCTTCAAGCCAAAAATATAAGGTCTAACCATAAAGATCACATTAAGACAAACAATATTATTAAAATTTGACAAGCCAAAGGATTGCAGTCTGAAAAAAAGGAGTGCAGTCATTAAACGTGCTCGAAAAAACATAAGGGCTAACATTTAGAGCTGCTTTTTGAACTGCCGCTGCACTGCTGCCGCATCTGCCATGCCATCATTTTCAGTCCATGTGCTTTCCCAGAAGAAAGAGAGAAGAGACAGAGAGAGAAGCAAACTCATCCAATGGTGTCACGTCCTCAGCCCTCCTTTTTCCTCTTCCAACTGCAACTCCGTTGTTGGCAAGACCAAACAAGCGACAGAGTTACAGCAGACCACGCGCCTGGTGAGGGACGATAGGGGTTGTGATGAGGGCCGCCAGGGTTAGTAGGTTGTCCATTCTCTCACCGTTTAGGCCTCACCTCTCACATGGTTATATGACGGAGTTTGTTAAACATCACGTTCCTGCTCGCCCAATTGGATCCTGAGATCCTTGTGGCAGGAGTAGTCACGTCTTCTCTCTCTGTCCCTCTCCCTCCTTTAGTTGTGTGGTGAGCAATAAAAGGAGAGGGTTTCTTCTCGGATAAGAATGTAATTGGATCACCGGCTCTGAGCCACTTGTTCACCCACTATTCGTGTGCATGGTCTTGTGGTGTCCGTCGTCGCATGCGTCAATTCATCCGAACTTGTCTTCGCATGGCGAATTCCTCCATCTGCACGTACGGCTGCTGTCTCGTCTTCGAGTATGTTTTGAAGTGGGACGGTGAACTTTCGGATTCACTGTTTTGGTGCATATTTACTTTTTGAAGGAATACCTCTCCTTGCACTTTAATTACGTCCGTCAGCACCTCGGTGTGATCGGAAAAAAAAAAATCAAGAACACTTTTAATCTGAATATTTATTGGATAAAAAAATTAAAATAAGTTATCGTTTCTTCCAATTTAAAGGATCGATGCGTCGGTCAAATCATATTTGATTATGAGATTAAAAAAAATCCCTTTTTATCAAAATTTATCCTTTACAGAGAGCTATTAACAAAAAAAATCTAAAATTTATATCAAAATCATATAATTAAGTCATTATATATGTGCGTATATATATAATTTCCTCCACATTTATTTATATTTGAGGAAATATGTTGATCTGCCATTGTCCTTCAGTTCACATCTGTTTTCACTGATACCCAAACATAATTTACATTAGCCAGTACACGAAATAGTTTTTGTCTACTCACCTTGTACCAATTGCTGCTGTTTTGTAGTCAACATGATATTATTACCATCGTAACAAGAACATTGTGCAAAGGTGAACATCCGGTGCACAAGAAGTGCTGTGAGTATACCTTGAATGATTAGGGCACTCATTGTCCCCGTTAAATTATCAGCTTTCATATATATCCTAATACCAATAAGAAGGGAAACCAAATTTACGATCGATAGGATTAATAATTAATCAACCGACGTATCTTAAAGTGTTGTTTAATGATTTGGATTTCCATTCCAAAGATCTTCCTTTTGGCTGCTCTTCCATGGACCTTTATGAGTATGAAAAAGCATTTTAGAAAGAGAAAGAGAAAAGCAAGTTTCATAGACACCGTGTGGGTTCTACTTGTTGGATGCAAGTCAATGTGTTAAACATGCCTCTCGTAAACCTTCTCATCTTTATCCGTTGGATCTCTCACAAACCTAACATGCTGACTCCACACTTGCAGATTTGAGAGAGAACCGGAAAGGAGGAGAAAAGTTCTTGGAACGACTTCTGCCTACCCCTTTCGCTCTCTCTTTATTTAGCCCGTGAACACCCGCTTCTCCGTGTCCAATTCGGTGGTCCTCGTTGTTCTTGGATCAATCAGGGATGGGCAAAAGAAATCCTAAAAGAACAACTACACCCAGCTTCTTCGCTTCCTGCAAAATCTAAAAGAGTAAGGCACGCAGTAACAACATCTGGCTTTGAACATTCTTTCTTCTTTCTCTTGTCTTTTTAGTGGTGTTTAAACTTCAAACGCAGTGAGAACTTGCAGGGTTTGGAGATTGGATCAGGAATCAAAAGGGTTGGACTAAACTGTGGGGCTCGGTGCTGATCTCCGTTCACTGTTTTTTGGGACACTGACACCTGCTCGATGGGCATTTCCAGGACCAACCTGAGAGCCAATATATCTTTTGCACAACTTAAATCTGTCATGGACCCATCGTCATGTGCTATATATGGAATATGTACCTTCGAAATTATTGGAATGATTAGGATTAAAGCATTGAACATTGGAGGGTTATACTAACATCAAATATGCAAATAATTAAAAGCCTTCAAATGTTGGATCGTGGGGCACTCGAGCTCCACTTATTTTTGCATGCAAAGTGGACCCAAAGGAACCATCATATGGCATAATGCAATTGGTACAACTTGCTTTAATAGGAGCACATGAGACACATGGCAAACAAGTATTTGGGTTTTGTGTCCATAGGGCCACAAACACAAAGGCATCCAACACTCGTCTAATCTCCTCTTGGAGTGAGTGCAAAAATCCTAATCCCAAATTGTCTTTTTTGTTTTTGGTCGATCATCGAAGCACTTCAAGACGACGAAGAGATAAATGTTAGATGATCAGAGGAGACCGAAATATTTAATCTGATGATGATGATGATGATGATGATGATGATGATGAATTACAGTTACTATCTAAAGACATATGAAACATAAAGAACTACTGAAGTCAGATTGCTGCAGTCACGAGAGTGGCGTAAGGTTTGGATGTGGATGAGGTCGATGCTTTCGTACACATTTGTCATTCCTTCATTCAATTCCTTAACGCTGCGGCAGCGCAGTGCAGCGGCAGCTAACAGCACCAGCAGCAGCGGGAGGAGGAGGAGAAGAGGTCCAAAAGCTTTGCCATTAAAGGCATGCTCACATGGCCATCTCCCATCATCCACTGCGCCCCTCCTTGTCCTTCTCCTGTCCTTTTCTTCCTGCCTCCCTCTCATGGTTGTCGGCAGCAGCCCACAGCCGAGCATTTGCCGAGGAGAATCGCCAGCCACCCCCTAATTAATGGTTACATGCATCCATCAACCTAACTCTTCTTCTTCTTCTATGTACAAATAGTAATACACACGCCCACTGTACATATCCATGACATACACCCCATGAGCAGTGCTGCTAATATATATATATATATATATATATATATATATATATATGTA
>LVTN01000041.1:52998-107435 GCA_001649415.1 Musa itinerans | reverse complement strand
TATATATATATATATGTATATATATATATATATATGTATATATATATGTATGTATATTTGAGGGTCTGTGAAAAGGATATGCATGTGATGCACATGTGGAGTGGAATCATTTGTAAAGCAAGAAATGACTAGGAGCAATTCATATCTTATCAATGTGACTGTGTGATACAATTAGTTGTGGATTTTTGGCCCACAAATCATCTCTAGTGTCGACCAAAAGAAAAATAACTCATATCTTTACGTCACCGTAGATCTTGAAATTTGGCTTTCAGATGCATGCATTCAATTCTAACACTCAAAAGAAGAGACTATGATTAATCATACCAATTGTAAACCAAAAAAAAGGAAATACTCTGATTATTGCGAAGAATTTGCATTTATTCGAAATTATTTTAAGAGGAGATGTTAGTGTATTGTTGGAATAAGCTAACACTAATCTGCATTAACGAATCAAAAGGGAAGCTTTCCGTAAGTACGTACTACTCAACCATGCATGCATGCATGCATGCATAAGGTTGATTGACACCATGCAATATACTAATCGTTTGACTTGAGAGAATAAAGGGGAGGGATTAAATAACATGTTTATGTATCCTCTGAGATGGCCTCATCGACGCCAATGATCAAAGTAATGCATCTCAATTATTGACTGCACCAACACTCAAACATTATGAATCTTATCTATACCTCTCTCTTACAACTCATGCTTCATTGTATATACACAACTCAATTTGTCTCAGACCCAATTTCCCAGTCAAGCTTCTCTAATTCTCTAAAGAAAGTACTCATCTCAGAATCAATAGGTTGGGGCGGACAAATCACAAGATGAAAAGGAGTTGTCAGCAAAGATGCTCGACTGCACATATTATTTTGTCATGAAACCATGGAAAGGGACAGGAGAAACGTGCATGTGCCTTCATCGAGCAAGACGGACAAGAGAATCCTGTCACTTAAGTGATGTTCCAGTTACCTAATCAATGGGTCATCCTTCATTAAATTCCTCATGCATGTTACAAGCTACCCCCAAAGGCAAGTATGTGAGACATATCATCCACCTCTTACGAGGGAAGAAATTAGTGAGAGAATTCACAAAATATAAAGGTATATAGCCGCATATTAAACTCATGGTGGGAAGAACAATTGGTTATTAAGAGCTCCATATATATATATCATAGAATTAATAAGGCTCGATAGATTATACCCGGATCATATCAAGGGGGTCCTCAACAATGATTGAGTCATATGGATATCATCTTAATATAAAATGTTAAGAAAATAGTTTATCTATATGGTAAAATATTTCTTCCATTTGAACTAATTATAAAGGTCAATCGTATCATCGGAATTGAGGGTGATTATTATTTACTAAAATTTCTTAATTTATTTTGTTACTAACTTAAGTATTAGAATGATCATATCAAGAACTCTATCCGATCTTGGTCTTTAAGAAAGTCGATACTAAATTAAATATTCGAGACATTCTTGATATGCTCATAACATCTAAATTTGAAGTTAAATACCTAAATTTTGGTGTGAAAACTAAACATAGAAAATTCAAGATCTCATTTAATAAAATTTTAAATATGTTGATTAGCTTAAGTGACAAATATTTTATACTAAAATTACTTAAACATGCTTCAAATTGAATACACTGGTTAGTTTAGCTAATAATTTTCTATTTAAACATACTTAAAAAAAAAGTAGATAAAGAGTTACCGAACTCATTCAGATATTATTAAGTAATATAAGATATACATTAGAGACCTATAAATTGTACCCTTCCTAAACCCAAGAAAGTAAATCTAACTCGGGTATCTATTTTTCTACTCAAACTCAGTTAAAAGTGTGCTCAATCTAGTTTAAGCTAATCGGCTAATTTCGAGTATTAAAAAAGAAAATAGAATATCATATCAAGAACTCTATCCCATCTTGGTCTTTAAGAAAATCGATACTAAATTAAATATTCGAGATATTCTTGATATGCTCATAACATCTAAATTTGAAGTTAAATACCTAAATTTTGGTGTGAAAACTAAACATAGAAAATTCAAGATCTCATTTAATAAAATTTTAAATATGTTGATTAGCTTAAGTGACAAATATTTTATACTAAAATTACTTAAACATTCTTGGTTATATATATATATATATATAACCACTACAGTATCATTAATCTTTCTGGGAATATCTAAACATATTATCAAAGATTAATTAAATGGTAATTATATTTAAAGGAGTCAAGATTTGTGACCCCACAAAATGAACGAATCCAATGCTTGCTCATCACGAAAGCGGTCCATAAATACCACGAATCGTAGCATTGATTGGATTCAAGATTTTTATATTACGTTATGTTTTAAATGGGCGGTAAAAAGTGTTAAATTGGTATGTTAGTCTCTTTTTTTCCTTAAATAGTCATGTCAACGGAAACATTACAGTGTCTTTTGATACGTCCGGTCGTAAGTGATGAATCTTACGGTTGAGTGTCTAATACATCATTTAATGTAATAAAAAAATAGATAATTTAACTTAAAATGAATCCATCCGACGCTTCTTTCTATTATAATTTGCACACTAATTACACGGTACAAAAAGTCGAAACCACCAAACCTCGTTGCAGTGTTTACGCACACCAAAAACACGAGGATGAAATCAATCAATGTACGCTTCCGTACGCCGCGATTAATCGCCGACGGAGGGGCGCGCCTCGTCACGCGGCGAAGGCCAGGTGGCTCGGCGCGGCCCAGCCACATGGGAGCTCGCTGGCTCGGCGCGGCGCGGCACGTGGCGGCTCCCAGGGACCACGCCGGGTCGCTCTCCGCGCCGAATGGGCGCGTGTGCGACGCGAGGAGTCCTCTTTCGCCGCGCACGTGGTCCGCGACCGGCAACAGCCGGTGGCGCTCCACTCCATCTCTATATCAACCACCGGGAGGGAGTCGGTTCCTTTTAATTACCCTCCCATTCACGGGAAGAAGGAAATTTTCAGCAGGATTCGGTAGCTCCTCGAAGAGAAGAAGAAAGGATAGGTTTCTTTCCGAATCAGATCGAGCGATGGAGAGGGATTTCTTGGGAATTCACGGGAGGGATTCGGGGAACCGCCAAGATGCAGGTACTATCATTATAATAATAATAATAATTATTATTATTATTTGCTTGAACTTTTCCATTGGATCCATGGAGTTCTAGTTGTCTTTCTCGTATTTTTCTCTCCTTTTTTTATTTTTTCACAAAGTTGCCTTCTTTACTCTCCTTTTTAAGGTTTATTTGGTGGTTATGCGATTTCGAATGATTTCTTTGGTTCTCCGAATGATTTTGCTGCTGTGCTGTTTCGATTGTATGGAAAGATGATACTTTTATAGCGGTGTGGAGATGAAAAATAGTAGGAGTTCTGAATAAATTCTTGTTACCATTTTTTCTAATCAGGCGACGACGGTCTCTCACTGGTGTTTCTCTTCTGATTCTTGCTTACCATCTTTTTAGTTAAGTGTCGAAATAGGCTAAGGCTTAGCCTATAAAGATTTAGATGGCATGCTTTCCTTACAAGTTTTCTTGCCGCTATGATTGCTTTGGCTTCAATTTTACATATGCGTACGTGCAGTCACTTCCATCGTGAAACAAAAGCAGAGCACTCGGAGTTTTTAGTCCACAGATCCATCATGTTGTAATTCTTTGTAGTTTAGATTTTTTTAGTGGTTAATCGATATCTGGTTACTGAGATCATGGTAGATGATGCTTGTTATGCTATTCCAGATTTCCCTTATGCGCAATTGTTTCTTTTTCGTTTCCAATCTCTCAGCTCTCTTTGGAGGTTCAGCAGTTCAGTGGCCCTTCTCGAACAAAGTCTCCACCATGCAGCCATTCGTGTTCTACAAGGCCGCTCAGGAGGAGAAGGCTAGGAACTATTTCTTCGATAAGCACTCGTCTTCTTCGAGGTTTCAGCCTCTGCCAAGCATGGCTGTCTTTGAGCCCAGTCAGAAAGCTTCCCATGCTGTAGCATCTCAGGTGTGTGCATCGACTTCCCGGTTGGTTTCAGACATCGTGAATCGCACTGGTGCTTCATCTTCTTGTGTCATGATCTTGTAGAAAAGCTTTGGTTCTGGAAGACAAAGCATCAACCAGCATCCCATGCATGGATACCAGCCTCAGAGCACTGGTTCTTCCCTCGATGCTACTACATGTCACATGATTCCTGTCAACATGGGCGGTCCTTTCTTCAAGGTTCAGGCCGCCCATAGCGGTCCCAATATAGCAGTCACCTCACTCGAGCAGCTTCCTGTTGGAGGTGGGACTGCAGTTAACAGCCCTATCGGTGGCCCTGTTGGTGGAGCCTTTGCTCCAAGGTAAGATTTTGTTGAATAAGTTTCAGATGCAAGTCTTCTATTGCTCTTTTCCATCTTGTTAACTATATGGTCCGATGGATTTCTTTCTCCAGGAATATGCCCAAGCCCAGTCATATGACTGCTCAGTTAACTATCTTCTATGGGGGTTGCGTGAATGTGTACGATGATGTTCCATTGGATAAGGTAAATCTTCTCCGTCTCATGGTGATATAATTAGATGGAGGATGGTTGTGTTGCTAATTTATGAACCGGCTGTGCTTGTCAGGCTCGAGCAATTATGTTATTGGCGAGGAAGGGATCTAACGTAAGTTCAAATACTATCAATCCGAGATCTGAAGCACCCCTACCGGCTGCAGCCCCTGTGCCAGCCAAAGTGTTAGGATCTAATGGTATTAGTAGCAAGCAGACCATGATTCCTACCCCGATTTACGTGGTAGCACCTTGCTTGGGGCTTTCAACCCCGATATCGGTTGCATCGCATGCAGGGGGTGGTTCTAGCAACAACGATGATGCACCGAGGCCTAGAGCCGTTGTTGCTCCACTGGTTCCTACAGGGCTCCAGGACACCTCCAAAACTCCAACTACTGCTTTAGGCTCAAGAACTACAACAAATAACACGCCGAGAGGTAATCTGCAAAACTGCCGTGGTGATCAGTCATGTATAACGAATGCATGAAGCATGTGAATCTGCAAACACCTCTCTTTCTTTCTCCTACTACCGATTCTTAGATTGCGGATTCATGTTTGCAGCTGTACCTCAAGCTCGGAAGGCATCACTGGCTCGATTCCTAGAAAAGCGCAAGGAAAGGTGGGTTTATCTGAATTCTTCATTGTGAATCCATCTCCTCCAAGCACAGTAGTTTGAGGTGAATGAGGACTAGGACGCATGCGTAATTAATTGCCTTGCTATTTTTTCAGGATGACCAACGCCTTGCCCTATTCTTCGTGTTCCAAGATGACGACCCAAGACAAGGGCAGAGGATTCGAGAGCTGCAACTCGCCGAGCAAATCTTCATCAGCTGAGATCAGTCTTTCGACCTACCGAGAGGACTCGTGGTTTCTGGCACACCCAAAGAGCAGCATAGAGTCCTTAGGGACCAAGTTAACCATATGATTTGGTGTGTATTGGAACGGCCAGCCAAGTGTTCTCTCTTCTGTAGGGAGGAAAAGAGAAAAAGCCTGTAATGTGAGATTCAATTGTTTGCTCTACTCATTGGGGGAGTGTCATAATATATATATCATCAGATGGGAGAAGGTATCGTAGTGTCTTCTGCAGCAGAGAGGTCTGTAGAAATTGTAATTGGAGCTGTTCAGTCATTAACAAGAGGGATCACCTAATTATTCCCCTAAACTTCTACTACAGTGTGATAAGATTATTTTAGTATCCGAGAATGGATTTCGTTGGACTCTTTTATTTCTCTTCGCTCGTCGTCTTCTACCTCTATTTGTACTCTACCCATCTTCGTCGGATGGTGGAGGGCTACCACGATGGGAGGGGAATAATGTTGCTCGGTTTCGATCGGTCTGCGTCATTTTCAGCTCATCGATGATAAGGATGAAGAATCCGCTTGCGATTTGTGCATACCAAAATGTCAAACACTTGTCATTCATTCTCCTTTCTTCTTTTTTTTTATTTCATGTGACGTAGTTTGGTGATCTCGTTAGGCATATGAACAAAGATGATAAAAACAACATTCGTCATCGTGAATAGAATTCTTATATTATCATATTAATCTAAAAATTTTCCTGAGCTATAAATCTAATATTTTAAAAGTTTAGATTATAGATATTTTATTTTAAACGATAAAGATGTTGATTTTTTGAATTTTTTTTATTTTTAAAGCATAGAAAATCTTAATAAAGAATCTTTAGTCGTCAATAAGCTTTCAGGATGTACTAAATAAAAAAAAATATATATTTTTTTTAATTTCAAAACCAAATATCAACACCTAAACTGGACCGATGAAGGCATCTTTGTTGAAGTCAAAATTTCCGACTAGAGATGGAATGATGACATAAGGCAAGTAATTATGCACATGGAAGACAAAGTGAATGGGATTCCAATGTGCAGAAAATGATTGAGAGTGATGTTTTCTCCCACTCATTTCTCATTATGTCCAATCCATTTCCTCTGACAGCCATGCTTTGAAACAGAGGCCACAGGCAGGAGGACCCACAGAGGGATCTTTTGTGATGCAAATCCATGCAAGTTGGTACTGGCAATGCAAGTCCAATCACCCCCTCTCCCTCTCAGGACCACAACTCGATGTGTTCCTCGGTGAATAGTCCTCCTATTCACCATGAAAACTCTCCCTGCCTTCTCTCCTCTCAGCAAACACAAAATACTTTTCATATATGAGGATGTCGATGTCAGCTCTGACGGACCACAACTTTTTGGTGGCACATGTTGTTCATGCTTCACCTTCGATTGGTGGTGAATCCCACGGGCTATCTTTTTGCTCTGTCTCCCTAATGTTCTGCCGGGAAAAATGTCAGTCGAGTGGACCACGACTTTCTGGTGATCCATGTTGTTCGTACCACGAGCTAACGCCGCTTGAATCTGTGCCTTCCATCCACAGTGTGCTCTGGGGAAGAAGATATTATCTTAATGTAGGAGGAGGATGTCGATTCAGTGGACCACGACTTATGTCGATCCATGTTGGAAACACGTCGGTCTCATGTGGCCTTTTCGGCATTCCATTGGTGCTGGGCCTTGCAGATGGAACAAGGTTCCGATGGATTCTGCTCGGTGGCATACATATCATTTTAACCCGGAGGGGCACTACATTTGCCACGATTACATATGAATATAATATATTAAGATTAAAATATATGAATATAATATATTGAGATTAAAATATATGAATATAATATATTAAGATTAAAATATCACGATTACATCAATTCTAATACCAAAATATCATGATTAAAATATTAAAATAAAAAATTAATAATAATATATACATCAAGTCCTTATAAAATAGTTTAAGTCTTGTCTACTTCCGATATGGAACTAATTAAAGTGTTATAATCTCTCTCTCTAACATCCTAATCAAAACTTACCATAGTTCTAATCAAACCCTAACATAATGCATGTGAAACATAGTTTAGCGGTGGCTGTAACAAATCCTTTGACTCCATCCAGATAGCTCTTTTCTTACTCGAGTCCTCTCATCATGCTTAAATACTATGTCGACTTTAATACCAAATATCATGACCCGGGCCTAATAGACTAATTGGCCTATTAATTTTGCTTAGCCCAAATCACTAGTCAAAATATTTAAGCTAAAGCTGATAGTAGTATACTTATCAAAACCTTATAAGGTAATTTTAATCTTTTTCACTTTCGAGACTAATCAAGGTATTATAATTTCCTCCCTTATAAGTTGATAGTAGTATAATTGCCCTCTCATTATGCCTAAATGTAATCACCGATAATTTTTTTTCTTAATATAAATTAATTACTATAAATAATATATTACTTTATTTAAATTATTAACTTAGTTGTTTATGTAGAATGGTTAAGAAAATGATTAAAATTAATTTTCTTAATCATGTGTCAAGTTAAAATTTTTATCAATCAATTAAATTATTAATTATTATTTTTTCATAATGAGTGATATAATTTTTAGGAAGTAAATAGTTTATATTTTATTTTTGTGTGTAAATTATAAGAAATAAATAATATATTTCTATCTTTGTGTGTGAAAGTAAAATAAAAATAAATTTTAAAAATAAAAATTAAATTATTATTTACCAATAGTGAAAGAATTGAAGAGATGATGCCATAAAGAGAGGATCCGTGACAAGAGGTAAAATTCTTTATTCTTTTCTAATTATCTTTGATTCATATTTTGAAATATCTGATATTAGGATTATTATAATTTTATGATGCATAATAATATTTTAATTTTAAAATTTTATGACTAATAAATAGTGATAATTGAATTCTGATGTTAGAATGATTATTTGACATATAATAATCTCTTAAGCTTAAGTAAATTTTAAGATTGATTTAATTATTAAAAATTTTATATTTATATTTTAACATAATAGTTTTATTTTATTAAATTTTAAGAATTATTTATAATTTTTTATGATTTAATTAATTTTAAATTTAAGATCATGAATTTAAAATTTTTAATTAATGGATTTAAGTTACTCTTTAATAATTTAAAATATTAAAATCTAATTTGATATGATGAATCTAATTAGGGTCTAACCTAAGTCAGGTTGATCTATTTGACCAGGTCGACCCTACACCTGTGGTCATGTACGATTCAATCTATGTGGTCGAGTATAACTTAGCTCATATGGTCATGTAAGACCCAACTCATATGGTAATATATAACCCAATCCATGTGGCTAAGTATAACTTAGCCCATATGGCCAGATAAGAGCCAGCTCATATAACAAGTGTTCAAATATGATTCAACTCATGTGGTTAGGTTGACCTAGTCCATATGGTCAGATACAACTCTAACTCATGTGTCTAGACACGGCCTAACCTACGAGCCAAGTGTGGCATAGTTTAATAAGGCCAGCCCAACTTGTAAGTGAATCTCAATCAGTCTACAAAGTTAGGCTCACCCAGCTATGCGATTAACACTAGACACATCGTCGTTCCTCTATCTATCCCATTATACCTTAACCTAACATATTACTTACGATAGACATGTGCAACGCATATGACCTATTTAAAACTTAGGTGAGTCGATTTGGTTTGAACTAGCACTATACAATATAGTCTAATTTCCTCTCCCTTTATTGGTTTGAGCTCATTAATTTACTGAATCAGATATGTTTAATAGGTTAAAATCGATTTAAGGTGATTCCAAATTAACTTGACTAGTTTAAATTTGATGTAATTAAAATTAATCCAATCTAAATTAGACCGGGTGATTCTAAACTGGTTCTATAATGATTTGAGAATGGTTCTATTAGGTTCTAATTGAATTGAGTTTGATTGCTGAGAGATGTATATTTTTGTTATTTGATTACTATATATATGTTGCATGTGATTAATATATGATTTTATTTATTACATAAGAATTATCATTATTTTTATGATGTATGAATTTTATAATTAATTTATATAATTATTGATATTTATATATATTTTCATAAATATTAAAGATTAATTTTATGAATTTTGATTAGTAGTTCTTGATTTTTTTTATCTCATATTTATTTTTAGAGTAATCTAATTACTTTGTAATAGATTTAAGGCTTGAGTGGAAGAAATTTTTTTTCTAATTAACAAAATATTTAAGTGATTGCTCTATGCTAAAGACTTTATCAACATGTAGTTATTTCCTACTTAAGCGTTCTCGTGCCTGAATACTTAGTCGACTTTGATACCAAATATCATCACTCTGATAAACTAACTAGCTTCATTTTACTTAAATCATTAGTCAAAGTACTTAAACTAAAATTGATAATAATACACTCATCATATCCTTATAAGTTAATTTTTGTCTAGCCCACTTTCGTAGAACGAATAAGAGTATTACAATTTTTCCACCCTTAAGGGCTAGCATAGTCCAAATCAAACCTTAGTATGGTACAGTAAGGCGTAGCTCCATACCATTACGATTCCTCCTACTCCGTCCCTCTTTTCCTATTCGAGTCTCATCATTATGTCTAAATATTAAATTGATTCGAATACCTCATCACGCTAATTGGTTTATCAATTTCATTTGATTTAAATGACTGATGAAAATATATAAGAAACTCACCAAATCTTTATAAGATAATTTTAATTTTATTCATCTCTAATATGAGACTAATCGGATGTTATGCTTAGCTAAAGTGTTTAACGCATGCATGGATTTCCAACACGGTTATGACTAAAAATTGAAAATACTCATTAAAATATTTGATGAAGCACACAGTTGTCATTATATGTTGTGTTGATTGCATTTAGTACCAATGTTAGACAATAAATGAGCCTGAGCAAAAGCTTTATAAGATTTGATATGAAAGCACATCTAACTCTGGTTTGTACGACTGCAAGACATGTCAACTTTCTACTCGTTTGTATTTGGGCTGCTCCTCCTCCAAAATTAAGCCCAATATCTTTCATCTCTCTCTCTCTCTCTCTCTCTCTCTCTCTCTCTCACTTGACATGCATCTATTACATCACACGTACGTTCACCAATGTCATGTATCTTGTCATAAACAACTCTAGTATCGAAACGAAGTACTGCACCCCATCTACCAAAAGACAGACATGTTTCTGTGATCCCCCCATCCGATCACGAGGCTTCTCTGACACTTCAGAGAATGTATACTTAGTGGGGAGTAACAATTGGATAAGGCATTGAATTGGTGACACATCTGCAGCGAAGCCATGATCGAAATGGTTGCCTTAGGAGATCTCTCTCTCTCTCTCTCTCTCTCTCTCTCTCTCTCTCTCTATATATATATATATATATATATATATATATACTTACTTACTTCAATGGTGCTTATGGGGAATGGCCCAATCATGGCCATTTCTATTGCACTGGAGGTCATTGAATCATTGACAAACGGTGAGCAGCATAAACTTCGCACTTGCATTCATTTTGTTTTTGACTTTGATGTATTCTTTACTTTTGTGGAGAATCACCTGCCTACCGTCTATTATACATCATGACATCCTTTTCCTTCTGTCTGCTGTTCACATATCGCGTGGATTAATTTCAGGTTTTGCTAAGCGATCACAGTGTTTTTTGTTGATGATAGAAATGTGAGATCTTACACCAGTCCATCAATCAATTCACTTTTGATGTAGAATCAATTTAATTTCTTTTTTATTAAAATAAATTTAATTAATTTAGAAATTTTTTTCGTTGTAAATTAATTTAGAAATATTAATTTAGAAAAAATCATTCTTGGAATTAAGTCAGAATTATTAGAAACATATTATATTTTTGATTTGATATGATTAAAAAATATATATATTTTTATACTTTTTATTCTTGTTACATTGTTTTCCGATAGAATGGATGCTGCATTATCCACATATTTTATTTTCTTTTAATATCATTATTTTTAGTTATTATCTTTCTATTCTTCTCTGTTTTAATTCCTCTATAATAATAAAAAAAACATTTTTTCTGGTCCCACATCGTGTTTGGATCGAATCGATGGACATTGACACTAGCAAACTTCTCCTGTAGATTTCCTGTTCGTAACGCCTGCTCTCCCCGCTTTGCTGCAGGTTGAAGATGTACTCACTCTTCCTTTCCCAGACAAGTGCACTGTCTCTTCCTTCGACCCCTCGTGAAGACTCAAGACTCTTGCGCTGGTCACGAGATGGATCGACATGGTTGACACTCCCACCGCCCACTAATCCTCCCATCGAAAACGGTGCCAATCGAGGCCCCCCCACCTCATCCATGCATCCAAATAAAAAACTCCCCAAGGCACATCCACCATTCCACTGCTTCAAAATACGCCCTTTTCTTGTCCATGCCACAGAACATTAGGTCTGCAGTCATTAATGTAGCAATTGAACAGTTCCTCCTTGAAGCACAAAGCGATCGGGTCGCTTTTGCCTGTGCTTGGCCATTCCATTGGTGGGGAAGGAGAGGTCCTACAGGTGACAAGAAGAGGCATCGATATGATCCCCGCAGCAGCCTCATCTCCTCAGCGGTGGCGACACGTGGAAGTCAGAACACTACAAGTTTAGCTGAGAGGCTAAAAGGATATGTTGTGCACTTTAATTCGTCGTGATAAGTATTAAGATCTGTACCCCAACAGTGTGCCACCACTCCACAGTTGTAATGGCAGAATTCTAGTGATCGCTACGAGCTCCAAAATGCCATCAAAGCATAGTCAAGGAATGCATGTTCATCACCTACATGAATACTTCATTGTCCAGTCTAATTAATGTTTTTGTTTTGTTTCGGCGATAAGATCAACATTCTATAAGTGGAGAACCATCATTATGCACTGTTACTGCCAACGAGCAAAATGATCGTGATGGATTGGAGTCTTCTTCTACTGTCAGTCTAACCGCGTCTTTCTTCAAAGTCTTTTGGTCATCTTTGGCTTCGCGAGAGAGAGAGAGAGAGAGAGAAGAAGAAGAAGAAGAAGAAGAAGAAGAAGGAGATGAGAAACCAAAACCCAAGGAAGAAAAAAGAGGCGAGGAGGAATCCAAGTCAACGTGTTGCAGATTTAGCGCGTCGACAACCTGCTGCTTATTTCTGTGTGGTGTGAACGCAAAGAGCCATGCATTAATTACACATGCATGACGCAATAAATACATGGATATTTATTACCATGAAACGAAGCAAGTTCTTTTATCCATATTATTTTTGAATTTTTTTCATAATGTTTTACATGGATCAATGCATGCATTTTGGTCAAAGTATAAAAGCTTCAGAAAAAGTAAAGCACTTATAATTCCACCGGAAGGAATCTGATTTAATGAGTGAACAATTAACGTGGAGCCAAAGTTTGCTTCGAGTCTTCCATCGAACTACGCCACCAGCACAACATCAACTTGAAATTTGGGCCACAAGGCACTCAATTGTTGACTCTCTTTTGAGTCAACCCTAGTGGTTCCGACTCAGAGAACCTCGAGTCAGAGTGGTGGCATTGCTATCACAACCTTAATGGAACGTTCGTACCCCATTTGAGGTGGACTTGTGGATAACGTCAAAGTCAACAAAATCCTCGGTTGAAAATAGAGGCTGTGTTACTATTCCAACACTCTTGATCGAGGTAGAACACCGTAGTCTTGTGGATGATGGAGATCACACTCAGTTAATTTCAACGTGAGAATGACATTAATGCCTTAGTCTTTGCGTCCTGGAGATCTTACCAACCTCGATGCAGAAAATTTCTTCGGAAACTTATTACTCCTGTGCTGCCGAAGAAGATTCAAATGAATCAAATATGAAGCTTTAGTAAGCTAAGAATGTTTTGTTGATGGTCATAATTTCCTTCTCGGGGCCTTAATAATTAATGATGTACATAAAAAAGATAGAGAAGAAATTACTGAAGAAGCATGATTATATTCACATATCCCTCTCTTATTTATACAAGTTAGGAGGGGAGATTTCCCTTAACAGATTAGAGAGATTTCCTCATATAGTTGAGGAAATCTTATCTGCTATCATGCCCCCGCAAGATGATGCTCCTATCAAGGACGCTAATCTTGGATCGATGTAATACAAAAAGGTGGTGAGCGAGAGGCTTCGTGAGTGAGTCGACTAACTGATCAGCCGAATGGACATGAGAAACTCGTAGTTGATGGCGGACAACTTGATCTCGCACAAAATGGAAGTCGATAATAATATGTTTCATGCAGGAGTGGAACATCGAATTAGCGCACAAATAGGTAGCTCCGACATTGTCACAATATATTATAGGAGTAGAGTTGATGTTGAGTTCTTTGAATAGATTTGTAACCCAATCGAGTTTAACAAGTGACAGTGGTGATGACACGATATTCAACTTCAGTTATAGATCGTACAAGTGTCTTTTGTTGGCCAATGACATGTAATATTGTCCAGCAAGCAAAGTGACTCCCACATGTAATATTATCTACTTCGTTTTGTAGTCGTAGCAAATTTCATGACATAGGAGCATCCATCTACATCAAGCTAACCATTTCAACACTCTTTTCATATGGCTCAGAATACGTTGTAAGTTTATTATGATTGGCTATCCAATTAACAAAGCGATTATTTTCTCATAATAAATGTGTTATTTTACAATCATCCATAACACATATTATCTTCACAATTCTCCAAAAGAGAGAAGATCGTCAATCAAGAATATCAACCATCTTGAAGTCCCTTCACTAATACGTTCAAGTTTTAACTTACGAAGACTAGCATTCTGCAGCAATCTTCACTCGTTCTTCTTCAGATGATTTGCTCATATGAGCTGAGCTAACAAAAGCAAGTATCTTTTTCATTCAACGTCTAGTTTGTTGTCAAATTACAAGAACCATTAACAATCGAAGCAGAACACATCATAGTTCCAGTCCTCCTGATATGATTTCCAAGTCAATTCTTGATCGATGGAACCCCATCCAGTTAGATCATCCCAACCCCATAGGTGCATTGATTCTGGCAGCTCCATGCGTGGGAAAGAGCTTGACGACGATGAAGCAGAAGAACACGAGGAAGAGCAAGCAGAAGAATCACATGGGATCAGTATCTCATGCGGCTGTAGCATCGGCACCTCATCGGTGCAGAACTCGGGGCAGTTGCTGAGGGATTCATCAGCTGCAGGATCACGAGGACTCGCTGTGCTCTTCTCTTTTGCCTCCTCTTCAGCCGTCTTCGAGGAACCCATCGAGTAATCCGACTCAGTTTGCTCATCTCCATCACACGACACATCCATGCACCGTCGTTGCTGCTCCTTCTGCTGGTGGCGGTGCAGCTCCTCTGTCGAACGGCTGATGGGCTTGTGAGTGAGAGGATCAATGCCCATCTTCCTCAGCTTTTTCTTGATACGGGAGTTCCAGATGTTCTTTATCTCATTATCTGTTCTCCCAGGGAGTTGAGATGCAATCTTAGACCATCTGCCACAAGGGAAATAAAGGGTTAATTGCTTCAGCCCATAACCAGTTATATGAGAGAGAGAGAGAGAGAGAGAGAGAGAGAGAGAGAGAGAGAGAGAGAGAGAGCAGTGACACCTGTTTCCAAGCTGAGAGTGGAGCTCAATGATCAGTTTTTCCTCATCTTCTGATAGCAATCCCCTCCTGAGGTCAGGCCGGAGATAGTTTGTCCACCTTAGTCTGCAACTCTTGCCACACCTCAGCAATCCTGCGTCAACAACACCACCGAATCATTCCCAAAACCAAACATTAATCCTCTTCCTCGTATAAAAGCAAAAGTGAAACAGACCTGCAAGCTTGGGTACAGCTCTCCAACAGCACGGTCCTTGGGTGAGAATGAAGTCGATAAGCTTCTTGTCCTCCTCCACTGTCCATGGTCCCTTCTTCAATCCCACCTTCTCACAACAAGGCTTCCTCCCCATCCTATCTCGCCCTTCCTCCTCCAACAAAACCACTCGAGTTAGAGAGACAAGGAGGGAACAATGACTAAGGTGTCTATCAACTCCACTTCCTTCACCCATCTTTATAGATCCATCAATATTGACCCGTTCTCATGCACGTGCCAACTCCACCTCTTGCTCTCCTATTTGGTGAGGAGGTGAAGGAAGTAGCCAATTGTTCTTCTTTCTGTGGCTCTTGAATGCAAATTGATGAACCAAAATGAGTCCATCCCACCTGATCTATAATTAAAAAACATGATATTTTCTTTTCCATCTGAATAATTATGGCTTTCAGTGTCACCTACCTGCTCTATCTATCAGTATACAGCACAGGGTACATTGTCTGAAACAAAGATCTTCTCAATGTGGGGTTAACATTAGATAATACCCTCCTTCTCTACTTGTAAATACAATAATGCTAGTAAAATGAAGTATGTATACACCCAAAGAACACTGCTATGTCGGCCTCTATTATGACTGTCCACACAAGTGGGTTCAAAAGGGGCCAACGGGACCTGAATTCTTTGGCACATTAATTGGAATATAATAAACCTTGGAAGCATTCAAATTGTGTCTCTATTTGGCCTTGGATGAATTAAGTAAATTGAATTCTCTCAGTTGTTTGTGGAGGGGAGAAGAGTGTTGGATCTATTGGTCAACTAGGCCATGTATGGTCACCTTTGACCAATTATTTTTGGACTTTTGGTACTAAGTTTTGGTTAATGTGGCTTCCCACAAAGAAGATGAAGATAAAACCATTTAGCATAACCCAAATTGTCAAACATTCCTTTTTCTAATCCACGATCGGCCTTTGTCATCTTCCCTTGACCAGCTAATGAGAGTCTTCATCTAAATTAGTCTTCATCACATCAAATGTGATGATTCTGAAATCTATTTTACCATGTAATCTACTATGCTTATGTGCGAAGATAATATACATTGATCTTTTCATTGAGATTATAGTCTATGTTTCTTACCACATACTCCCAGAGATAGCTCATGATATTATTATATACATCATATAATATGGTTTGAATCTATTATGCCGATTCATAATGTATTAATGATGAGATTTCAGCAATATGGAACCCATTCCGATAATTCCATAATGGATGCTTAAGAGATATCATGGCACATCACAAACAGCCAAATATATCCACAGAAGGAACCAATGAAACATTAACAAGTATAATTCTGGATCGTCGAATTAACATACATCGAAAAAAGATTCCAGTAGTAAAAAGATCTGTAGTATCTTAGAAAAGGAGGTTCAGAAGCTTAGATGGATTACAAAAGCTGAAGTGAGGCTAAGAAAAGATTGCCATCTGAAACAGAAGCACAAAGCCCAACCTGCTATCATATGAACAACATGATGAGGATTCAATATGAACAACAACTAGAGAGGATCCTAACCCTTTGTTGGATATTCACAATTCAAACTGCAAAGCTAAATATATCATTCAATATATTTAGAAAAGTATGAAAGAGTAATACTTTTGCTCAGCTTGCAGTACAAGTCTGCCTTCAATAGTGCAAATCAGGTCATCTGAGCCTGCATTAGCTTATGATCATTCACCGAGAGAATTGGGCTTCCAACAAGAAATAGGTGGGGAGCTTGCTTCACTATGCGGAAAACCTCTAAAGAGCTTGTTTGGTGGTGGAGTCTCTCAAGCCAGCTTCATAAGAGGAAGGCATACATTTTATAATGTCATACCTGCCAGAATAATAACCGAAGAATATATTTGCAGAGGCATATAGAATTTTCCAGATAGTTCCATGAATATCTTACATGTTTAAAGATACATCTACAAAGAAACTAAAACATCTAAAATAATAGGTATTAACCACAGACTAATGAGAGGTCAAGTATCGAAACTGTCTGCCTCTTTAAAACCATATAACTACAGTTTATGTCAGGGACAAAGTTACATGACTTCAGATTCCATTATGCAGCAAAGAGAATATAGTCCAGATGTTTGTTGGACAAACTTTAAGAAAATCTATAGTAAAACATGATCTTAAATAATGTCCATGATCAAATCAGTCGGCCTATAGTTGCCACAAGTTAGATTACACCAGATTATGTATTAGGAATTTTGCATCAAGCTTTGCTTCCACTGGGTCCTGCTTAAATACAACCGAGGTGAAACCACGTCCTGTTTGTACACAGACCAAGAGAACAGTCTTCATTGAATACCACCAGAGTTATCCTGAAAGAAAATTCAAACTTTAGTGAGGGTCGTACAAGGTCATTTGACCTGCTGCTAGATGATGATAGTCAAATCTAGAAAAGTAAACATAATAAGACATCTTTATCAAAAGCAACGATATTATGTTGAAACTAATTAATTTCAAGCAAGATACAATCAGGAAATAATGGTAAAAGTTACCACAAGTAGAATGATATGATGAGCTCGTGGATTCCATACACTGCTCACATACAAAACCGAGAAACTTGGAAGATCCCTCTAGGAAATTCGAATGTCTTTTGCAATATGGTCGGTTGCAGATATTGCACTTTGGAAGATCAAGCCAACACTTCACACACAGTAGATGGGAGCACACAGTTTCTTCCCCAAGTTCATCAAAATCGAGACAACCTCCACAGTCCTCACACCTTGCAATGCAGAAGAAGCACCCTCTGCATTCTGTCCATCGGGACTTCATTGACCTGCAATGCTTTCTATATTAAGGAGCAGTTTCATTAAATGAAATGCTAGCAAGTACCAACTGAACCATCATTAATCATGATATGAACAATCAACTTAACTTGAAATCAAGCACAAGAACTCGACGATTCAGGACAGTAGACCAAGATGTCATTAGGAATATGACAATAATAAACTTTGTATGCAACAGTCCAGAAACCAATAGCTTCGATTAGGTTTGTGAGGGATGGTAATTTACTAAAGAGAAAATACTTGAAAAGAGTATAGAAAATAAGTCTCTAACAACATTATTTGATATTTCACTCCAAATATTTGAAGAAAGAAAATTAAAATTATATGGTAGCCAGAGGACACCAACCTGCAATTCTCCCTTGTACAATCAAACACCATCCTTACATGCTTGCACTTGGGGCAAATATCAACATCTATTGGGCGGTCATCATGATTGATGAATGTCAAAGAGTGCCAGTAGCGGTCGTTAGTTGGTGGTAGAACCTGTTGGTGATTACCTCCTAACAACAAAAACTTGAGGATGTCAAGATGGTCTTTGGTTATGTTGCAGATACCATGAATCTGGAGAGATTTCAGATTGCCCTTGCGCTCATAGAGCCGCTGCACAATTCTTACTATACCATTTGCAGTCAAGTATGTGCATCTTGGTACATGAAGCTGCAAAATTTCATAGACTTGGGTTTAGTGAACGCATGAGAACCAAAAAATTTGAGATTCTGCCGTCTAAGATAAAAGAAAATGGACCACACTGGCCACTGCTTTCCCGAGGGTTTTGCATATTTAGTTACCATCACTAGAACCACCATACATGCAAATTTTAGAAGTCCTAAACCGAACTGAGCTTCTCTAAAAATACAAGAAATAACATATCAGGGTGCTCTTTAGAACAGTACACAAAAGAATTTGACAGAAAATTTACATAGTCGAATCATCCAGCTTCCATGTCCTTGTACCTGACCATACATAAATTGTCTAAATGGAATAAGATCCATTATCTATAACATCTATTTTTCATGTACTATTCTTATGAAGGTCAACATCAATGTGTGCTACCGTTGGAAAACCTCTTATATCTAGAGCATCGCATCTTGGATGCAATAGAATATTAGTGATCACCATAAGCCAACTGACTGTAGCATTTTGGATGCATCTGAATCTTTGAATACTCTCCATAAACTCACTATTCATCAAAAAAGTTTCTTCATAAAAATTGACTCACACACTACAGTAATTACTGCAAGATTTCTTTTTGTTTCATCTTACAGTTTGCCAAATCGCTGCAATTACTGCTCTATTCTCACCGCAGAGACAGAATTAGTTCAAAATCTTTGCTTAGAGTACTGAAACTCTACAGTAAAAGATTGCAACTATGGTGGTATTAAAGCTCATTCCAATGTCAACCGAAACAAGTACCAGAAGAAACCTTAAGCCATTCGAGGGGTGAAAAGTAATCACCTTGGCGATGCCAGGATTTCGATCCACAACCTGCATGAGCCCGTCGTCCGTGATCTTCCAGCAGTCCATCAGAGCCAAAGATTCCAACTTTCCTTCAGCCCTCGACGTTATGCGCCGGAGGGCGTCATCGGTGAGCCGCCCGCTCAACGGACTCTGAACGGCGACGCGCCGCCACAGCAGGCCGTCTCCGGCAACTGCGTCCCTGAAAAACCGCGAGACCCTCTGGAAGGCCAGCAGCTCCGGCAGCCGGAGGTATCCCAAGACCAGAAGCAGGGCGCCGGTCCCGTCGGAGGAGCCGGCGTCAGGGTTCCGACAGCCGTCGTGGGATGGCGGTGGGGAGGGACCGACGACTGCATCCTCAGCCGGCAGACGAGAAGGTTCCATTTGAAGGAGAGCTTCCGAGGCGAATAAAGAGAGAGGGGGCACGAAGAAACGTCGAGTCCTCGAGGAGATGATGACCGTGTTTGCCAATGGGAAAGCAAAGGAGATTATATCTCGAAGGGCTGCTTTAGCTATGGTGGGTCGGTGTGCGGGGTTTTGCTCTTAAGATTTTACTAGTATCAAGTGATCGACATCTTAACAATACATTAAATATTCTTAAATGTATGATATTAAATACTCTTAATAGTATATTAGAAAATATAAATCGAATAATCTAAGCTCAAAACTAATTTAAATATTAAATTAGCATGATTAAAAATGATCAACAATACAGTTTTACAAGGTTTAGCACAATCAAAATCGACAAGCTAATCTCGATTGGTTCTAAATCAGCATTCATCTCAGATAATCAAATCTTAACTTAACATCATTAAATTTAATAATAATTATCAAAAAGAAAATCATTCGATAATAATTATCAACAAAAAGAAAATATTTTATCTGGTAATTAAGTGCAACGTAATATTGTTGTTTGTATTAGCTTTTAGTTTGAGAAAAGTCAAAGATAAAGATATAGTAGCCAAAATAGTAATTTTTCTCTCTCTCTCTATTGGTATTAATGGAAGAAACAAAAAATTCTATGTCCTTATTCTATTTGTCAGTTTGTCATGAGATAAATCAGCATTCCTTTACTTCAACCACACAATCCTTGAATTCTACTTGAATGCTATTATTATCTTATGCTGGAGATATTTTAATTTTCTTTCATTATAATTTGTGAAAGTTATTAAACTACAAGGAATAGCAGGAACTTGATTGTAATTTGCCATTTATCATGTTTGGGTAGTACAAATGTGTCCATTCCAATGATAGATTTGTGGTTCAACTTGCTTTTAAGATGTCCTTGAATTTTACTTGTGCTCCAATTCTTCAGTAGTGAAATTGCCATTCCCCTCTAAGAAGGTGATACTGGAAGGAAACTGAATCAATTTGATCACTTTATTCAAATCTAACTAACAAGCATAATTACATGTAGAATATTCAGCATCATCCAACCTGTCTCATACTTTGACTTGATCATTCAAATCCTCACTGAACAAGGAAACAAAGGGAATATTTGTACTTGCAAAATGCAACAAATGACACACCAGAAGAGTTGTGTCTCAGCCAAAGGTGTCAGATTACCATGTCCAAGGCCAGCAAAAATGGACTTGAAAACAAGTTGAAGCAACATATCCAGGTAGGTTTCAACTTCTGAATCCATCATTACTTGCCATTTTGTTGAGTTCAATCATTTAAGAACTTTCTGTAGAACAGACTCTTTGATTCAACCTTTTGAGGTTAAAATATATCACTGGGACCAAATATAAGCCAATCTGATGCAAAACAAAGCAAACAACATGGCACCTTATTTTCATGTAAGATTCAACTGTACAACTGGAAGCTCATTCTAATAATGACAAGGAGGGAGTAGCAATTCATATCTCCAGCCTGTTATTATCTAATTGACAAAAAAGAGGGTACATTAACTCATATCGACTACCGTTCATTGCTAGACTTCATAGTTCTTACACAGATTGCATAACTTTCACCCCTTCGTTATCCTTATCGAAGAACAAAGCTAAAAGAACACTTCTTATCCAAGCTGCCAAACGAGTGATAAGTTCCATAATTATTTACAAAGATAGGAGTAGCTGGACTTTGTGGATGCTATACGTTATAATGGTCATACCTACAGAGCATATATTTTCTTCTCATGATCAGAAAACACATCTGGATCTGAATAACCAGAATAAAGAGACCAGGAGAAGGACTTGCTGCCGCTGGCCCTCTTGATACGCCTTTGAGAGTCTTCACCAAACTTGAAACGCTGTCGAAGTACAAGATAACTCATGGTCAACAGAGTTCCCACCATGATAGGACCTCCAACTGCTGTTATTGTCGTAGCCATCCATGATGCTTGCTTCCCCACAACCACATAAGCTAACGAGAGAAAAGCCGAGCAAGTGCTGAGACAGGCAGTCCACATGAGCTTGTTTACTACCGAAACAACCTGCTTTTGAGCATGGGTTTCCCATGCAACCAAAGTGATCTGTACCACAACAACAGCAAGAGAAATAAAGAGAGCAGTGGCATTCAAGAGGCAGAACACACGGAACCCCCTTGCATCAGCTATATAAGCCTTGCCAACTTCTCCACCATCTTGGAGATACTGACCGGGCAAATTGAATATGGCCATGAACGCAATGGATGCAATCAGAACTGCTACCATTGTCACTGAATTGATGGTATTCTGAACAGCTTCACGGTGCAGTTTCCTGAGCTCTTTTGCTATCCCGGACATACGTTTATTTGTTTTAGCATTCTGTATGAACTGTGTATGGACGTCATGCTTTATGTCACTGACAGTTCTCCGCAGCTCATCATCATCTTTGCCAATATTCCTTGAATGCTTGGCACCTGCCTCTGATAGGCTCTCCATAATATCCATTTGAGCTTCACCATATGGGATCTTTTCGGCCAAGTCCATTGCGGTTTCATTCTGATTATTGATGGCATTGACCTCGATAGACTCATAGCACAAAAGAAGTCGTACCATCTGCAAGAAAAGAGAAATATGACAGCAACACAATCCACTCAATAACAAAAGTTTCTCTTTAAAGTTGACTCAAGATATCAATAATGCAACCCTGAGCTTGGTGTCATTCAGACTATGGAAGCCATCGGAAAGAGCAAACTAGAAGTCGTGAATCCAAAAGGTCATTACACTGCACTAAAATATAATTTCAAAGTCCAGTGACTGAAAGTCAACGTCAATATGAATCTACTACAAAATGTTACTGAATGGTCCAAGTGCTGATACTAATGTTACTCATACACCGAGCATAAAGAATTGAGTGGTTATACACTATACAATGGTAGACCTAACTCCATCTTATTTAAAAGAAGAATATACTATCATAGATTGTGAAAGAGTCAGCAACAAAAAATAGTTGGTCATCTTAATGTCAAGTTATGCCTCAAGGATTCATGGGAAAGAAGTAGCGTGATGCTTAACCAAAGAGAAAACATTAAAATCGCTATTGTTAGAACTTTTTTAACCTGCATTTGACTACTATTGGTGAAAGCTTCACAAGGTCAAAAGTCTTTCTGATCAATCAAGTAAAAAGGAAAAAAAATATAGTCTGTGAGAAACAATTTTGCAACAAAATTTTTATACACATTTGCCACTATTACTAATATTACAAGTGGAACATAGCTAGTATTTCTATACCTGTGAGCGCCATTTCCTGGTCGCTATGTGCAAAGCTGTGTTCCCCTTCTTGTCACGCATATTGAGAATAGCAATATCAGTTTGCAATAACTCCTCCACAACATCAAGACTGCGACCTTTGACAGCCATATGTAGTGCAGTCTGGCCTTTCTTGTCTATTATAGAGACTATCCCTGGATCTCTCTGTAGAAGTGCTTTCACTATTTGATAATAACCAACTCTAGCAGCAGTATGCAATGCTGTTTTCCCATTCTTCCTCACAATTCTTGCTGAGCTCTCATCCACATCCAAAATGGAATTCACCACGTCCAAATGATCCATGACCGCAGCTGAGTAAAGGGCACTAGTATTTGATGAATTACATACTCTGCAGAAAGCAGGCCACAGGCTGAGAAGCTCTTTCACAATCCCTGCAGAGAAAAAAGAATGACCGGTTGAGATTCTGAAAAAAAAGTATATCGAGCAGCAAAGCTTTGATGTACTACATGTCCAGCCCATCCTACCAGTACAACCGACACCCATGAGGTGAATTGGTGAATATAAATGACATGATTGAGTCCAGATCATGATAAATAACTCAGAATTCTGGATAGTTGGACCAGCGATAAATGGAAACGACGGCAGATCTTAGAAAAGCAACCAATTTTTGCTAGTTCAGTTTTGCAAAAAAAGAAAAAATCTAAACCTGCACATGCAACAATCTGCATACAAAGTGAAGGTTTCCTTCTATCATTGATGCCATAATATTCCATTAAAGTCAAGTCTGATGACTTATGTTTCGTCACATTTGGATTACTTACAAGTCAGCTTAATCTAAAAAAAAGAAAAAACAGCTGTCCTAGAAAATTTGATGGCCTTTCTGATTGCATAATACAAGATCCAGAATATAGCTAACACATGAGATTGTATCAAGCAACATCCACAAATACGAATTTCCCTAGATCATCAAAGATCGATATGTAAACCCCATTTTAGCATTCTTCAGGATTCCAATTAATTCATCCATCTGCAAATTGCCTTTGAAAAAGAGCAGCCCAGGCAAAAGGCCCCTGCCAATTGGGGGAGTGTTGGTTATTGACTAAGGAAATGGACATACATCTCAAAACAAGTCAAAATTTCTGCCGATTGAAGTCAAAAGCTCACCCATGAATCCAAAAGGGTGAATTTTAATCCATCGTCTCATTCATCTATTAAAACTTGCGTTGGAAATCGAATCGCAGACTCACATGTACCCCAAAGAAGATCATTACCAACTTCTGCTCGATTCCAAAAGCCCATCAGCCGCACAGATTAACACAATCGACAAAACATTTTGATTAATCGACTTCCAAAAAATCAAGTTCTTCACCTTTAATGCTTGCAAGTTTCAATTTTTTTCATAGATAATGCATCTGGCTTTCCCTCTCATGGAAACAAGAAACCGATCAAAAGAGGACGAGATCGACAGCAAAAACCAGTGGGGGCGGGGGCTCACCCACGTGCCCGAGCTTGGCGGCGACCTGGAAGGCGTCGAGGTCGACGCGGGAGCGGATGGCGGCGGCCTCGAAATCATAGAAGCGGAGGAGGTAGCGGAAGAGCTCCTCGGAGTTGTTCTCCGCCGCGATGTAGAGCCCTGTCTCTCCCGCCTCCGTCTGGGCCGTCGCCAGGGCGGCCGCGGCAGCGGGGTCGAGCTCCTCGATGAGGCACCGGACGGCGTCGACATCACCCGATCGGACGGCGGCGAAGAAGGCCTGGTGCGATCCGAGCCGTAGATCCATCGCCAGTTCGAGTCAGTCTCCGCCTACCGGAAGTCTACTCCCACACACTACATCAATTGCAGAGAGAGAGAGAGAGAGAGAGAGAGAGAGAGTGAGAGAGAGAGAGAGGGGGAGAGGTGTCCTATCCACGGGTTTCGGTGGAGTAGGACATGGAAGGAATCTATTGGTCCTATTTTATGGTAGAAAAAAGTGCATTTTTTTTATTGCGGAGAGCAGTCCATAGTCGAACTGTAGCAGCACGAAGATGCAATGTATGGGCAGCATGCGGTGGGACCCGTTTCAGTTTTATCTTGCGATCATTACAATTGCAAGTCAGCATTCGCATCACGTCAATCTTGCGAATACCCTTCTAAGATATTACATATATATATATATGTATACATATATATATGTATACATATGTATACATATATGTATACATATATATATGTATACATATGTATACATATATGTATACATATGTATACATATATATATGTATACATATATGTATACATATGTATACATATATATATGTATACATATATGTATACATATGTATACATATATATATGTATACATATGTATATATATACATATATATATATATATATATATATATATATATATGATTTTATAACTTTCACTTCAATATTTTTAAAATTTATTGGATGAGGTTTCAAATATTAAATTTTTTTGTAAAAGATAAATGACTGCGTATTTATTGGATAACTAATATTAATTTATTCTTTTAAGATTTTTGAAGTAGATATACTATTTTTTGAAAAAAATAATCATCTTGCCAAACCCTGAGAAATTATTTGGTTCAGGATGATTTGATCGATGATAGTACGATCATTGATGCAAATGAGAAGTTCATTTTTTCTTTTCTTAGTTGAGCCTATTTGATTTGATTTGATTTGAGTTTTTTCTAGTGTTCTAAATAAGATGTGGTTGCCATTGTCACTTGGATTAGATGGCAGAACAACACATGTTTTGGTAGATATGCTTTTAGAAAATATATTTTAAGATTAATTTCGAACTATTTGGGCAAGATTATTGTAATTTTATTTAATTATAGATGATAAATAAACGTTCAAAAAATGATCACAAGGTAAGATTAGAGATAGGGTTTTGTGACACATCCTTGCTAGATCGGTCCATCACCTCTTCACTCTAAAGGAGCTAGATAACGTGTCCTACAATCGATACAATAGTCTTTATTTAAGGCGATGAAATGAGTCATTGGGTGTTCCAAATCAACATTGTAGTCTTTCTTTTCTTTGCTTTTAAACTAAAGAAAAGGTTGGATATAACAAAGGTAATGGAAAAAGTGCATCATTTCTTATCCCTTTTAAGTCTTCCCAATTTATAGAAAACAATTATCTTACGATCACCGAAAGGCAAGGAACACCTTTTTTTTTTCTTTTTTTTTTCGCAAAGTGCACTAGTTGGAATGTCTACGTGGAACCCATTTGCGTTAGTGCTCGACATTTAAACCATGAGAAAATAATGACTGTTTAGGTATTTATGTATGTTGTATAGGAAACTTGATTGGAATTATCTATAGGTATAAAAATTATAATATATTATTATTATATAAAAAATTTAATATTAAAAATTAAAATCAAATAATGATATATTAAATTTACGATGCATATCTTTCGGTATCATTCAAAAAATCTTTATCAGATCTACAAATATATTATCATCATATCTACAAGTATATTATCATCAAATATGAGAATTATTCATATGATAGCATAATTATTTAGTAATAAAAGAGATATAAGAAAAGATTTATAATATCTTAATAACTGATTGAGTAATTTAGTTCCTAGGAGTTCTTATCCTTTTATAAACGAGAGTAAAGGGTCTAAGATAAATAATTAGGAGAGTCCCAAATCATCTTCTAAATAATCTTACTATAATTAGATATCTTTCTATTGATCGATCAATAATAATCATAATCTAATCATATCTATAATATATCTTACCTACTTAGATATGATTACATAATCTAATATTCTTCGACTTGACTATTAATTAGTAAGATATAAAAAATTAAAAATTAAAATAAATAAATAATAAAAAATATTTAAAAATAAATTTATTTAATTAGTTTTTAAAACTTACAAAAAAAATTGTACGAATTTTATAAAATGGGTCAATAAGTCTAATAAATATAATAATACCATATTATGTTTTACTATAGGAGTCATAGTGATTGTATGTTATTAATATTATATATCCTTCTATATACTGTAATACTATTGGCCCTTTTTAATCTAATCTAAATTGATTTTTATAATTTATCTTGTCAAAATAATTTGTTAGCACATTCAACCATACATGCATAAATATGAGTAGAATAAAAAAATTAAATAACTTTAATTACGTAAACAAGAATATTAATTATAATGTCTTCTTAAACATATATTAATATATCTATCTTTTATGGGTTACTCACAAATCCAATCATAAAAACATATTCTTTTAAACAATTTAGGTTGTAAATCTTAAGTGATGGACCAACAATCAATATAATATAACTTAACTTCTTAATTAATATTAATTATTTATACTATTTTCTTTGATACTTTATACTATAATGCGTATAACTACCAGAGTACTTATTATTCCTAGATAAAAAAAATTATTGTGATATACCATAAAGTATAACAATTTGACAATTGAGTCTGACTACACTAAGTCTAATGACCACACTGACGGTTAGTAGTCTAAAAGCATTTTATAAAATTAGCTTTTATTGTTGATAATGTAATAATATATTATTTTATTTTTTAAATTACTCCTTCAATTAATAAATATAAAATATAAAATAGACTTATTGTTATTAAGATAATTTGTGTGGAAATGAAGCAAACATGTGTTCTAATCCATCCACGAACGAATGGTTTTGCCGAGTGGGTAACCTGTGTGATTCTTTTATTTGCCAACATCATTTAAGAAGCATCATTTTTCATTCCATCAATTTAATTTGAGATTTTATATTGTCATCTCATTTTCATATGAATTAACCCATCACTAGCAAAGTAGACACACAATTCTCTCCTACCCTTTGACATAACATCATACTATTACAAGTATATTTGGAAGAAATACTTCAATTTGAGTTTTCTTCGGATTAATAATCTTGTCACGTTTAAGATGATGATGATGATGATGTATCTTACTTCAAATCATGAGCGTTAAAAATGATATGGTTGATTCTTGAAAAATCTCATAGGGCTTGGATAGTTTTTCCTTAAATATTTGGAAAATCTTGGATTTGAATTTTTTTTTTAATTTATTGGATATGATACTTCCATTTTCTCTTATCCTTGGATTTTCGATGTCCCAATTAATCTCAAGACTATCTTTTTTAATGTTGATCTAATACATTGAGTTCTGTATGGTTTCTAATTTTGATATCTAATGCAAGATGGAACTTGCTTTTTAAAGATTTGTTTGACTTTTCTCATGTTAACAGAGTTATTAGTGTCGATGTGATAAAACTATCTATAATGATAGTTGGTTTTAGAGACACGAGTGTCATGACATAGCAATTACAAAGTCAACATATCTCATTCATTGCACCTTCCTAATGCAAGGGACAGGTGGCGATGTGTTTGACAACAACCCCTTGTGCCTGGGGTGAAGGTATTTTGTTACAAGTTACTTGACGTCAACATCGGATCGGCTTGCAGTGTTAGGATTCTATAAGCAAAAGTTATGTGCCTTTTATAACATTGATTTAGATTCAATTGATCATTTATTATTTCAATGTTTTGTTTCATTGACTTTTTGGTGTGTATGTGAGGATCGGCTCTGTTTACACTTGGATTTCTTCGAATTTTGGCTCAATGATTTTTGAATATAGGAAGGCTCTCTTTCATTTCATTTTTATGGAGTTCTCGGAATAATATTATTTTTAAAATTTTAACTCATTCTTTTATTATTGTATTATTCAAAACTATCTCTTCTTATTTATATTTTACTATCAAATCCATTGAACCTGACGGAAGGATCAGGCCTTGCCCTTATCCTATTAAATGAAAAAAAATCATCAATTTATTATATCAAATTATTGGTTTTACGGCTCGATTTTTTGGGTTATCTTGACATGTGAAACAATAATTATTATAAAGCAAAAGTTATATCGGAGGGGTTTTGTTTGGCTTTCGAGGATGACTTTCATTGTGTCCGTATCGAATTAGACATTAAGATGATGGTCGATATTCTTTGTACACAATTTTCTTCCCCTTAGAGGATTCTAAATATTATTAGAAACACTTTTCACCTTGATATTTGCCTGTAAAGCAATGCATATATTCTGTGAAGGAAATCATATTATTAAGTAGCTGACCAGTCATGTTAGGGCCAATAGATTTTCTTATCTTCGGAGGAATTCATTTTCTCCGGATGTAGATCTTTTAGTTCATGCTGAAAAGGATGGGGTTGTTTCATTTCGTCAATAAGATAATCTAGCTTTTTTTTCTTCTTCGTCTTCTTCTTTTTATATAAAAAAAAGACGATCTGTACTAAATACAAACAACCGGAATTGAAGTCCTAATCAATCACTACGCACAAATGATATATTTTCAGATACTTCTTGCTACAATTAAGCATCGCTTTCATAAGCATATAGAGGCAACGAGAGAGAGAGAGAGAGAGAGAGAGAGTGTGTGTGTGATAGATACTGCATAGAAAGTATTTGGCAAGGAACAAAAGATATTTATTCTGCTATTACAAGTCAATCGACGATGCTATTTCCCTGCCTTATTCCGCTGATATATAAAGAATCGTGAATCCTGCAGTTTCTATGTACAGGAAAGAATGGAGTTCTCGGTCAGTGGTGTCAGTGCGTGCTGCACCGAACAGTTGTCTTGCTCGCTTGAAGTCGATAGAAGCTCTTGCAGTTTATCCAGCGCTTCACTCATCCATGCATGCTTGCATACTTCTCTTGCTTCTGCCACGCTCACCTGGTTCACGGAATCGACAAAGACATCAGGGATCCGTGAAGGTGGATGATTGATGCATGCATGCATCCGGTCCGGTTTGCATGTTTTCTAGCTATACCTACCCATTTCCGTTCTCGGGCGTTCATCTCCGGCCACTGTGGCAGCACCTCTGTGACTCTCATGGCGAACATGTGGTGGATCTTGTCTTGCTCCTTGCTAGGCCATTTCCCAAGCTTGCCCTGTAGAATCATGGTGATCGGTCAGGTGTTCTCTTCTGCAGAATGAATGGAAAGAGAGGAGAGTATTTGTTGAGTTGGGAGCTGACCTCAAAATTTCCTCGCACGCCGGCTTCCTCGAATGCCTCCCTGGAGGCTGCTGCTTGCATGCTTTCGTCAAGCTCCCAACCTCCCTGTCAAGGAATACAAAGCATTTCAGGGTTAGAACATTGCAGTTCTACGATGCAGATGGTAGATATATGTACATGTTTGGTTGGTATATGTACCTTTGGGAACATGAGTTCACGTCCCTTTTGAGAGCTTACGACCATAACCTCGATCGCCTGATCGATGTCTCCTAAATATGGCTTGTCCATCTTCTTGAACCTGTAGGGAATGCATCTGCGTAGCACAAACGCAAGGCGACATGAGATTGATGGAGGCGTAGAAGAGAAAAGAAGATTCTGATTCGAGTCCAGTTGCAATCTGATGCCAATTAGCCACCGAATCCGTGAAGGAATGAAGGCTAGAACAGAGGATGAGACTTCCCATCCATGATTAGACCCAATGGTCGATGGAACACAAAAGCTCCGGTTTTAGCTTCAAAAATCTCTTTTTTTTCACCCTAATCGGGATTGCGAAAACAAATGCATCGACTCGGAAATCAAGATCAAATTCTTATGTCAAATCCGTCATACTCATCGCATCAAATGCCACCAAAACAGCGAACCGAAGAAGATGACAAGTAAAACGCACCCGGCGACGAGGCGGCAGCCGGAGTTGTACCGCTGCAGCGTCCTTCCGCGGCGAGAAACCAACTCAACCATTCTTTCACTGGAATTTTCTCACCAGAACCTTAGTGGAGTGTACGAATCGATTAGGATCAAGCAGCGGTCTCGTTTCGAAAGAATCCCGGTCTGGGCGACTGAAGAAGACGGAGTATTTGGGATCGAAGTGGGGCAAAGGGGAGCGACAAAAGCGGCTCCTTCGCGACGGCGCCTCTTTCTCTCATCCAACTGCCGCCTCCGGAGACGGAACAATTCAAGAGGGGGAGGCAGAGAGAGGAGGGAAGGCAGGAGGCACCGATGGTTCATGGGGGGATCGGCGATTATATATATAGGAGCTAGGGATGGGGCGGAGAGGGACGAGAAAGATTCTTGGTCTTCGTCACCGCGGGAGCGGCTCGTTCTCGGTGGTTTCTTTCCCTCTTTTTCCATTATCGACGTGTACTGAATTAAATATATGAAAACGCGTTGATGTTTTTTTATTTTATTTTTTGGATAATTAATTATTTCCATACATATTTACTCGAATTTTAAACTCATCACAATAAAAATTAAAAATAAAATACCCCAAAACTTGCACTTATGCTCAGCATTTATCTTCATTTGATAATTAATTATTCCCATACGTATTTATTTGAATTTTAAACTCATCACAATAAAAAATAAAAATAAAAAACCCCAATACTTGCACTTATTGTGATGAGTTTAAAATTCAAATAAATACGTATGGGAATAATTAATTATCAAATGAAGATAAACTCATCACAATAAAAAATAAAAATAAAAAACCCCAATACTTGCACTTATTGTGATGAGTTTAAAATTCAAATAAATACGTATGGGAATAATTAATTATCAAATGAAGATAAACTCATCACAATAAAAAATAAAAATAAAAAACCCCAATACTTGCACTTATTGCTCAGCATTTATCTTTATTTGATAATTAATTATTCCCATACTTATTTATTTGAATTTTAAACTCATCACAATAAAAAATAAAAATAAAAAACCCCAATACTTGCACTTATTGCTCAGCATTTATCTTTATTTGATAATTAATTATCCCCATACTTATTTATTTGAATTTTAAACTCATCACAATAAAAAATAAAAATAAAAAACCCCAATACTTGCACTTATTGCTCAGCATTTATCTTTATTTGATAATTAATTATTCCCATACTTATTTACTTGAATTTTAAACTTATCACAATAAATATTAACAATAAAAAACCCCCAAAACTTGCAGTTATGCTCAGCATTTATCTTTATTTGATAATTAATTATTTCAATACTTATTTCCTTGAATTTTAAACTTATTACAATAAAAAATTAAAAAATCCCAAAACTTTCAGCACTTATCTTTATTTGATAATTAATTATTTCCATATTTATTTAAATTAAAAATAAAAAAACCCAAAACTTGCACTTATTGCTCAAGATTTATCTTTATTTGATAATTAATTATTCCCATACTTATTTACTTGAATTTTAAACTTATCACAATAAAAAACCCCAAAACTTGCACTTATGCTCAGCATTTATCTTTATTTGACAATTAATTACTTCCATACTTATTTACTCGAATCTTAAACTTATCACAATAAAAATAAAAAAAATAAAAACCCCAAAACTTGCAGTTATGCTCAGCATGATGGGATTGGGAAATTCCTCTGCAGAAAATATATTTTAGGTGTAGTATATATTTTGTCAGATTTAAAATTTCAATTTTAGTGTAACATTCTAGAAAAGTTTAAAAAATTATACAAAAACATAAATACCAAAAGAAAACTTTAATGCGCTTATCATCACAATAAAATAGAATATCATCTAATATCTAAATGATAGTTTATGGAGACTAAGTAACTACAGTCAATTATTATTCTCACTTAAATTTATAGTAAATTGCAATATAGTTCATCGTTAGTCCTTGCAACTCCAATCAACACAAATGGCAAGGTTTGTATGAGGAGGATGGGAACCTGTAACCGATGCAAATGCCAGACTAATAATATTTCTCTTCACAACATTGAAAGCATGCGAATTTCCATTTGACAAAGGAAATGCGAAAAATTTTGCATGAGAGAGATAAAAAGTTCATAATCTTATGATGAAAATGATTTATTTAAATGACCGAGATATTTCTACCGCTCGGTGAATATGTTACAACATCACATGCTATTGATGATATATATGCATATATATATGAATATATAATCCATGTCGGCTTGTCAAAGTCAACGGTGAGAACCCAAGCTGACTCTATCAATTTCATATTACGCTAAACGATCATGTCGATTGTGGCAAATTCGTGAGTCAATACTTGGATTGACCGAAGACTCTCTCAACGTGCCGACATATTTCTTATTGACTCCGTCATCAACCAAATTTCCATTCGTTTGCACTTGAGAGGACGAGACCAATTCCGTATCATCTACTCTCGCTATTAATCAAGGATAAAGCACTCAGCTTGTTGTTTACGTACTAAGAAGACTCATTGGGAAATGCTGCCGAGGTTCCTCGAACTTGCCCTTCTTCCTCCCATCTCTCCTTCCCCTCCGTGTTGCATGCATGCATGCGTGCGTGCCCTTCTTTTGCGACGTCATACGTTTGCCAATCCAGTCACGTAAAATATCTATGCTTTTACATTCAAAGACTCTATATTAACCAATTAATTAATTAGCCTCTTCAAGAGCCTAACTTGTGATGCAATAATGAGAATATCAAAGTTTTTATAGACTTATATATATATATATATATATATATATATATTGGTAACTTTAACATATCATATATAGATAAAATAACTATTTTATAGAATCAAAACGTTCAAAAACATGCTTTATAGATCCAAAATATGATTTCAAAATGTTTCTATAAAACTTATTAAATCCACTATAATATGTATGAAATCCTACAACAACTAATAAACATATTAACATGGAAGCGTACATGATGAATCCATTAGAGTATTTTTTGAATTAGTCGATGATTTGATCTTCCAATTACAGAATATTCTTAAGAACTTTAGATTTCTTCTTGACGGGTGAAGAGAAACTTCATTCGATACTGTAACCGGAGACCATAACCTTATTTATAGTCATAACTGATGAATCTATAATTATGATTATATTCATAATTGATGAATATGTAATTATGCCTTAAGAGTTTCGTATTCCTAACTTATCTCATCATTAAGTTAAAAATATGACTGATGGTATCAACATAATTAATTTTCATAATAATTTTATCCCTTAGTCAAATATTTTTAATTTTGGCTAATCAAAAGAATGACTTAACATATTTAATTATACATATGTGACTTTTAAAATTTTAACAATCTCCCACGTATGCATCCTTATAAATGTGCTAAACTTTATGAGCTCAAAACTGTTGTCATTATTAAACAGGACATACAAAACAATCTTGTCTATTGGCTATATTAATATAGGACCAAAGCGGTCTTCGCTATATCAATCATAGCTAAACCTTTCAATGATCACTAATATTAACATAATCAAATGACATAAATCAATTATGAAATGTGTAGCATGAAAATTATCTTTATGAGATCATTATCAACTGGTCCAATTTTATCTTTATGAGATCATTAATAACTTTTATAGCTAAAATGTACGAAGTATAATAAACTGAAGCTTTATTTCTGATCAGAAAATGTCTGTACAAATACAGAATCTGGTATAGAACATACAACAAACAAATGACAGACTCCCACTAAATTGAAGTTTTCTCAAATTCTGATATACCCATATGAGCAGTATGCTCATGAAAGACCTTGGGTGGTATATCTTTTGTGAGAGGATCTACCAACATAAAATTTGTTCCTAAGTGTTTTATAGTAATTTGTTTATTTTGTACCATTTCTTTCACAACTAGGAACTTAATGTCAATGTGCTTTGACTTAGTCGAGCTCCTATTATTGTTGGAGTATAAAACAGTTGATTTATTATCACAGTATATCTTTAGTGGTCTTTCAATCTCTTGTACTATTTACAGCCCTGTGACAATATTCCTCAGCCAAATTTCATGATTAGATGCCTCAAAATATGCTATAAATTCCACTGTCATGGTAGAAGAAGTAATAAGAGATTGCTTAGCACTACGCCAAGAAATCGCCCCACCAGCCAACATATAAATGTAGCTCGAAGTGGATTTCCTACTGTCTTGGCATCCAGCAAAATCTGAGTCAGAATACTCAATGATCTCCAAATGGTCTGATCTCCAATATGTGAGCATATGATCTTTTGTCCTATTTAAATATCTCATGACTCTTTTAGCTGCCTTCCAAAGATCTATTCCAGGATTGCTTAAGTATCTGCCTAACACTCCAACAATGTACGTTATATTCGGACGTGTACAAACTTGTGCATACATTAGACTCCCTACAGTTGATGAATAGGGAATCTTCTACATTTCTTGAGTTTCCAGATTTCCTTTAGGGCACTGATTGAGACTGAACTTGTCTCCCTTTGCGACAGGGGTATCTCCTAATTTACAATCCTGCATGCTAAACCTTTTGAGTACTTTATCGATATAGCTCCTTTGTGATAATCCTAGAATACCTCGAAATCTATCTCGGTGTATCTAGATTCCTAATATAAAAGAGGCGTCACCAAGATCTTTCATCTCAAATTTTCTAGATAAAAATCTCTTAATTTCGTACAATATGCCTATATCATTTGTAGCAAGCAGAATATCATCTACATACAATATTAAGAAAATGAATTTGCTCCCACTGAATTTATGATACACGCAATCATCAACAGTATTTACCTCAAAACCAAATGAGATAATTACTTGATGAAATTTGTAATACCACTGACGGGGTGCTTGTTTTAGCCCATAGATAGATTTTATCAATTTACAAACCATTTTCTTTGGGTTTCCTAACACAAAGTATTCTAGTTATACTATATAAATTATTTCATCAATATTTCCATTGAGAAATGCTGTTTTAACATCTATTTGATGAAGCTCCAAGTCAAAATGTACGGCTAGAGCCATAATTGTCCTAAAAGAGTCCTTCGTTAAAACCAGAGAGAATATCTCTTTAAAGTCAATCCCTTCCTTTTGAGTATAGCCCTTTGCCACAAGACGTGCCTTATATCTCTCCACATTACCTTTATAATCTCTTTTGGTTTTAAAAATCCATTTACAACCAATGAGTTTCACACCTTCTGGTAATGGGATAAGTTCCCAAACTTTATTGTCTTGCATGGACTTATATTCTTGATTTATTGCTTCAATCCACTTATCCGAATTGGAATCCTCCATGGCTTGAAGGAAGTTGATTGGATCATCTTCCATTATACCATTACTTTCTTCATGTTCCTAGAGAAATATCATATAATCATCCGAAATGACACTTCTCCTTTCCCTAGTGGATCGTCGCAAAGATGTTGGCTCTTGCGACACAGATTCTTGAGGATGTTGAGTTTGTTCCTCATGAACAATTTCTTCGTACTATATGGGAGTTGAAATGACTATATCTTTTTAAGGTATAGATTTTGTCACATTAGTGACAACTATATGAATCGGATCAGACTGAACCGATTATGCTCATATTTATTACCATAAACTTAAGTAAATTCAAATAATAATATAACCCATCTCAAGATACCAAGTGCAACATTAATAGCTTGTCTTTGGACTTCAATATTAATTGCTAGTGGTAGTCTTGTTATAATTATCAAACACCGATAATAAGACAAGTTAAATGATAAATCCATCTTTGGATTGATTAATCATTTACATGTATAACTTTATAATTGTCACGTGTTTACCATTACAGGTATGTATAAAATCCAACCAGTCATTAGCCTTCTTTTGGGCCGGGTAATTATCATATGGATATAAATATATAATACATTTAATATTTTCATGAGAAATGTTATATATGAGAGGTCACTTTCAAGACTTCATATATTAAATTACTCAATCTAATATTAAACAATCACTAATTGAATTTGAACTATATTAGTTAAATTAGTTTGACTCGTTGACTAAAATATTTAATGCATGTAAATCATTTAATTTATGTCAACAAATAACTTTATAGAACCAATATTATGTTTAAACTAATATAATATTACAATAATAATATTATTAATTAAATTTGCATATTGCAATAATATAATTAAACTAACATAATATTGTAACAATATTAAATTTGCATATTGCAACAACATAATTAAACCAACATAATATTACAATAATGCCTTGTAGTGCAAAAATGAATTTGCATGATGAAAAGGAAAAGACATAAAGAGAAAAAGATATCTCAAAATTTAAGTGATATAACATTAGAAAAATACATGCTGTAGCAAGATTACATGAAACCATCATCTTTTCCAACGATGATACAACCAAATCACTCCAAAATACTGATAAAAACATCACTAAATACATAAAAACAAGCTTAGATGTTCATTAATCATTGTAGAAAAGCTTTGATACCAATGTTGGTAACTTTAACATATCATATACGGATAAAATAACTATTTTATAGAATTAAAATTAAATTTTAGTTAAAAAATAAGCTTTATAGATCCAAAATACGATTTCAGAATATTTTCATAAAACTTATTAAATCCACTATAATATGCATAAAATCCTACAACAACTAATAAACATATTAACACGGAAGTGTACATGATGAATCCATTAGAGTATTTTCTGAATTAATCGGTGATTTGGTCTTCCAATTGCAGAGTATCCTTAAGAACTTTAGATTTCTTATTGACGGGCGAAGAGAAACTTCATTCGATACTGCAACCGGGGATCATAACTTTATTTATAGTCATAACTGATAAATCTACAATTATGATTATATTCATAATTGATGAATATGCAAGTATCCCTCAAGAGTTTCATATTCCTAACTTATCTCGTCATTAAGTTAGAAATATGACCAATGGTATCCACACAATTAATTTTCATAATAATTATGTCCCTTAGTCAAATATCTTTACTTTAATTAGATCATTTTAATTTTGACTAATCAAAATAATGACTTAACACATTTAATTATACATGTATGACCCTTAAAATTCTAACAATTTATGTATGTATGTGATCCGGTTGTAGATCTCAATTAGATGACTGTTAATTGAAACTCAAGTGGATTATATAGTGAGAACATTAAGTTTACTTCAAATTAACATGACGCTAACTATAGTTAGAAGTTGTTAAACTGAGTTTTCTTGGATGAGTTAAGAAAACAGATGGTTGTTTATGTAGATATGGCGCACTAAAATTTATAATGCCAAATACATTATGTATAAGAACTCCAAAAAATTAATTACTAATAAACTTGCATGTATCATATTAAAGCTGGAGCAAAGAATCCAATCTCTATGAGTTATATAATAATCATAGCTCCACCCAGTTTCATTTTTTTGGTCACATTTGATGCAACCCAAATAGATCAGATTTGATCAACTTGATACTATGTGGATCCACTTTGAAATTACTGTACCTACATAATGCGTAGGTATTTTGATGCAAATATTAATGCATCGTTAGCTACTCATCGCATGCATACAGAGGATATATTGTTTCTTTTCGGTTCTACTTGTATAATATTGGTAGATATTGTAGCGTGTTGAAAGTGAGAGGGCAAATAAAAGGGTGGAGACCACGCGGTTAACGTAACAGCGACGTTCCGAGGGAATGCGACAGGCAAAAAACAGTGGCGAGACCGAGTTGATCACATACATTATGTGGCAGTGAACGTTCCCATTATTTTGCATTCAAAGGTCAAACGGAACCTCTCGATAAGACTCAGAGGTCGAAGCCGAGAAAGCAGCTTCAACAACAAAAGGCATCATCGGTGAGTTGAGAAAGTCTGCAATAAAGGCTGAGAGGGTTTGAGCTACCGCTTTGGATTTCTTCGCCGTACTTTATGCCTCTAGATGGTTAAACACCTCAGCTTCAAAGATGTGACATGTTGATTGATCGAGTTCGTGGAAGACGTCTGATTGCTTCCAGAACAACCACGCTGTGTAAGTGCCGATTCAACTCGTCTCAGGAATGGTCATCGTTCTACAGCCTACAGGGCGATTTAGATCGATGGCAACTTGGAAATCAAATGAAATACTAGAGAGAGAGTCGTAGTCATTACTGCTCCAAAAAAACACGGAAGAAGCATTGGATCAAAGAGATCACTTACCTCCCCCATTCGGCATCGCAAAAAGAATAAGAAAAGACTGGAAGAGAACAATATGAGCTTCTAAAAGGGCTGGATTTGGAAATGGAAAACATTCACCACCATCAATCCCACATGAAAGAGGCTTTAATAAAGCATCCAAGGAAGCCACATACAGAGAAATACTAGGAGGTAACAACAAGCAGGCAAAATAGGTCAACTAGTCTAAGTGGATCAGAAATCCATGGAGCAAGCCACACTAGTTTCGCTACAATCAACTAGGGTACTCTGAAATGCCGACAACGAGAGAGAAAATAATCTGAACTACTGGTTCCGGCGCATATGTAGCAGGAGTCTGTTCTTTATAAGCCCAGTCCAAAAGACTGGAACCCAAATAACCATAGTGTGATACTTTCATCACACCCTTTAGCAGGAATCCAAGCACTCTGCACAAGCACCAGATTGCATTAAGATGTGTTCATTGCTTCGGCATGATAGGTATCCAACTCCTTATCCAGTTCATCTGCTGACTTCTCAACGTTTTGCATTCTCCCACCGCCACGGCCACGACCAATGCCTCTGACACTGCCACGACCAATGCCTCTAACACTACTGCCACGGCCACGACCACGACCACGACCACGACCATGACCTCGCTGAAAGCCTCCACGATTTGTCCTGTGCATTAGGCAAATTTAGATAATGCAATAGCTAGCACAGAAACAGATAAAAATGACACAGGTTGATCTAGTACACTAGACAACTGAAATCATTACAAGTGATGAATTTCCTAAAAAATAACAGAAATTTGCATGGGCGGATCAGACTATGGCACTCATCTGGGCATAAATAAGAAATTATTGCAATTGGATGAAGATCCTAGGAAATGACAGCAATCTGTTGGGCCGATTATCGACTATGTGCTCTATGCTATCTAACTTACTGAATTCTTGAGATTCTCCATTCGATGCAAGAGAGACAAGATGATATAGCTTAAGACTGAGTAAATTAAATGATGCACACTAAGAAACCAGGCATTTTCAATTGTTGGTTGCAGAAAAATAGTGGAGCTGTTGCAGAAAAAGGTTAGGGAATTATGCAAAAGTTAAAGATTTTAAGACACAGCTTGACACAAGGATCCCATCTCTTGTACCAATGCTCAGAACGATAGGTTTCCATAAATACATCTTGTGATCAATATTACATCTTGTGATGCAAACAATGAACCATGAAGTAATTGATCTTATTCTTGTTTAAAATTGTAGAGAGCAAATATATGTTTGCAGTATCATATGGTAAGTTCAGCTTTCCTGCATTCTAGATCAGTGGGGAAGAATCCTCTTGATTGGAGCCGTATGAAAAAACATGTTGTTTTGCATGCCAGGCCATAAAAACACAGTTTTAATATGAAATATCAACTTCATTCATTATTTTTCTAAAGATGCACTACTACTTAGATAAAGGATATAATCAGTTTGATTCTTAAAGGATTCACAATGACAAAAAGGTAACAAAGTGTTACCAACATAAAGTTATTGTCTATGCTATAATAATAACAGTAACAATATATGAAAAGTAATAATAAGAGAAGAACTAAAAATGTAGTTAAGATATATATATTTGAGAAGTTTTATTAAATAGAAATTTCAGATATTTCTGCTTGATTGCTTAACATGATGAAGAGATTGATGAAAATATCATTCATAGAGTAAAAATTGATGATTAAAATGGAGAGGGGTGTGACGAGTTTTGGGTACCATAATGTCATTTAGATTAACAGAATTTTGTAAGATGATTGTTAGATCAATCATACTTTATGGATCTGAAAGTAAAGCAAACATATACAAAAAATTTGTCACAAAAATCAGAATATTGAAGTGAATGTGGAATTTCCACGGAAGACAAAGAATAGGGTTTTTATTTGCCATAGCTCAAATAGAGGACAAAATGAAGAATCATCTACATTTCTAAGCAGATTTTAAATAGTGCGGCTAGATGAGGTCAGACATACAAGGAGCGACAAATGAAGAGCTTAAAAAGACTTTCCTCCAACCCCATGACAGATTTATGTAGTTGATCTCAAATAGTTGAAACATCATGACTTATTGTTGAAAAGTAGTTCCTTCGTTTGGTTTCTTGCTTGGCCCGAGAGTGCTCCTAATCAACCTAGACACTGTCTAAGAATCCTAACAATTACAAACATAATATAGCAAAACCAACTGATATGGTACTAAAGAATATTGCTCTCACTAAAATAAAAACAAAATTCTGGATAAAATCCCAGAAAATAGACAAACACGTCATCCTATAAAAAAATTTTAAAAAAAATACTAGACACATACTTGACTAGACTTTGACACAATTTAACACAATTAACTCAACCCATTTTAATACACCTGAACTCAACCTGAACCCCGCTGCATCACATTTAGAGCCAAAGGTGACACAAATGAAGAGTTTGTAAATAGATATGTTGCACTGTAAGATGAGAAGTCTCTGATGTGCAATTAATGTAACCCCCAAAACAGGACATACCATCAAATTCCTGGCTTACGATTGGGTATTATGTTTCTTAAACTGATCCACGACATAGCAAACCATACGTGCAAAACAATATACAGACATGCATAAAAAGTCTCATTACATGCTCATGGCAGAGAAAAAAGCAACCATCTAAACAAACAAAAAATTATAAAGTGCATTAAAGTCAAATAATGATGCCACAATGAGCCTAATAGGGATATAAACAGCAATCAAATAATGCATCAACCCAATAAATGAGGTAGGCGCCAAAGAAGGAGAAAAAGACTTAACCTAGGAGGAAACAACTAAACAAATAAAACTACCATGATTACACAAAAAATACTGATGGTTTGCAAATACCAGTTAAAATTCAATAAGGTTCTTTAAAAGGTAGATATAAACAGCATTAAAGAAGAATTTTTGGTAACCATGAAATGAGTTTCTATGAGCTTACCCAGAGGCACGATTAAAAGAACTTGAACCACCCCGAACAAATTGCGGACTGAAAAGAAGGTTTCTCAAAGTTAGCTTCCAGCAAAAAACCTCATTCAAAATTTGGGTAAGTGAAAGATACTCTTCTACTCAAGAAGATTTATGTCTAAGGACATCCAAGAAACCTCGTTCAAAATTTTAAACGGAACTTCATGAAGTTTCTAGAAGTTAAGGTTCTACCGAAATGAACTGTTTTGACATGATCCATTCAAAGATAGGCTTACAAAATTAGTGTGTGGAGTGTGGACATTCTTTAATATCATCTGAGATAAAAGGTCTCATTCAAACACCAAAATCAAATATATGGTAAGATAATAAATAAAAATGTAAAACAAATCTAATTAAAACATCATAAAATTTTACAGTTTAAGAAAACATCTAAAAATATATCCTTAGGGAAAAACAACATATATCAACCTGCACGCAAAAACACAGACACACACAATGTAATAATTCAATACACTATACTACCCAAACATGGTAAACATAGTTGGAGTCCAATAAGAAAGGAGAAGACCTACGTGTTACAAACTACCAAGTAAACATGAGGTGATTTCTGATAAAGAAGAGAAGTAAAACAACACTGAAATCCCTGACACAGCACACTCCACAATCAATATTTTCACATAACCAGAATTAACCTATAGAAAAAAATTAGGTAAGACTCATTAAGTAACAAATATACGAAGACCTATGAGTTACAAAGTTGGAGTCCAATAAGAAAGGAGAAGACCTACATGTTACAAGGTACCAAGAAAACATGAGATGATTTCTGATAAAGAAGAGAAGAAAAACAACACTGAAATCCCTGACACAGCACACTCCACAATCAATATTTTCACATAACCAGAATTAACCTATAGAAAAAAATTAGGTAAGACTCATTAAGTAACAAATATACGAAGACATCAGTTCAAAACTTTGACACAAATCAGTAAGCAAAAAGATAAATAACAGAAGAGAACCACGTACGTCATAACAACTGTCCTTTTTCCTCTACCATTTGGACCGCCAAGAACATTCACACGAGGAGTGACAGGCAAGCCTAGATTAGTGCCTATAACTTCTATTTTCATGGGTTTCCCATCCAGCTGCACATTGTTATATCGCTTTAAAGCAGCCATGGCATCACTTCTTCTTGTATACACCACTTCAGCTGAACCCTGTAAACAAAATTAAGATTTCAATCAACTAAATGCAAGAGACAGAGAGAGGCTTCTACAACAGACTATTCCCTTGTATCATCCACAGCAACAACAATCCCCTCAAGGAATTGTATCCAAGTTTAAAGGGCAACATAGCACAATCATTCCTCTGAAGAGTCAACTGAATCACAAAGAACAATATTGTACAACCTTGCCACTACACCAATGTAAATGGTTTCTGCATCAAGCACGCAAACTGTTCATGTGTTAAAGATTATGCTGTTCACATAAGATTATAATGTTCACATAACTTATCACTGTTCCTATGTTTCCCATGTTAAGTTTTAGGATTTACCTTTTATTGGCTTTGGTTGCGATAAAAACAATCCTGATGGGCTTTTTCATTATTGAAATCTCAGTTGAATTTAATGTGAACTTATAAGGCCATGTTTGCTACATAACTTATCAGTTAAATTTTAACTTTTACAATTAGAGCATGTCCAGTTGTGATATCTTTATACTCCAATGGCATGAAAAAAAAGTAAAATATAACCTTGGGCAGCTTACTGCTAGTAACTTCTTTAATACTTTTTTGGACCATGTTGGCAATGGCTGCTTGGTATAAGTTTTAACAGACACATTTCTTGGCCCATCATGTGGACTGACATATTTTTTCTTTTTTTTTGTGAATATGAACAAAAACATCCGAGTGTTCAATATAATAACCATACTTCCTCCCATACAAATACATAAACAACATAGATAAACAATGGCATTCAAAATAACAGCTGAAAATATAACAGCCATAAAAAACAATCATTTTCTAGATTTTATTAGTTCCCCTCAAGTTAAAAAGGGCAAGGCAATTCTCCCATGCTTCGATCTTAAGAAGTCATGGTAAGAAAACTCATTCATGCTGAATATAAAATTACACTTTCTATTTCCTAAAGCAAAAAAAAAAAAAAAAAGATAAGATGCAATAAAGAATTTAGTATGCTTTATATGCAACAGTCAATCTTGCACAAAGAATAAAAGAACAATATGCTCGTTGTATTAGAAAAAGACAAGCTACCCACACTTGGGCGACCAGTCCTATCGTAATGAACTGCAAATCGCTTGAGGTCACCAACTTCAGAGAATAACTCCTGTAGAAGGATTAAAATTTGACTAAATAAAAAGAATATATGACCAAAAGATAGTATAACTTGGTTAACTTAAGGATTCAACTCACCCTTATATCTTCATTGGAGACCCCATAATCTAAATTCGAGATGTAAAGTTTTGTACCAGTTTCAATTCCTGAAATGCCTGCAGCTACCATGCTATCATCAAATAGATCATGTCTCCATATCATATCCTTTGTTCTGCTGAAGGACTGATGAAATTGCAACCAAAGATCCAGATCATGGAACAGATGTGTTAGCACATAATCACAAAAAAAAAAAAAAAAGTTCACTGTGCATAGTAAGTCTAATATAAGCATGAAGATAAGTTCTTATAATAAATATCAACAACAGCAAATTCTGCAGTTGGAAAGTACTTTTTACCAATATACAACAAATCAAATAGCATATAAAGCATGTAGATAAGAGTTTACGATGAGAATTCCACCAAAATAGCACATAACCGGAAGTAGAGAATTCCACCAATATCATATGCTGACCATAAGTTACTGGTGAGAGCTCCAGTTCCAAAGTACGAGCCCTTAAGCACTTCCACAAAAAACGACCCCATGAACTAGCATACAAATCGAGGGCTTGACCGTCGAAGATATGAAGTTCCAAATTTAGCAACAGATCCCTTGAAATTCTCCCCTTTAAATCCTTCATTAATGAATTAAGCACCAAAAAGTAATATAATCTGAATGCTGTGTAGGAGCCTCTCCATGTAAAAAGTTCTGATATCCAGCCCTTCGTGTCTGGGTTTCTAATGATTCAGATTCTTGAAGGTATGCATAAAAAAGCAACAGTTTTGGGCTTGCCTTGGCAATCTTGTATGGAGATGGCCGACTGTTAACCCTGAGAGAGCCTTGATGAAGCATCCCCATTCCCCTTCCACGAAAGCTACCACCACGTCCACGGCCCCGCCCTGGGCCTCGCCCTCTCCCCCTTTGACTACCAGTTCGGTTTTTAATGAGATCATCCAGTGACATATCCAAAGATGTAGCCATTCGACAATGATTAGGAAATTGCTGAGATGATAACCAAGACCTGTAATAAAAAAAACCAAATTAAATTCTTTCGATCTGTCCATTCAAAAAAAGGGCCCAGAAGTAGAAAACATTATGGTTACCATAAGAAAGAAATTTCTTATAGACAAAAACCATTGCAAATAAAAATCTAAGTAGGAAATAAAAAGTGTAAACTAATCAGAACTACAAACTAAAGAACTGTAGTGTAGACATTTTAAAAGTCTTAACAATCAGATGCTCTAGATGGCTTTATGAAATTTGATTGTGTCAATAATTGCAAAATCTCCCTGGCAATCCTTTGAAGTGATCATAGCAATAAAAATTAAGGCATGACTCAGACACTTGGCCTTACAAGGTCAATAGCACACTCAAAACCTATAGTTTGATTAACATTAAAAATAAAAATAAAAAACCAGATGCCCCAAATTGTCGTGGGAACCCAATTAACACACAAGCAGAATGTGCATCATATTCTCCACAATAGCGCCAATCCTTGACGAAATCAAAGCAACTGTCTCATAGAACATTAGCATATAATAGGTAATAACACTATCCATACCCCATAAAATCATTCAATCCAAGGAAAAAACATTAAATCTTTCTTCCACAGGATAATGTAGTTACCAAGTTTATTTAATCTAATGAAAACACAAGCTTATTTAATACAGTGCATAGTTGGTGTAATATTCTTGAAACACCAATGTCCATTTCCAAAAATGCCACGACTTAATAAAATTTGCATACACAATCGAGATTAAAAGAAAAATATTTTAAGAAACAACCCACACCAAGCAATTCGATAGATCAACCATCATTACGAGAATTATATCTAGATATTATCATAGTCATTCAACATACTATAATAAATTCTCATAAAAAAAGAATCATCAAATTGGAGGATCTCGTTACTCTGAATGACCAAAATTTACACAAAATTGACTTCATGTTTGTAATAAGATAGAAATATAATAGAAATAAAGCATGTAAACTTCAAAAAGTGTCGGACAACCCATGACAAGCCACCTTCATTGTGTAAAATGGATAATTACTACTATTTCAAAGGTTGGGTAATTCTCACCATATTCTTACTGTGTGTTTAATAACTATAGTCACACTGCAAAATCGTCCCTAATGAAAAAGCATATCGACCATCAAAACACTAAAAGCCCAGCCTTCAACACCCAACACCAGTCGCCAAAAAATTAACTGCACAACAACTAAAGCAATCTGTTTAAATCTATCACAAAACAAAGACTAAAGCGAAAAAAAGAAACAACCAGAACCCAAGAAAACACCTGCAAATAGTTAGCTACTCTGATTCAACAACAGAAAAACATATTGTCAGGCATTGTTCAACAAACTGGGGGGACCGGTGCATATCGCCCGGTGCTTATCAGTCTGCCAGTGGACCGAGATATGAACTGCCCAACAAGGGGCGGTCCAGTTTTCGTTTTAACCAGTCAATTTAGGCTATACGAGCGCGAGCACACGGCCGGACCTCCTGGTATTTCTCGTCGTCCTCCTATTCCTCTGCCTTCTCATCTTCTTCCCTCGCCCCTTCTGGCACCATGATATGCCCGTAATGGACCCGTACCCAAAACTGAATAATTCAGGGCTCATAATCACATCACACTAGCAACGAGTTAACCCGCCGAAAAGATCAATCGGAGGAAATACCAAGTAAAAAACCACGTGAAAGATCAAATGAGACGATTTAGGGGTTTACGAAGGAAAAAAACCACAAGATAGAACAAAAAAATACCTCAAAACCACTACGAAGCCCTCCCCAGGTCGCTCAGAAAAAGATCAGAAGAAGGGTCGGCGCACAAGAAAGGAGGGAGAACTCGGGCGAATTCACCGGGGAGCGGCGGGTGAGATTTATAGGGTTAGATATCGGAGAGGGATAATGATTCCGGCTCTCTACTCGGCCTCCTGGGGATCGAACTAGGAAACCGAAACTTGGACGGATTCGAGCAGGGAGGGGGGGGGGGGTTGCTAGGGCTTTAGGGAGAGAGCAGAAACCGGGGCGAAGCTTAATGGCTAAGCGTTAGGGTTACTGTATATGACACGAACGGCCTGGCCCTTTTGATAGCCGCCAGATGGGCCCCCGTCGGCCTGGGCTGGGCACACCGTCACCTTTGTGGGTCCCACACCATTTTGACCATTGCCTAATAATAATAAAGAGCCTTAAATCTCAGCCACGCACAAATATTTGAACTATTTTTCGCATTTAAAGGCCTCAAACCTCGAACAATAAATACAAAGCTCATCGCCTTCCTACATGAAAGCGGACCGTATCACGGACTACTGATAAATACAAGTCCGAGCTCAACTTGATTTAAGATAGCTCGGGCATTTGTCGGGTGGCCAACCTATACGAATATAATGGTTTGATGGGCTTTCACGGTGGATTTGATTTAAATGAGTATGTATTATTCAAGTGAGCAAATTGGATCGTATTATGCCTGTGTTAACAGAAAAAGAAATGAATAGTATATTCCCCCATTGCTACGTATCGTGTACTGTCTACTGAGATATTTGTCCGAGCGAGCGACTGCACGCTCGGACATGATTGCCACATATCTCGGTCCCCCTCCACCTTCTCTATCCAATAAAGCGCATGTTTCCATCGCAATCCACGATGGCCCACCCAAATCCACGGGACAAAAAGCCGTGCCTTCCAAAAGAGACAGCCTTTATCGAATCCTCCCTCCCTCCCTCCCTCCGTAGGCTCGTCGTCTGACCTCCCAAACTAACGGCTCTTTTCCTCTCCCTCTTCCCTCCTCGCCCGGCGACCCAACCATCCCTACCAACGGTCACATTATTACCATCATACGGCGCAGACTCGCAGTCCATTAACTCCCCGTCACGTGAAGCCCCGTTTCCGGCCGGATCGCGTGTTGCCGGTCCGATCAAACCGGTCGCGGTCAATCCACCCGACCCCACGCGCCATCAACCACCTCACATCGATCGCCGCGCCGCAAAAGGGCCCTCCGTATTCCCACGTGGCTCTCTCTCGTTGGTCCATTCTCTCAGCGGCGTATGCCCTCCCTCCCATTGCCCGTTGCTGCTTGCTCGCCAACGTCCTCCTCCCCCGTCTTCCTCCCTCTATTTATTCCGAGCTCCACCGGTGGCCACGAGATTGGTAGAGGAAAGCTGATAATAATACGAGGGTTTTGTGGTGAAGATGGTGTCCTCGCCGCGGCTGTTCTGGCTGTTGCTGGCCTTGCTTCTGGCGGTGCTACGGCCGTCCGCAGCCGCGCATGACTACGGCGATGCTCTCCGCAAGAGCATTATTTTCTTCGAGGGGCAGCGCTCCGGCAAGCTACCGCACGACCAGCGCCTCACCTGGCGCCGGGACTCAGGACTCCACGACGGCGCCGCCGACGGGGTAAGGCCAACTTTTTTTGGTATCTCGTGGTGTGGCCTCGTTTCGTGGGGGGTTTAGGCTCGTGCGCGGTGGTGGCTGAGTTGGCGCAGGTGGACCTGACGGGCGGGTACTACGACGCGGGGGACAACGTCAAGTTCGGCTTCCCCATGGCGTTCACCACGACGCTGATGGCTTGGAGCGTCATCGACTTCGGGAAGAGCATGGGGCCGCAGCACTTGGCGGAGGCGCTTAAGGCGGTGCGGTGGGCGACGGACTACCTTCTCAAGGCCACCGCCGTGCCCTGCGTGGTGTACGTCCAGGTCGGCGACGCCTTCCGCGACCACTCCTGCTGGGAGCGCCCCGAGGATATGGACACCCCTCGGACCGTCTACAAGGTGGACCGCGACCACCCCGGCTCCGAAATCGCCGGCGAGACCGCCGCCGCCCTCGCCGCCGCCTCCATCGCCTTCCGCTCCGCGGATCCCGCCTACTCCGCCCGCCTCCTCGATCGCGCCGTCTCCGTGAGCTCACCTGAACCCGCTTCCCCTCGCTCACTCATCTCTGTCGAACACTTGGTCAGCGCCAACGATTCTCTAACAGGTGTTCGAGTTCGCGGACAAGCACCGGGGCGCCTACAGCAGCAGCCTCCACGACGCGGTGTGCCCGTTCTACTGCGACGTGTCAGGATACGAGGTGCGCCATCTCTCTGTTCTCTAAAAGCCATTCCACCCGTAGGATCTTCCACGAATGGCTTGTGATGAGGTGGTGGTGGTGGGTGTGGGCTCCCCCACAGGACGAGCTGCTGTGGGGCGCGGCGTGGCTACACAAGGCCTCGCGGAGGCGGAACTACCGCGAGTACATCAGGCGGAACGAGGTGATCCTCCACGCCGGCGACAGCATCAACGAGTTCGGCTGGGAAAACAAGCACGCCGGCATCAACGTCCTCATCTCCAAGGTATACCCATTTATTTCACCTAAGCCGGTGACGGGATCTCTCTCTCTCTCTCTCTCTCTCTCTCTCTCTCCTTTAAGAAAGCTGCAATTTCTGTCTTCGTCGTGTCTCGCGTCGGGTTATCTCCAGTGGCTTCTCGGGCTGCGGGAAATGGCATGGACTGTAGTTGTCATTGACAGAGGATTTTGACCGTTGTCTCTGACCTTTTGTCTTCCTTCTTTTGCTGAGACAGAGCATATAATTCTTTGTTTACCGATTGGTGCAGGAAGTTTTGATGGGGAAGGATGATTACTTGGAGTCTTTCCGGATAAACGCGGATAACTTCATCTGCTCGCTGTTGCCGGGGATATCTGATCATCCACAAATCCAGTACTCGCCAGGTTTGCTGATACATCCCATTGAATCATCTGACAGGATTATTTGATCTGTTGATACTGAGTCGTGTGATCGATCCATTTCCTGTTTTGATGTGCGATGCAAGGTGGGCTGTTGTTCAAGGCCGGAGGGAGCAACATGCAGCACGTCACGGCGCTCTCCTTCCTGCTCCTCGCCTACTCCAACTACCTCAGCCACGCGGGCGGGCGGGTGGCCTGCGGTGGCGCCTCCGCCTCGCCCGTGGCGCTCAAGCGCGTGGCCAAACGTCAGGTGAGTGGCGGCACGGCCGTGGCTCGATCTGCTGCACATGGAAGCTGGCTGACGTTGTTGTGCAGGTGGACTACATACTGGGGGACAACCCGCTGGGGATGTCGTACATGGTGGGGTACGGGGCGCGGTGGCCGCGGCGGATCCACCACAGGGGGAGCTCGCTGCCGTCGGTGAAGGTGCACCCGGGGCGGATCGGGTGCAAGGCGGGGACGGCCTACTACCTCAGCCCGTCTCCCAACCCCAACGTTCTGGTGGGAGCGGTGGTGGGCGGGCCGACCAACACCAGCGACGCCTTCCCCGACGCCCGCCCGGCCTTCCAGCAGTCGGAGCCCACCACCTACATCAACGCCCCCCTCCTCGGCCTCCTCGCCTTCTTCTCCGCCCACCCGGACCCCAACTCCTGGTCCCAGGACTGACTCCGCCCACCCTTGGCAATTTGATGACAGCACAAGTGCTAACTCTGGTGGTAGTAGTAAACGAGTGAACGTTTTAATTCGTTGGTGTACAGAAGCAAGGAGAGTAGTAATGGATGAAAGCGTTGCCTGTTTTATGATCCTGAGCTTTGTTCTGATTCATTCGACGAACACTGGTTGCTGGTTTCGTTGATGACCCCAATCTTTTGCTGCTGCTCGTCTCGTGTTCATGTCATCTGCTGGTAGGTGGAGGTTGCCTTGTCCGAGTAAATCTTGACGCCTGGGGTCTTGATGGCCTGTAGGGATTAAGAAACCGGGTGTCAGATTTGGCAGTCGGCTTGCTGTGCTGCAATCGAGAACAAGGTTCTATGTCACGGGCAGAGAAAGACACCAGATCGACCTTGGCTCACCATTTAGGTGTAAATAGATCGATAGAGTCAGCAGCAAAATGCCGAAAAATGGGACAGCAGTAGGAAGCTATTAATGAGATAAATAAAAAAGGGAAGAGTAGATCCGTCTATCACGTGAGTCACACGCTGTTTCGTATCCAGCGTGAAACAACTAATCAGGATATTGTTACGTGGAATGATGATCATTGATGTCACTAGGAAATGGTAATGGGCTGTCAGACCATGACCATCCATCCAGCCTTATACCTCGAGGGCCGACCACGAGCCTTATACCTCGAGGGCCGACCACGGATGGGATGCGTTGGAGTCAGGGGCGTGTGTTCTCCCGTCTCCCTGTTGTAGCCAGAGTCGGAACACATATGATCATGAAGGCATTAATCTTATTTCTTATAGCACAAATAAGTTTATCGCTTTAATGGTATTTTAAGTCTACCGCCACCAGATGAACAAAAGCCAAGCAACCTCGAGACTAAAGACGAACCCAAAGAGAAAATGTGAGCTTGCAAGATTTCTACAACGATCTCGGACGTAATTCTACCAATTTTTATGGGGCTGAAAGACGAAGAAAGAAGAAGACATACATAGGATCCATGATGTTGATCATTAAGTCAGATTATGAGTACTAATTTGAAAAACATTGCTGATTCTTTTCATTAACTAACATTGCTACATCACATCAGCTATCCCCTATGACACTTTCAGTTCAGTGGATGCATGTCTTTGTTTCATATATTTCTGGAAACAAAGTTCTATGAAAATTGTGGATAAATCAGAGCAAGATGAGGAACATATTAAATTCCTCATCTCCTACTTCTACAAGATAGAGGGAAGCATAGATCCTTCACGATGCAATCGGCAGTTCTTTTAATTTAGATTAAAAAATATTAAGCAAGAGAAAACAGAGGAGCAATATGAACTGAAAGTCTCAATGAGCTAATCCATGGTAAGAGAGATGAAATAAAGCATTAGAAGAAAAACAACTAAAGAGATCAACATCTAGACCGAACAAAACCCTCCAACGATGAAGAATTTGCATCCTTGCTGAATCCAGATTTGCCTACTACACGAATTTGTGCATGATGCTCCCAATTAAGTGAATACAATAAGAGTCACAAAGAAAGTTGTTTGAAAAGGGTTATGAAAGCCAACAGAAACTGCAACTTGTTAGAACAGGAAAACAAGATTAAATAATGTTCAGCCGAAACATTAAATTATGTGATTACGAATGATAGGCAGAAGTCAAACCAGCATTTTCTGGCTGTGGCCTGTTGGCCTCTGTTATCAGGTTGCGAACAATGAAAAGTTGAAACAAAAACAGGATTCTCATCTTGCAATATCTCTAGCAATTTTGTTCCTACTAATATGCAACAAAAGAGTACTGAAATGGATAAGGTGATCAACAGGAGAGCAGCACCAGAGTACCAATGATTTAGTCAATTCACATTCACGGTAGATGAGAAGATCCAACAGCCATTGCCCTGGTCCGGTCAATGCATCTTGAAGCAGGATTACGTATGGTATGACATCAAATTAAAATGTTAAAGCCATAATGACTGCTATAAAACATGTGATAATCATGGAATAAGGTGCTAACCAACTTTGTGTATGAAGATCCTGCAATCGTCACAGAAATTGGTCATTCAGGACTGCAACTTATGAATAATGCATTCACAAGTAATATAATTAACATTTATTATTCTAGATCTAATACTAATCAGTCATGGTGCCAAATGCTGTAACTTCCATTTTCTGGTTGTCACATTTTATATTTTTTCGGTTGTCACAGTTGTATATGTAAACGGCAATTGTTCCTACCAACCCTCCACTCAACCTACAGAGTAAAAATTTTCAAATTGGTTCTCGCTTTCCCAGAAGAGAACCTTGAGCATGGGCATTGAAACTTCTACGCTAAGCTTCAAACATCTCACATTTTTGCCTTTTTCGTCATCACTCTAAGCAACTGAATATGCAGAGAATGTACTTATTCAAGCCCGTACATATTTTTCAATAAATTACCTCCAATGTGGTGATATTCAATAATAATTCAGATGACTTGATACTTACATCTGACAGATAAAGACAATATGCTTAAAGATAAAATATAAAGAATTTCTAAATGCATTGGGTCATAATTATATAGCAGACAGATCCTCATATGTCCTAGCCAAACTTGGTGAAGGCTTTCCTTGAATATTTGAGGCATTTTTCTTATAAGCTGTCATCCAGTGGAATTAATACTGCAGCAGAGGACAACAGAAACAAAGGTTTCCAGATCCATAACCTGGAACTAACAACAGATTTTGACAAATCTGATGTCTGCTAATTCCTAACTGTTAACCTTTGTGTGATTAGGCAGTTGCTGAAGATGAGTCACATGTCATGCTTGCCATAAGTCATAGAACATCACAAAAGTTGATCACACTCGCTGCAACCATCACTTGTTAGTACAGAAAATCCTACAGACTTTAAAATCACTTGATTCTTTGAGATGTTTTGATATGTTTATGGTTCTACAATGCTTATCAGTTTAGGGTTTCTTTAAGCATTTTAAGGCTTGTTTTAGTCAGAGGCTAGAATCCTGAATCTAGATTGAATATGGAATCATGAAAGAACCAGCATCCTCAGAGATAAGTTCCAAAACTTTTTAAACCATTAGTGCTTGAACCTGAGAATAATGTCGTAATTATTAACCTAATGAAAGAGAAACAATCGAGACACATGTTGTGCTTTTCATAATCCACAAGAGTTTAATGCTCCAAGCCTCCAGCTTTCTATTTGCATCCATCACATATCATAAAAAGAATACTCCATATTAAAATCATTAAATATTTAAGATATATTATCAGTAATGCCTCCTAATGGACAGAGAAAAACATAGTCCCAAAGTACTGAGAAAAACATATACTACTGATATAACTAACTGAAAATAGTCCCAAAGCACCTCGAGGCTTACAAGTCCCTGTATATTATAGGTTAGCATGCCTAAATCCGATGTAGACATTGAGAATTATATGTTAACACTGTAATATTATTCATATTAGGATTTCTTTCCACTGTTGGTTGAAAGAAAGGCCAACTAGGCATGTTTGGCAAGAAATAGGAGCATCAACCACTGTTGATGCCACTAGTGGAGGCGCTGACACCTTGTCTGGTTTTAACAGGGTGTACAAGTGCAATGTTTTCGCTGGCAATCACTTGGGTCCCTAGGCTAACAAACCTGGGACCCCCTAGATCCCTAGCTAAAGCTCAGGCATTATATTTATCCAATGAATATATATATATATATATATA
>LVTN01000041.1:6945-52579 GCA_001649415.1 Musa itinerans | reverse complement strand
ATATATATATATATATATATATATATATGTATATATGTATATATGTATATATGTATGTATGTATGTATGTATGTGTGTGTGAGTGTGTGTGTGTGTGTGGGTGTATTTGTATAGATATGGAAATATGTCCAAGTGTGCAATATACATGTCAAATGCTAATAGCCATGTGCAATTATATGGTGGCAAGATAGTCCTAAGATCACTAATGCTAGCAGCTGTTCATATGCTGATTGTTTCCAAGAGCATCCCACACTAGACTTGAGGTAGATGGCCACAACTAAGTGGAGGTTGGCTCACTGCAGCAGCCAGCCAGGCCACTGGAATGCAGCCGGAGACCAATCCTCAAACTAGTCCAGCGAAGAATGGGACAACAGCAATTAACCCCTGTTTGATGTAGGGCTTCAGCGAAGCATTTTGGAAGGTCAAATACTCAAATTCCAGGCTCAGGACTTCTAAAGACACAAGGTAGAGAAGAAAGCAGCTTATAATACTTGGAAGAGGACTTCTATGGACCAGTGGGAGAAGATAATAATAGTCCTAATAATACTAATTGGAAGGTACTCAATATTAATACTAGTGTAAAATTATACAGGTCAGCTACAGATAAGAGTGCATTAGTGCACCAAACACATCTTGATTTCAAATCAACCATTTTCAACATCCTAATTTCATTGTTATTCCCTAGTTATTGGAAGAGACTCTCCAAGTAGAGAACCTTTAGTTAAAAGGAGCTGTTGCAATAGCAACCAAATGAAATATGACTAGATCGTGAAGCTAATGAGATATCTCATCGTTAGTGCTATCAATAATACTTCGTGTACTATTTATTAGTTTTATGCACAAGCCGAAATTTACAAAAAAAAAAAAAAAGCAAAGGTAAAAGAAGAATGATGCTTGACAAAAGAGTTTTGTGGTGATGCTGCCATGTGGAAGCATACGAATTGTTGTGCTATTCACACATATATGAGTAAAAATCAGTCCTTGTTCACTTATGACAAAATCTAAATTTAGATCTTAATAATTCTAAGTCAAGCATACATTTCTAGCAAATAATGGGTACCAAGGTTTCAAAGACCTGTCTATACTTGGTATGGTCTGGGATTTATGTGGTTCTAGATCATACTTGGCTTAACACCCAGTATGGTTATGGTTATAAACCTGGGTACACCGTCCGGTTTCATAATTGAACCAAAAGTACTCATGATAAGTCTATGTCTGATATCATTTTCTTAGTTTTGACATCTTCCCTCCCCCAAAAGGATTTTTTGCTGCCTCCTCATCCTCCTCATTTTAAGAATAGCCACCTCCTATCAGTATGCCTATTCCTTCACGATCGATATCAGCACGAACCAAGATTTCAAATCTTGATGTATATAAGGAAACAAAAAGCATCTCGGAAGTGTACAAGAGCAATCAGAGAATCAGATGACTTTACTGCCATAAAAGATGCAACCCAAAATTGCAACCTCATATATTAGGTAATGGTAGTGAAAACGGGAAGTCAGGACTCTGGACTGCTCCACAACATTTTCTTTGTATCTTTCTTTTTAACCCTTACAGTTCTTGTTCTGTATAAAAATGAGAAGCAATTTAACTAGTAGTATTTCAGTTCACAACAAAGATTCTACTAAGTACTGAAACAATCGCAACCAAGTTTTAAATTATTAAATCTGAGACCCATGCCAGTAGCATGTTGGACAAGCATGTATGGATTGTATGCCCCAAAAAGACTTTTGATGTTAGTATTTCAAGGGTCTACTATGGTACCAACATACTGGTATCAAGTTGGATTTGTACACACAGATGGTATGCTAGCACACACCAATGCCAGAAGCATGTAGGACAAGTATGTATTGGTTGTACACCTCAAAAAATGTTGTGGTGGTATCCTATAGGTACAGTATGGTACCAAATGCTGGTATCCTCTTCTAGTAAGGTTTTTCCAAGTGCATCCTATGGGCCTATCTTTCCATGCTGAAACTTCTACACGGATCCATATGATATGCTAATCACAGCAAACGATGACACGCTGATTAGTAAGGTTAGTAGTATAAACCAAGGATCGTCGTTTCGGCTACTGGACCTGTTTCGGTGATCTGGTTGGACCGGTACATACAGGACAATACCGGTATACTATATGTCGATACACCAATATGTAATGGTGTTTCGGAGAGGAAGATGAAAAGAGATAAGAGGAAGGCAATGTGAAGGAACAAAGGAAGGAAGAAGAGGAAGGAAGAAGGGAAAACAATGGAGGAAGAAGACAGAGCAATGGAGGAGGAAGAAGGAAGAAGACGGACTGATAGGGGAGGAGGAAGAAGATGGAGCGATAGAGGAGGAAGAAGATGGAGTGGTGGAGGAGGAGGAAGAAGGGGAAGTAGTGGAGGAGAAGGAAGAAGAGGAAGAGAAGAGGAGAGCGTGTACTGAAGAGATAAAAAGCAAAGAATGGGCAGGCGACATCCCACGGCAACAACGAATGAGCTAGCAGCTTCCCATGGCAACAACAAATGGGCTAGCAGCATCCTATGGCAGCAGCAAAAGACAGGTGGGTCCCGATGGTAGCGAATGGATGGGCGACGACTCGAGGCAACAACGACGACATCCACAGCAACAAGGATAGCAGCATCATAAGAAATGGGTAGCAAGCCCTAATCAGGGGGAGGGTTGCAAGGCTTCATTTGTTTTTATATAAGATTTGGACCGAAACACCCGAAACAGGAAAGCTCTGTGTACCGATCTAGGGACCGCCCGTTTCGTACCATTTCAAGCAATACGACAATCCTTGGTATAAACATCCTAAACTATCCAACCATGTATGAAACTAAGTTTCTAAAACTTTCTTTTGGACATTAACTTTCTAAGAAGATTCCTCGAAGAAGATTCTTTTTAGTTTCAGTGTGCAGTTTATAGTTGCAACTATAATATTGTAACAAGGTATTTAAAACTATTAGTTCCCTAAGCAAAATTGCTTAAAAAGCATAAGCATAATAAAAAAGATAAAAATTCCATTACCTTCAGGGATAAGAGAGATGGGGATGCACATGAAGGCTTCAGGCCAGTAAAGCCAATATCGTATGATATACTCCCATCTGCCTTGAATAGCCCATAGTGCTTCTCAGAACTTGCCCCAGGCTTCTGATTCTCATTAAACAAGGCAAACAAATATGCCTTAACCACAATCTTTGGCCTGAGTGGAGTCCCTTTTTTCTTAAAAAGCCGTTTACGAAGATTATAATTGTAAGTCCTTGCATTGTGGATGGTAGCTCCTCGTTCATTTTCATCCCCACTAGAGGCCCAACCCGTCTCTGAAACCCGGACTTCCATTTTATCAAATCCAGCAGCTTCCAGAGCAGCATAAGCTGCATCTATTTGAGCATCAAACATGTTATCATAGTGCAGGTTAGTCTTTGCATCATAAATTCCAGGATTTGACTCGAAAAGAGCATAATTGATATCAATATGCTCAGGATCATAGGTGTAGGCCAGAAACGGATATACATTGATATAGAAGGGACTGCCAATCTTTGAAAAGAAATCCAAAATTGGCTTCATGTAAACGAGGACATCTTCTTTGAAAGTGCAGGATGAGGGAGGGAAGGAATTAACAAAAACAGCCTGCGAATGTGGTGTCGACACCATTATGTCATCTGCCAATTGAAGCCTCTTGAGAGCATTGTACACACTTTTTATGGCGCCCAAAAGAGTTTCTGGCAATTCCTGATCTGAACCCCCCAAGACTTCATTCCCAACTACAATCTCTCGAATACGAGTATCAGGCAGAAATTGCTGCACATTTTCCTTGACCCAGCTCAAAGCATTATCTTCATTTACACTCATGTCTTTCAGATGGTCATTGCTGACTGACACAACCAGATCGAGCCCAGACCCTTTAAATGCATTGAGCACGTCGTGATCTGCATCATAAATTCTCACATTCTTTATCTTTGCTGCTTTTAGAAGTGTAACAACACTTTCAGGTGGAGGAATATTGTCAGCAATCCTGCCATAGTTTATCCCAAAGGTCCCAGTAAATGCCTGAACCTTCACTGGGCCTTCAAAGCAACAGAAACAGCTTATTTACTAACAGAAAGTTGTGTATATAGTATACAATATTATATTTCAATCAGAAAGGGTTCCAAAAAAAGTGTTGCTGTTAAGTTCATTAACATAACAAAGTTCCACATATGATAAAATTCTGGTTGTGCAGCATGACAAATAAGACTATATGATGACATTTAAATATATCAAATCTAAAAATAAACAAGAGGAAAATGTAAATCTGCATTTAAAGAAACAAAATTCAGATTTGCAATAATAATATCACTCGGTGGAAATTACATTGCTAAATTAAAATGAACTTTTAGCAGATTAAATGGCCTTGTGAGGTCATTTAATATATGATCAAAGAAAGAATTATAAGCAGATCAATTGCACCAACATTGCAGCCGGCAGCAAACTAACGATATCCTTAACATGGTAAGAATGATCGGAGACAAGTCACACATAACCTAAATTAGATTTCAAAGAGAGAGCACTCACTATTCCTGAGTATTTTCGTCAAGCAAAGATGGGAAGTTAATCCGTGATTCCAGGGAATAACCCCTCATCAAAGGAAGATAACAGGAGAAGAGAATAAGTGGAAGAACTGATACCAGTCTTCATGCTCCTCTAGTACAATCAAATATCCAAGATGAGGGAAAAGGAGACAAGTGAGAGAAGAGGACTGAGGCAGAAGATGTCAACAAAAATTGGAAGTTTCGAGTGAAGGGACGATTAAGACTTCATCGAGCAGGTTATCCGAACAGACCTGAAACTACAGCAAATTAGCGTCCACGTCGATCAAAATCCGGACAGGCGATTGCCTTTAGCGAAGCGGAGAACCAATCGGTCCGAAAGGGGGATTTACTAGGGTTCGGCAAAGTGGCATGGTGTAATAGGAGCAGAAGCATACCGTGATGAGGGAAGCAAAAGCACAAAAGGCAGGAGAAGAAGTACAGCAGTCGGAAATTCCGCATCCTTTTCTTCTTCACTAGCAGCGGAGGTGGCCGCACGAGGGAGACGGCGATGCCGATGAGAACTGCAAGCGCAGAGGCGGTGGCGGAGGATACCCTGTGTAACAACAGTGGGAAGATTGTACTTGCTTTGTGTGGAGGCATGCCATAGACCAAAATCTTGGCCTCCTTCCGAACCGCAGTCACCGCCACCGCCACGACACCCCCAGCGCGAAGGAAAGCCAAGAACCAAGAGAAGCAACGGAGGATGGATGAGGAGGAGGAGGCGGAGGAGGATGGGAGAGGTCCGTCCCAAGGAATCGATTCCTTCAAACGAGCCACATCCACCTGTTTCCACCGTAGAACAAGGGAGGCAATCACCAAATCCGTCGCTTTCCCTTGCCTCACCGACGCCCGGTCTTGTGCACTTGGCAACGCCTAGTGTTTCATGGCATCGGCGACGGCGGTGAAGCAACAAGAACTGGAGAGATGATCATCGCCCCACAGCCAACCAGGAGCGGAGAGTACTGAGACGACTGGGAGAAGGAAGCGTTACGAGAAAAGAATTGAAACGACCGCGTACCGACCGCTACCGTCGCCACCTCCACCATACCCTCCTTCGCCTTTAGCGATCACCTGGCCCGTGGCATGACAGCACGAAATGAACCCACCGAGTGCTGGCCGAATCGATATGAATCAAAGCCCTCCCATTCAACTTGAAAATGAAACATCCATAAATGTCAAAAAAACACATATATAATTATTATAAGAAAATATTAAAAGGGTGATTTGGCGGCCACAGTAATTTGGGGATAACGGGCCAAATTCACTTGTTTCTCGCAGAAATTGGGGATTGCTGATGATTGCTATCGGTCACACAAACGGAAGGCCATAACAACGTCACCGACTCGTCCCACTTCGTTCGGGGTTTGCGTCGTTACAGGTGCTATTCCCGTCCATGATGATGCCTTGCGCTTTGAGATGCATGTGGAGCCGCCGGTACTCTCACACGAGCTTTGTGAAAGGTGGGATTCATGCTCTATCGCCTTGTCATTTACTCCATTATGTGCACAATTACATGGCTCTCATGCACTGTCTCTTCCTTTTACTTTTCCTCGTTCGTTTCATGTTCTGTAAACGTGATTTGAAACCGACGATTCAGCCCGTCATCCTGACTAAGATGATGGTGACGCGAGACATTAATGCGCACAAAGGATGGGTTATGATGATAAGAATGATACATAAAGAATTATATATGTACATACATAATTGTAGATGTCGTCGTCTTTTATTTTTAATTTTGTGATCTGTAATTTAAAATTTATTATCTAAATTTGTACGTTTTGAAGAAAATATAATTAAATATATGTGGAATCGAAGTTTTTTTTATATATTTATATATTTTAAAAAATTGAGTTTTAATGACGTAAAAAAACTCGAAAAAAATATCCTACGTTCGATCTGGTCCCGCCGCTGCTGGTGGTGGTACGAGAACCATAAACGGGAGGAGATGAGAGAGAGAGAGAGAGAGAGCGGGGGGGGTGGGGTGTGGGGTGAGGAATCAGAGGAGAAGGGGCCGGCCCCCGGCGATCGATTCCGAGGGGAAGGAAGGGGAAAGTGGGGGCATCTAATCGCTCCGGGTAATCTCTTTCTCGCGGCCCTGCTTTCTCTCCTCTTCATCCACGATTTGATTCTTCGTCGTATCGACGCTCCTCTATAAGGGTTTTTTTCCTTGATTACTTTGTGATTCCACGACCCGTCGTCATCCTCATCCTGCACCTGCCCGAAGTGCGTATTCCGGCGATGACCTGGTGGTTGTTGGCGGATCTGCACGCTGGGCGATCTAATCGTTGATGTTGGATCTGAGGCCGGACGCTGGATAGGTAGATGCTATTGTGCAGATTCGTCACTGGTTAGACCGCTTACCTTCTCGCCGTCATGGGGTATGTGTGTAGCTTAGCCATTTTGTACTCCAGATCTCGTTCTTTGCTCGTTTATTGGCATCCTTGCCCTCTGTGTTAATCATGCCTGTAATACCTGTAGCAGAACCTCATTTTCTTTAGAATTCAGTTTTTATGTTATTCTGGTTTCTCAAGACTTATGGGGCGTAGTCCGTCGATTATTAGCTCGTTGTTAATTCGGGATTTTGATGATCCGAAGCGAGCGAGTGGTCCTGTAGATTCTTAGGGCAATATGGAAATGTGCTGGCCGAGTAAAAGGGATGGATAGGTTTTGGGTACACGTCAGTCACCTCCAATAAGCCCATTCCAATATCCAGGGCAAACTTAAAAGGAAAAGAACACAAAAATTCTTGCATTTCTAGGATAGCTACCAAAAGTTGCATCTTTCTCATAGATTGGTCCTCTTAAAGTTGGCGTTCTTTGTCTTTCACTTTGGATATTCATTTGCAATCTAATATAGAATGGATGATTTTAGGAGTACATCAGATGAGTGCTTCACAAAACAAATCTAACTCTTGACTATTTTAAGCAGTTTCCAATGGAGTGTGAGACATGTTACTTCTTTGCAGCATGCCTTTTCTCTTTAGTTCTCTACTAAGACTACAAGCGAACAATTCCATGAAGGAAAAGTAGGGAAAGATATATTTAAACCAAGAAATACTTATTGCCCCGAAAGTTTGCATTAAAAGATAGCATTATGTGCATATCTTGGTTTCATTATGTCTTTGTTGTTTAAGATGTCTATTATTTGCAACAATGCTGATCTTCTTTGGCAGCTTAGCAAGCATGGACTTCTTTATATGCAATTTCCCTTTATGTATTACTTGTCAAACATTGTTGGATTTCACATAATGTAACTGGTTCATATACTAGACAACTTTAATGGGCTTGTTGTACCTTGGAATGTTCTTTTCTGTTTATCTATTCAGTATCCTTGAATGCTTCATGTTGCAGGTTCATATCATCATCTGAGTTAATCATTTTGACATACTATTTAGACAAAAATTAAATAATATTAATTTAAATATGCAAAATGTAGTGTTAGAAAGCAGCTGCACCAGTCTGCCTGGATGTTGAGCCACTCAGCTATGGTTGTCATATACTTCTGGCACAATTATGTGGCCATGCAAACAACTGATCTATAATGAATTTAGTTTTGATTAATAGCCAAACATAGAAGATACACAGTTGGCTGAATGTTTTCTAAACCTACTCTAGAATGTAGATGATAGATAACTTATGAAATTAATTAAAACAAGATTGAAGAAGCTGTATGAGAATGAGACAATGAGAGCTTAGATCACAAATTTGTCTTTCGTATGACACCAAGCAAATGACTCTGATGTCATTTCATCCTTTCCCTTGTGAATTTTATTTGAATTACTTCACTCCTGAATGTCATAAAATCAGGATCATGTGGCCAGAGTGCTGAAGGAAGGACTTTGAACAGTAAAATTTATATAGCCTCGATCAAGACACTCTTCAGCTTATTTTGGGATGTTATCATTCTAATACATATCATGTTTTAAATTACAACTGAAGATAAAAGTCTATATATTTTTTTCATTTCGCTTCAATTGTAATGCATATTTATCATGAACCTATTCTGGGAAATCATACTAATTGAAAACATGTTTATACATGTTTTGTAACAGAACAGAAGTTGTCTTGGATGTTGTACCAAACCTGCTCCTATTATTGCTGTTGATGAGCCTTCAAAGGGTTTGAAAATCCAAGGTCGATTAGTGAAGAAACCTAGTATATCTGAAGAATTTTGGAGTACAAGCACATATGAAATGGAAAATAGTAGAGCTCATTCACAGAGGAGCATTTCTTCAATTAGCACCTTGGCACAAACCTTTGATCACCATGGTGGAACTGGAAACACAAGTAATCCTCCGGAATTTGTGAATCATGGTAAGTGTAAGGTTGATCTAACAATCTTTGAGTGTCCTTGTGACAGAATAGCAATTATTTCTAGTTGATCATGCCTGAAGTAATTAAATTATTGGAGACAATATTTGCTTTGATGTCTTCTGCAGTTTACTGATGTATAGGATGCATAGCAGAAACCTCAGCAAAATTGTCCTGATTGCCTAGTGAGATAGTTGTATTGTGATTGGCAAATATCATCATGTCCAACGTCCAACAGATAAGCTGACATCAGATGTCTATAGGGTTACATTTCAGCTTTTGAGGTCTCTATGACTAAGATCTTACACCATCATACTGAGTTCAAAAAGAGGCTGCAGATACAAAGTACAAAAAATAAGTGTTTAATTAATTATACCTAAACAATTTGAATTATTCTAATTTAATTGTGAGATTGAATCTGCTGGTAGAGGTTCAGAATTGTTTCAAATTTTTTGCTAGAACTAGTGGATTTTTATAATTTTGCTGTCTGAATGATACAGCAAGTGGATATAGAAAATTTGCTTGGTTCATGTTGATATATAGTTTCTGTAATATGCTTTACTTGATAATAGGAACTTTATATTCACAGGTTTTCTTCTATGGAATCAAACAAGACAGCAATGGATTGGAAAAGGAAGGCTTGAAAGCCAGTCAAAGCAAGTTCAAGAACCAAGGTTAAGGTATACTCATGAATAAATTCCTTCCTTGTGGTTAAAAGAACATGTCGCTATTTTAAGTGTGTCATTACTTCTAAAAATTTAACAATCTGATAACCCTCCTGCTGTGTGTCAAAAGAAACACCAGTTAGCTATATCCGGCCAGTCAAAGGCTATTTGGCTGGCAAGAGACTATTGTTCCTCATCTTGCCCTGTGAGATAATTTAGTCATTTGCACAGATAATTAATTACCTAGTAAGATTGAGTCACTATATCTAACATGAAAAACGATCATAGTGATTCAGTGTGTAGCACAACCCAATGAAAAACAATTGTTCCTACTTCCTATCCACCACATATTAAGTCAAGTGGTGTTCGTCTGCTCACATACCGTAGACCAAAAGGTTGATTGTTCTTACAAAAATATACTTCTGGTTTTCCCTTTTGATCTCCATATAGGTTTTGAAAATCACTGAATATGGATGACATTTAAATGCTCTGGAATTACAAGCGCGAACTGTTAAAATATTTAGATTTTCTCCACTTTTGAGATTGAAAGATCGTATGAATTTGCTTCCTCGTCGATTTAGCTGTAGAAGCTATCACTGTATGACTTTTGTGGACGCAGTTGGAATGCTACATATGACAGTTTGCTCGGGAGCAACAAGCCATTTCCACAGCCCATTCCTCTATCAGTAAGAACCACACCTCTAACATTAGTTGTAGCTTGTGTGGCCCAAATTAGTTTCGGTGTTTAATATCCGAATGCATCTTTGATGTCAGGAAATGGTAGAGTTTCTTGTGGACATCTGGGTGCAGGAGGGATTGTATGATTGAGACCAAAAAAAGGTTTGCTCTCGAAGCTACGCAAACTGTGAAAAGTAAGGTTTGCCAAGAGGTCACTGGTATGCAAGCTGTGAAAAGTATGATTTCATTGAAGCAGCCAAAAGGTCACTGGTATTCCTTGTCGGGATATCTATCTAACTGTATATGGTTTGCTATCACAATACCAATATGATCTGTATCGCTTGCCTAGTTGAGTATCTTTAGCCATTGTTGCAAAAGTAAGTACGGATGTCAAGCATTAGTCTAATCGTTCGTATATCTTTGGATTGCCAGTCTTTTGAATTTAGAGCTTTAGCTGCAGATACAAAATTTGGGATTCGATGTTGATAATACCCGTCAAAATTTGGAGGTAGAGGTGTTTTAGTGGAATTTAATGGTTTCTGGAGTATCCAGTAGCAGAATCGAATAGAGATTTAAGTGCTTCTTTATGCTGGTTTTAATTCATCGTGATATATTTTTTTTCCTCGGTGTTGATTCTTCTTTCTTTTTGCCCTACCTTTTTCTTTTTATTCGATTAAAGAGCTCAGCAGCAGGCTTTGAGAAATCGGATGTCATTTATGTTAACTCTGGTCTTTTGCATCCGTGGAAGTTACGCACACTCGATTATCTTAACGTCTGTTAGGACTCAAACGAAAGTACTATCCGAACTGGCGTGTTGTTATTGTTGTTGTTGTTGTTTCTTATAATAACATTATGTGAATATTAATTAACTAACCTATGCTGAAGGCATTCATTCTCGCAGAAGCTTTCCCCAGTGGTGAACAACAAGACACCCTTTCACACAGTCTACCCGAAGGTGGTAACTTCTTAACCGAAGAGACTCGATGAAGGTGCTAACAGAAAGGAGGTGAGTGACATAAAAGAAAAGTATAAGATGTCACCATCGAACAAAGTGCTTCAGGCGTCAAGACAAGGACAAGCTGCGTAAAGGATGGGGGTGATGCGTGTGCCTCTTACAGGAAGAAAACACGGTAAGTGAAGCTGATGCGAAACCCCGGAGTAATACGACATAGACAAAACGGCACAGAGACGGAATCTTTTAACTTGATGACATCGGCCTCAAGGATAGCAGCACCATCGGGTTACCATGGCGCCTAGGCAATCAAATGACTGGATTCCTACATGTTGCCGTGCTTAATGGAGATATAAGATGCAGCAGTTGTCTTTAAACAATAATTTAAATGGATAATAGATGAGGTCACGTTGACATCGTCTGTCCAACATTAATAACTAAACCCACTCTAATCCATTTCTCATGTATAATATGTGTCGCAAACTCCAAGAATATTTAAGCTGGACGCTGTCGAGCAGACGCACCAACTTAATGAGTTCGAAATAGGTATTGAGAAAGTAATTCATAAGGTGAGTACGCCCCCATTGAATTTGCAAGAAACAAAAAGAATTTCTTTTTTGTTAGTGACAAAATTTTGGTACTGTTAGAATCATTTACTCTTTGATGAGATAAAGAATTAATAAGCTCAATCACTATTGCTACTCACCTCTGAGATGGGTTTTACATTACAATTTATAGAAGGTATTTGGCTAACAAAAGTCAGATGCACACGAAATCGTTTTGATAATGGAAATTGTTTTGTCTGCCATCGGCATCATCCTCTTCTCTCTCTCTCTCTCTCTTTCTTTATTTCTCCTTTTCCTTTCCCCTGCAAATCATTATTTGATAACCTATTTCCTTTAAACTACCAACAAAACTGAAATCAGCAAAGCACCAATCTAAAATTGTTATTTGGCTCTTAAGAATGTGAACAAAAAACTCATTTCTACAAAATACTGCCCTATTTGCAACAATTTCGAGTATATGTTACTGGTAAGCATGACCAGAAACAGAATCACTTTTGCCAAAACCAGAGGGCCTATGTTTAAGAATCAATAAAAGTATATCACCTAACATAAGTAATATTTATAACAAAAAAGTACTGTAATCACTTTTGGCAGAGATAAAGCAGCCTCCATAGACAGGAACTGTACCCGAGTAAGAGCCAGCTCACGAAGCTCATGTTATTGACACCAAGGAATGGGAAGGAAAAATAATACCATGACACAACTAAAAAAGAAAATTTTCAAGTATTCAATCTGTATGCTTTTCCTATTAAATCATAAAAATTATATTCATGTTAACTGTGGTCTTTATGGTGCAAAATCAAACAATTTCTTATTCAAGAGAAAGGCTCTTCTTCATGGTCTCATAGACTAGGTAAGTAATACCAGCAGCCGGCACTACTTTGAGTAGATTTGGGATTATCCCCTTGTAGAATCCTAAAAGTCCTTCGTTTTTGAGTGTTCTCCAAAACACATCAGACATTCCGTAATAGTTATTGGATGGATTGGTGCGCTGGGCTTGCATTCTGCAAATGAAGGCAAGGAGTTAACCGCAAAAGATTTAGACACAAAGCATTGAATCCATGAGCCGTAGCAATGTTATCAATCATCAGCTACCTTGTTCTGATAACCTGCAAAGGGTAAACACATGTTGCTCCAAGAGCACTAGAGATAGTTCCACAGCCTAATTGCGCGAGTGGACCTGGATCTGCATAGCATTTGAGACTATCAGGTCTAGCTGCATATAAAATAACTTGAAAGAGAAATGTGAACATGATCAAAGTTTCTATAGGAGCTTACCACTATTCTTGAGAATATATGTTCTAGACATATCTTTTAGGGTCTCGTATGCAGCAAGATCTATCCCTGCAAATGGAATGATTCCAAGAAGAGATGGGACGATCCCTCTATAGAAAGCTCGAGGCCCCTCATGCACCCAAATATCTCTTGTGAGCGTAGCAAGATTGGGAACCTTACCAGCTTCACAGGCATAGGTCTGTAGTCTTGTTTTCACGAGATCCATCGGATAAATAACAGTCTGTGACACTGCACCTGCAAGACCTCCAGCGATCAGACGCTCAGAGGCACCGATATCACTCTTCTCTTCTCCTTTGGCTTTGGTGATGAAATCCTTTAGGATTTCAAATGTATAGAACTTTATTGCACTTTCAGGTGTGACCTTTATCACATTTAAACCATTCCCCCTGAAAAAACCCAAGAAACCACCCTCTCTCCATATGCCATTTATCGCCGGCAAAATTCGTGCCCGTGTTGTCTGGACTTGCAAAGCTACTTTAAGTCTATCTAGAGGAGCAGTAGCTGTCCGAGAAGCTGCTCCGGCTACCCCTCCTGCGATCAAGTATTTGCTTGGATTCACATGTTTACTTATACCTTCTGGGATAACAGCCTGTTCACCAATATCCACAAGACAAACTCTTTCCCAGTACTGATAAATGTTTTCAATAGTTGCTTCATGGGGGTAAAGTAGAAGAAAATCTCTCCATTCCTCAAAAGTTATAATCCCATTGTTATCCTTATCGACGTGCTCTACGAAACGAGCAAGCTCCTCGTCGTCAATATCAATCCCTGCAAAAGAGAGAACAGCAGGCCTTGATGTTAATTCCATAGCGGAAGAAACTGGTCAATGCATTCGAGAAAAAACTGAAGCAAATTTGAAGCCTTCGCAGGTAATTCCAAAGTTGAAACATATGCCAGAAAATCTTGCATGCTTCCAGCTGACTACAAAGCACAAATGATAAAGGCAACCAGAAGCAGTCACTTTTGTGATGTTTGGTCTGTAATATCACTATGTGAAGCTCTGTACTCTTGCGAACATAACCATGTAACTTTGAGAATTTGTTTAAGCATAGCACTTCAGACAATGAGCAGAGTATATTCAACAAATAAGCAGATGGATCATGCAAATGTCATGGCAGGAATTGAAAAGACAAAGTGTAAGATTTCTGTATAATGGTGGATCTTCTAGAGATTTGCTTATTTCGTTACGAAAGGAAAAGCATAATCCCATTAACAACATAATTTTTATAAGCAACAATAGTTTTGCATTTAGAACGGGATTTGGCAGCAAATTTCTTCTTGGAAAAAAATCTTAAGCTTTTCCAGAACCTACAACATGAACAGACCTAATCAGCAAACCTGTACGACCAGGAAAAATAAGCAACCTAAAAGACTAAGATAAAACTGTCATAAACCATATGACAAGTTGGCTGTTAGAAGGCTATGGAAATTCCATAACTAAAAACAGCACTAGTTTTCCTGTCCATTGCTTGCCTCATCTATCAGCCCAAACAGTTGGAACTTACGGTTTTGTTGTTGTTGTTGTTGTTATTATATTACTTGCCTCTCCTGTAGTAAGAGCAGACGGCAAGAGAGATTAGGTGGCATAGGAGCCATTGGATGGTCCATAGTTGCCTCTCCAATCACCGGCCTAACAAGTCAGTAATGAATGCAGGAATCATGTGAAAAATGTGTCTCTGAACTAAAAAACATGAAACAATATCTTGGTCTCCTCATGACAGATCTAACTACTTCAGCATAGTCTCTATAGATTCAGTTACTTCCCATACAGAAGCCCCAATTGAATCAAGATCCTGCTACATAGAAAAAAACCAAAGAAACTTAAACACAGTCGAAACTCCTAATCGAAAATAAACTGAATAATTAAACCATAAAGGACATCCATGATGTCAAAGTCAAAGCAAAGAAAATTTGAATGCATCGTAACTTTGACTTATGCTTATTAGTCAACAGATAAAACTAGTTCTTTACCAGGTTCAGAGTCGCAGTTTTAGTTTCAGTTACGACTGAAACATTAGGCAGTTTTGGGTTTTGAGAATTCCAAGTTTAGATGTGCTAACATTTTCTGAAACCAGAACATTAGAGAAAACATACTAGGAACGATCCAGAGGCTTAGATGAGATAATAAATTAATAATCAGTGTTTGATCAGGTGCAATGACTACCACTAGAAACAATGATGATGGCACAACCAAGTTTAACATCACCAATCTGTACAACATCATGCATCTTCGGCAGTTCAGAACATGGTAAACCTCTGTCCTATAAATTAATCATTCATGGTCTTGTCATATAAAATTCAGTTTGGTAAACCTCTGTCCTTGAGACATGAGTAAATTATAAATTAAAATTGTCAAAACACAATAACAAAGGAGAAGCAAAATCAAGGTCAAAACTTATAAGCCAACAATTCAGAGGCGAGGAAGGAAAGAAAACGACAGGGGATCAAATGTCTTAACTTTGTTTACTTTCTTTGCCTAAAAAAATTGCTCCTGAGATGCATTGAAGACATTTATAGATGATGATGATGATGATTAAAATTAATATCTAGTGATACCAATTTTTTTATGACTATCAAATTTAGAATCCCCAACTCGGATAAATTAGGTGCACCTATCAAGAAATATCAATGGAAAATCGACTCAGTGTTATCTCAAAGATTTCAGAGATCTGATGTCAATGCTTGCTATCCCAATGCCCGTTGGACATGCAGCGGAGATATCATTTCCTATCAATGGCAGATCTGTGTAGTCGATTATTTTACCTGCCTTGATGAGAGCGTCCCATAGCTCCTCCGGTAAGATGCAACCGTTGTGCTCGACGTCGATGGCCTGGAAGATGCGATAGAGCTCGAGCTCCTTATCGTCCATGTAGCGCCGGAACTCCTGGTAGTCGACACGCCCGTCCCGGTTGGCATCGCACACCTTGAGGAGGTCCCTGGCGTACTTGTACTCGGCGGGGACGCGAAGGGCGGACAGGCCGGAATCGATCTGAGCGTAGTCGAGATGGCCGACGCCGGCCGCGTCGAAGAAGTTGAAAAGGCTTCGGACCCGGACCTCCCTCTCCTCCCCGGTCTCGCGCAGGGCGAGGAGCACGTGGTCCATGGAGACCGGGCCCGGCTTCTTCACCGGGTTGCAACCGTCCGGCCGCCGCCGCCGCCGCTGCTGCTGCTCGCCCTCCGCGGCCGGCGCTGCATCCATCTTCGCGGAGAAACCGCTCCGCTCCTCCACCGCCTTGGCCGCGCCGGACATCTGCCGCCTCCGAGAGTCAAGGAGGCAAGCCAACGAACCAATTGACGAGGGAAGAGAGCTCCGAATCGGTCCAGCACAATGCAGGATGCAGCGGGTCGGAAGGAATCAAATCAGAGCCGGGAAGAGACAGACACCAAGAAATGGGAAGCAGCAGCAGTGGGGAAAAGGGACGCTGAGGTCAGATCATAACGAGGACGACACGTATCGATCCGTTAGTTTGTTGGCACAAACAACTGTCTTCCCTCCTCCGCTTCCCTTAGCAGCAGATGCAATGTATGCATGTATATGGCCAAGTCCGGTCCGCTAAGAGGTCTTGGACGGGGCGTGGAAGAGGAGAGCGCGATGAAGCGGAGAATTAGGAGATCTCTCACTCCATTATTATTAATAATAATAATATTATTATTATTATTATATAGAAACAAAACATGTCTTTGTCGAGAGGTATTGAGAAACCAGAAAACAAATGTTGGTTTTCTCGGAGCACAAATATACTTCACGTGACAAAGCAGCAGCGTGTGATGGAAATGGAGACGAGAAGAGAGAACGAGGGCTCCACCGTGGTCGTTCAAACCCATTGAAATGTGTTTACCAAACCGGCATTCTTGATACTATGGACGAGTAAATAAGCGGAGCGGGTCAAAAGGAGCATTCCTACTACGACTTTTGTTATCCCAGGATTCAAATGTGGGAATCATGTGAACACGCAGACTGCAAAGATCACCGTCCAACACGAATTATAATAAATAAAAGAGAAGGAACCATCACAACTCTACCCGAATGATGATAGTGATCCTTTACACCAGATGTCAGCAAGGCTTGATTTGATCTCGGGTGTGTAACATCATCCATGTCGGTACTCGAGCAACAAGAGTCGTTGTCCGATGGGGTTAGGCTTGGGCTTAGACTTTAAGACCCGGAGACTTCTATTTAGCTGGTTGCCTTCCTCTCTATCGCTTGTCCCACACAGGTCGAGGTCGGGAAGGGGACTCCCGACTTCGACCCCTTCGAAGATTTTGTTAGGACTGGGTGGGAAATGGGCCAAGAACCGATCCCTTGTCGTCGGCCCCGCGACGAGTTTTTATCCCTCCAGTCGTGCCTGTCATATTTATGGTTGTCAACTCATCAGACGGTGGGCTTACTTCTGGAGTAGAAGTGGGGCGTCCTCGGTGCTATGGCGTCGAATGACGGTGTCATATTCGGTGTCGTCTCGACCTTTACGGGATGGCGCTGTACTCGGTCGGCGTTGTCCCGATCTTTGCGGGACGGCGCGGTGCTTGGTTAGCGTTGTCTCGATCTTTGTGGGACGGCACGATGCTTGGTCGATGCCGTCCTGATCTTTGCGGGGTGACGCTGTACTCGATCGATGCCATCCTGATCTTTGTGGGACAATGCTGTACTTGGTCGACATCGTCCCGATCTTCGCGAGACGGTGTTGTACTCGGGTGGCGTCATCCTGACTTTTACGGGATGGTGCGGTGCTTGGTTGGCGCCGTCCCAATCTTTGTGGGATGGCACTGTACTCAGTTGGCGTCGTCCGACCTTTGCGAAACGGCGTTGACTGGGGGCGTGATCCGTTATGTTGACTCTGACGCTGATGTGATAGTAAATAGTGGTTGAAGGACATGTTATCAAAATATGCTTTATTTGGAGAACGTTTGCATCCATCACAATCATGGGTTCAAATCGATGAACATAGTTAAGGCTGCCAAAATATTCTCCCAGAAAATGTAGGTTTAAGAACATTAAAAAAAGAAGACCAGTCCAAACAAAGGAGATGGAACAAGATATCATCATATGCTAGCACAAATATAAACATTTCAAGCTGCCTTTAGTATCCATCTCTTGTTCTCTACCTACAAGAAATGCAGCACCTGTGTCAGTGGATCATTTTGTGGCCTGGAAAAAAAAATATATTTAGATTGGATTAAAATGGCACCATAACAATACGAGGAGCATTATTTAGATTGGATTCGGCATCAGATACATAATACTGCCACTTTGCTCGGTCGAGTTCAATGCCATCAGATAAAGAGTAGATGTGGGATCATACACATCTCTGGTGAATTGCAGCAGCAAGTTTGAAACACTCGACTGCTAGTACATATGACCAGACCTGCTAAAGACAAATGCGCGGCAAACAGAATAGTCCATGTCTTTGTGAAGATCTTTGACACTACTAAATGATGCGGTAAGGCCGATAACTCGATATGGGAGTCTTCAAATGAGAAGCTACATCCAATACATGTTCCAGGTCAACTTCAGGGTAATGTTGGAGAAGTTTCAAGTTTGATACGAAATCGCCACATAGAAGTTCATGTCTAACGCATAGCAACATGGCACAACAGACTCTCAGTAGGATCTCCTGCACCACACAAACTTCAGTTTGTACAAGGAAAAATTGCTGTGATATGTTACATTTCTAGTATATAAACATGAGGTGCATCTTCAGAACATGTATGATGTTTTGAGACAACAAATATTGAGAATGAAGGCTTATTAATGAAAGCAGAGAAGTCTACCTGCACACCAGAGGGATTACTGAGAAGATAATCCCAAATCCTCATGATAGATGAGAGTTCAAATTCCTGGGTCAATAGTAAGGTAATCCACCTGAATGCATAGAACTGGGGATTCATCTGTATATAATAGGTAAACATACCAAGTTCTATTAGTAGGTACTTAGAAACAACAAAGACACCTAGTCACCATAATCAAACCACTCAGCAAAATTTTACATGATGGTATATTTCTCCCAATTTATGCATAAGTTTCAAACAAAACTTGCCAACAATTGATGCTCAAGAGAAAGACACAAAACCTGATTATATATCTTTCAGAACCTCCTGTGTTATTTTACCTATGTCATGCCAATGATGTTAGATATACAGCACTTGGATTGTCTTCAAATTTTCTGGCTCTGGGTGGAGAACATAGGTGTCAATTATGTCTCAGTTTTGAAATATTTTAATGTGTTCAACATACTTTTTCTCATTCCAGATAGCTGCAATTTTTCATCTGACACTTCTTTCTTTGAAAAAAACCTTCGCAGTTCATAATTGAGGAACCTATCAACTACCTTTTCTCTGCTTCACTATTGGTCCATTAAACAAATAAGAAAACATGTAGACCTCTGCATATTCACAGTTATTTCTTATATGCAATGAACTTTTAGGTGATAGAATCATGGAGTAAAGTGCTGGGGTATGCTGCCCGGCCAAACATACCACTTCTATATGAGACTGTTAACGGAGTAAAATGCAACAGCATAAGAACAGGTCAAAATGTGGTTTTTGTAACATCTTTTTTGGCTGATTTGATATTTTAAGACCCAAAACAAGGTAAATGGTCTTTGGAAAAAAAGTGTAAGGCTTGAAAGAGAATAGTTCTCTTCAAGCAATCTTCAGTCTGAGTGGAAAGGAATGAGGAAGAACCAGGTATGCCTTTCCTCCATTCCATATTTCTTTCAATTTTCCATGTTCTTTCTCCTCTTCTTTTCATTTTCTTTCTCTAGATGGCTATGTCAGCATGACCCCATACAACTTTTGATAGAAATGTTCCATACTAATATGTTGACCAAACAGAACGCAATATGGAAATTTCATGGATAGGGGGTGATCAAAGGAGGCAAAGAAGACCAAGAAATGTCAAACGTGGAACAACTTGCAAACTGAAGTACATCTTATGACATCCTCAACTAACATGCAAAAGCCCTGGAAAAATACTATGCGCTATATACTTATGTCTCAATATTAACCCAAAAATGCAGTAGTCCTTTAGATGTATTTTAATTCTTTATATTTAAACAATAGTATTGTGACTCCCTGCTTGGGAACACACAGACAAAAACATACCAATACATGGGAAAAGCAACAAAAAAAATATATCAACATACCTTGGAAGCATCAAGATGTCGCCAAAGCTCTCCGTCATTGGCTTTCAAAAGCTCAGAAAAATGCAACAGTGTAGAATGAATTCCCACAGAACTATTATCTAATTGTTGACAAAAATGGTCCACAGAACCACTCAATAGTTGAACAAAACATTCAAAACTGTCTGCTTCTGCTTCTGACTAAAGATAGAGAAAATCAACTAGTAAGCTTTCTAAAGCAGTAGAAGCAATATCAGGTCAAGCAGATCATATCATAGACAGTCAAATTCTTACTTTTGGAAGCACGAGTAACACAAAATTCAGCTATATGAAAGGCATATCTATGGTAAGTAGCCACCAACCAGAACTTAGAAGATGGAAAAAATGGAAGTCTAGCTTCAGCCATTTTCCCCATGGTTGGATGGATTTTCCCATTAAATTCTTCCTCCCACATGCGACGTTGCTTTCCATTTTCTAAACGAAGTCAAAATACTTTGTGTTCCCATATTCCACAAACAAGATGCATGAACCCTCAAACAAGGTTCAAACTTGTCTCCATGTTTTCACTCATATTAATAAAAAAGAAACACAAGTGAAGATGAACTGTCCTCATGGTCAACTTAGCAACACATGTCCCTGTTTTGATCTGATCTAACTAAAACCAACATCAGAAAATATGACAAATACTAAAGAGTTCATCTTCTGAAACCCTCCACTCTTGGTTCTCATCAGAGATTTTCTAAACACACCACCCCACATCTGTGCCAGAATATTCTCTTCTCATTTTAAAATAACATTCTCTTCTCATTTTAAACACATATTTTATATTCAAGCTAACTGTTAGCAAACAGTATACCAGTTTGCTCCCATCACCAAGTTCTCGGAAATCTATCAGTTACCAGCATATGTTCTATATACGCTTTTCCAAGCATTTGAAGTTGTTTCCTGATGAAAATATATCAACTATAAATTACGGGTTAGTAAATATGTTGGGTGGTGTGCAATGACCTGCCCTTGATCAATAAATAAGTAATTCCTTCTTTGATTCATTTCCAACTGGTTTCAATCAAAAATGAATTTTATACAGTCAAATCCAGTCAGTTCTGACTGCTACATACACATTCTATGTCTTGCATTCACTCACTCACACCTGTAACCATTCAGCTAGTTATACCCAAGAAGCAAAGAAGAGGCCCTTTGGTTAGTAATCTTTTATAATTTTTACTGTCTTTTCCCCTTTTTTCCAACTATTGCTAGCAAAAACAATATACTGGTATTAGCAGCCATTTTGCAGGCAATCCTTGTTTTATGCTATGCCTTCAACCCAATAGGTAATCTAGAATGCTATGCATCTCTTATGACTACTTTATATTCCATTTCTTGTCAGAAAATATTAACAACATATGAAGATGGATCTTTCATAATCTCCGGTTGATGTTTCCACTAAACTGCCAAAAGTTATACCAGTCCCCAAAGTCCTCCAAGCACAGCAAGAAAAGATAATAAGAAGGTGCAAGTTATCCTGACCAATAATAGTTAGCATTTGACTAGTGAACCACAAGCTGAAATACCTTTCATTTTTGTAACAAATAGATGTTCATTTTCATAGGTTATCGAACTACCATACAGCAAAACAAAGAATACTAGATATTGGGAGTTGGATTCTTCTAGCAAGAAATTTCTGATTTTTTGCAACTCACAAGATAATATGAAAAGCCACAAATGACAGTAATGTGAGTCATAAATTCAAACTTATTGAGGTTAGCTAATATGATCCTTCACTGATGTTGACATCCAATATGAGGGTTACAGAATGACCTTATATAATTCGATGCATGTCAGTTCAGTTTTCTCTTGACAATGAGCAGTTTCTCAAAATTTAGAAGTTATCAAGAGTAAGGTTCACGTACAGCATCTTCCCCTTCTTGATTCATACGAAATACATAGTATAGTGGAGCCAACACTTCATTCATTCCTTGCACATAACCAATTGCTGGATTCAGTTTTGCAAATAGGAGAAGAATATTCCTCATAGCTTCCTGTCATTTTAACAAACTATCAACAAGTGATCCATTAGAAACAAGTGGTGTTCTAAATTTATAAAGTTAAAAGCAACTACAAGGTTCTTTCTGCTAAATGAGGAATCTCCTGAGAAAAATTTAATATCTTGATGCGTCCGATGAAGATCACGATCAATTTGCTCAACAATCTCTGCATCCTAGGAGATAATATGCATCTTACTTCCATCAGCAGGTAGATGAAGCTATCAGAAGTCCAGGATAAGAACTCAGGAAAATTAGATCACCTTGAAATATTGATTCCAGATGCTACCATTACCAAGGCATAAAGGATGGTCCCCATTTGAGATTTCACGTCGACGAAGCAGTCCACCAGCTTCATTGTCCTGACCTGGCATACTTGAATTTGATGTCTCGTCCTCCTTGATCAAGAATTCTGACTGACTAATGGAAACTTATAAATAATCGAAAATATACATTAAAAAAGTTGCTGATCCACTTAGGAACACTGAGATACTGAAGCGAAGCTGGGGTTAAGTTTGACACACAAAAAAAGAGGCCATAAGCACTTACTGGATTTAGTAAAAGCTCTCTTTTCAGTTCGGCGTATCTTAATCTGTTCTTGGCCAGTCTTCCTTCCCATAAATCTTTTTCAGCAGGTAAATAACCCAACAATAACTGCTTCATCATGATAATCAAAATGTATATCAGTCCACAATTAATAGTTTTCTTTTACAAACTAAAACAAACATCAGCATAATCAATGGACCTTTTTTCCTGCAATATTGGTGAAGTAACAGATGTGGATCACAACATGTGTGATAAGTTAAACATGAGCAAGCTGCATCTTGTTTGCATGAGTGACAGTGTGTTTAATGATATGACTCATGAGCATCACTATCTACCCATATGCTTTTGTGAACAAGTGCAGAATGAGCAAACAAAGTTCTGGTTTCTGGTTCCTTCCCCAGATATGGAAGGAAAAAGCAGAGCTCTGTATCCACAAACTTCATTTGATGACATGAACATTTTAATAGACGCAATTCACCTATATAACCACCAACTCACCTCCGCTTACTTGGTTAAAATGCAGCTTACGGAGGATCGTTGATCTTCTTCAACATATAGAGAAAAAGTTTACCACTTCTTTTGAAGTGTCTAGATACTCTAGGGTGATACTCTTAGCTGCTTGAAATGGTCAAAGAATCATAAAACTGCACCATATGACAATATTTTTATATGATAAAAGCACAAGTTTCATTTGGGTACTAATGTCATTCAAGTTTCATTTGTTGGATCCACAAGGTAAACAGTGTAAGCTTCATGAAGGTGCTCTGCATTTCACGCTGGAAGGTAAATAAAGACAAATATGCCAATTGCAACTCATCTACTTGCATATTTGAAGATGAAGTTAGTACAACTATATATTCAAAACTTGCACACAAAAATCTGCATGCAAATGCGCACACACCATGCATAACCATAGCAAAATTGATGCATAGGGTCAAGTCATTCTTTCAGAAGTATGGACATTTCACTAAAACAAGAAAACAATTCAATAATTTGAAAATGCAAATAGGATACTTAACCTTCCAGACAATTGACCGAAACTCTTCAGCAAGATGACCACAAGAAGCTATCGATCGCAATGCTTCTAAATTTACTACTTTCTGGGAAAGCTGTCAAAAAAGTTCAACTAAGAAATGCAATCTTCTAAAATAAAGAAGGCTATGCGTCACTTGTACACTATATGATTCTAAGAAGGCACAAGTTTGCAAGTTTTACAGAAAAAGAAATGCTGGACCTTTTTTAACGCATAACAAAGCATGTTTGCACTGATGAGGTCTCATCATCACCACATATCAAAATCTCAAAATGAAAAAATATTACACTTTATTCTACCTAATTTCATATTTGCACAATCTGAGTTGTAACCAGTCTTGTAGTGAATGTTTCAAGCAAATATTGGCTTCCTTCTTATCTGAATGATGCACACTTAGTATTGTAATTCAACTGACACTTGGTCTTAATGTGACAGTTCCAAAGCAGTCAACTTCATCCGATTGTGACCATAAACCTCATCAAACCCTGAAAATGACCACTCGAACTCGAGGACATTGTTAGTTAATTATATTGTCCCTTACATTTCACCACAACAAATGAAATAGGATAACGCAATATTTTCATGGAACAACAGGCTGACGATTTGTTGGTTTTCCCTTTGGGTTATCATCTATTATCCTTCTAGCAAAATAAAATCTAAATTGACAGTACTAAAAATCGAAGGGAGAAAGAAAGAGAGCACAAACAACAACCCGAAGCACATCAAAGAGGAAGAAGTTACGGGGAGACTAAGGGACCAAACGAGAAACCCATGCTAAACCTACAAGATAGGACGAGAAACGTCAGTAGGAAGGAAGCCACCTCGAATTCCAACTCGCACCGCTTATCCCATGAAACCTCCCTGCCGATGTCGATCTTGATCCTGTGGTGGGCCCTCAACACCGTCCAGTTCTCGTCGCCGTCATCCGGCCATATTTCCCCTTCAGATCTTTCTTCTCCTCCTCCTCCTCCTCCACCAACCTGAAACGTTCGGAGCTCCTCCTCCTCTCTTCCTTCGTCATGGTCATCATCCTCCTCCTTCTTCTTCTTATCGGGTGGTTTGATTCGATCAGGAAAGCGCGGGACGATAGTGTTAGGGAGCCTGATCTTTCCTTTAAGCAGCATCGGTTCTCCGGAACTGAAGGCCACGAAGGGAGGAAGAGGACGAGAGGAGAGCTATGGGTTTTGTCTCCGTCATGGCGGTGGTTGGCATGGAAGGGCATATTGAGGGTGCTGAGGGAGGAGGAGACGAGTAGGTTCGACCGTTAGTTTTAGTACGAGGAGAACACCGTAGCAAGCATGTGATGCAGTAATGTACCATTGGACCCGAGTCGAACGTCACGTGAGGTAGATCCGCTCAAATAATTAATGAAATTTTTATGATTCAAAAATAGAACCTTTCATTCTGATATTATTAGAAATTTTGTATTAATATCATTAAGACAATCAAAAACCCATGTACAGTCTGATAACACTGACCATGTGATCATAATGATACTACCTATGTATATTGTCATTGATGTTATCATCACTGTTATTCGAGATTAGATGATACCTTCGTTGGTTATGTTAGCATTTCATTATTGCTGCTATTAAGCCGTTACAACATCATCTCAACCCGTGAGTCGTTTATTCATAGGCTGCAGAAGTAGACTTAACTGTTGTTGTTTTTTACAATTTGAAAGTATCTATCTTTAATAAATTGTTAATTCTACTTGAAATCAAAGAAATTTTCATATTTTTGCAACCAATTTTTTTAATAAGTTATTAATTCAGCAACCAATATTTTGCAATACCCATTTATGAGTACAAGAAAGTCCTGATTTGTTTTTAGGATCTAAGATTTTGAAAGTGTCCAGCTGCATTGGCAGATTTTATGGACACAGTATTGCACATAGGATAAGAGAAAAAACTTGGCACATAGGTTACCAGCTATCAATTGTGCTTTATTGGGAATCGAGTCACGTGAGATGTGAATATGCTTACCGTGGAACAGTGTTACAATTGCAATGCAACGTCCATCCATTTGCTATATAAGACATCCAGTTGATTACCTTCTTGTGATCAGTGTTGTGATGTCTAAATTAGCCTTAGTGTGTGTGGGTTGTAGCGAGTAGGTTAAGTGCAGTAGGGATGGCTTCTGTAAGTTGTGATCTTGGATGTGGTCATGACAGCATAAAACCAGATAGAAGGACAAAGAATCTAGAGAGAAACATTACCTTCTTCCCGAAGCCACATCATTCTGAGGAGGAGGAATTTTGTAGGGAAAAGACCCACCTTCTCCAAATCACTTAAATCAACAATCACCTTCTATCCTTAACTCATGTTACTTTATTTAAGTTAAATTGGGATCCCAACAAATCACAATTATTAATTAAGACAATCAATTTTATTAACATTATAGCTTTACGAAATATTTGCTTAAATAACAAGTAATAGAGATTAAAATCCTTCACTATTAATATTAATAATAATAATAATAAAATCATGGTTTTGGTTTCTCCAAATGATAATCTAAAAAAATACATCATCAGCTACATTCTGTGACCATCATACATAGAAATGATAAGATAAACCCAAACTATAAAAATGTTTAGTGGAAAGCATAATATGGACTAAAAGACGCTGATTAACAAGTTATCGCCACAGCAGGAGTAGACATCATATTTAACTATGAGCTAACTAAGTTGCAGGTCTGATCCAACTTTAAATCAAATCCTAGAGCTAACTCTGAATTTCAATAAATGGGTGTTTCCTACCTTAGCTTTGACTCTAAAAAAAGTGTTTCAATATAAATTTGAAAGGGAAAAGTATAAAAAAGTATCTCTTTACCAAAAAGAGCAATGGGAATTTGGGCCCCTAACGCAACTACTGAGGCGAAAAAAAAAAAAAAGATGGAATTTGCTACTCATTCAAAATAAGCTCGATCTCCCTCATATACGAGTAAGGGACTCCTTCAAGACATTTCACAAAATATACTAAAATCATTCATTTACATGATATGCTCTGATTTTTAAGTTAGCACTGTGTTTCACTCACTATAGGTTACAAATGGATTCAAAACATCTCACATAAAAATAAGGCAATCTCTATATCAATCCCTATATGAGAGAATAAAGAACACAAACAAAATGGCATCTAAAAATAAAAAACAAACTTCTATGTTACAACACCCTTTGTGTTCAGATGGCACACATCCCACCAAGGAAGTGCCATCTGAACTTTCTAAACGACGATGACAATTTCTTTCATCTCAAGGTGCAGAATACACAGTGCAAAGTAAGGAATCTTGTAAAATAAAGAACATCTAGCAAATATGGAAAAGTTCATCACAAGCCTATACAGTGATCTCAAAAACCAAATGGAGCCTATCAACCACAACAACCTTGTTATTAAAGTATCATGTGCCTAACAACTCTCAACAGAACAAGTTCATCAAAGACTAAAAGAGCAGAAATAAGCTCCAAATACTGCAAACCCAATTCTTGAAAAGGATATCACCATCTTTTAAGATTATGAAAACATCAAAGCGAAGGATATCACCTAAGAATAAGGTAATATCTATATGGATCCCAACATGAGCAAATAAACAATTAAGATTATGAAGGTTATTACCATCCCGACCAAGGAGGACAAGGAAGATGGCTCGGTCCTTCGATCTTGGACTTGCTCCTCCTTCGGAACCATTACCATGTCTCAAAACCCTCCATAGTTTTTGATATATATACCATCCAGAGAGAAACACGTGATGTAGCACATGAATGTTGGGTAACTGCCAGCTCATTGCGGATCATGATGTTATGCAAGCGACCATGATAACTATTAGGGCAAAGGACCTACATGGCAAAGCATCATCTTTAACTGTCGTTGATTCGTTTCAAATGAACAATCAAGATCTGTTGTTGGAAAAGAAAGGCTTCCCCCTTGGGTATCAGTCATTTAGGAATGAACAAAATGTAATGATGTTACGCTATTAATTACCTTCTACCTGAAGTCATTGAGATTTGCACACTGAACTACTAATGATCTGATCCTACAGAACTTTGTTTAACTTTTTCATTATTTTCAATGTTTTTTATTGCTGTCAAACCAGCACAACGCTGTAAGACATTATGTGACTTCCGGTGGGTACTCCAAGAATGACTTACCTTGTTTTGAGGATTTCCTATTATATTTGCCATCAAAAAATCTTTCGATTTCAAGGGATTATTCAAAGGTAATATCTCTCGGCACGAGCAGATGGTCAGGGAACAAAATGATTATTTTTATTAATAGTGAGAGAAAGTTGCAGAATTACTTTCAGATAAATCATTATATCCACACCCTACTTATAGCCTCACTGCTTACAGTATGCTAGACTAATCTGGGTAGACGTTAAAAAACACCTTAAGCAGGAGTCATGTTTTCATTTGTTAGTTTGTGCAATATAGAAGGCGAATTATCTGGAGAAGACACATTTCTGTTTGTTGCATTAAGAAATGTTATGATTCAGCCTCCACATTTAAGACGAAAAAAAAACAGGGTAGATGCATCATGGAAATAGAGAGTGCAACATGCATACAAGTGTCAGACCACATTAATAGCATGGTCACAAGTCTCATAAACCTTACAACAACAACAACAACAATAATAACAAAATCGTAAGTCCCAACAAATCTTAAACCCTAAGCTGTATGTCGCATAAACGCTACAAGTCATATTTACATATGATAAGCTAAGCACCAAAATTCCAAATAAGTTTGATGTGTAGATAACATACAGTTTTCAAGTATTTGCAGGAGTAGCAGACTCCTATATCTCGCATGATCCTGACTCAGACCGACCAAATAGTGAATAACGATTGTTTCCAACATTGTCATAAGCGAAGTCCCTCACAAACCTATGAGGATTCATCGATGGAGTGTCAGAGCCCAGCTAGAACAGTTGTGCTTGTAATCCTAAACTATGAAAGAAAAGGCATTGTTGAGGGGCCTTACAGAGGAACAATCTTCAAGAAGAAAGCCAGCTGAGGGAACGGCAGGTCAAGGTGCTCCATTATCCTTAGCACTGCTTCTGACTTTATATAAGAACTACAAGCACGAATATAGCATCTTGGTTATGTAAACTCTGGTTATTCCCTCAGAAACTTGTGCTTCTGAGCCATTTAAGGATCCAGGTGAGGTCCCAACGAGCAATGGTCGGTCTTATTAGATAATGGAAGCACCAATTTATGAATGTACCAACGATGGCGACAGTAAATCACTGAGCAAATGAGAAAGTAGGGAAGGGAAGGCATGTGATGATTGCGTGCTGGTACGACATACCTATCTTTTTCAACAAAGACGACGCTGGAGATGTCGTCGGGTGATCTCCCACAGCTCTGCAGAAGTTTCCTGCCGGATTCGCTCTGCAGCGCCTGATATCTGATTCTTCTGCTCATTAATGTAACATGCCATCAGTTCATTCCTCTCAGGAATTTAGAGTAACAAGAGAAAGAACCGTCGCGTATTGTATGTCAATCAACTATTCGACAATATTACCATGAGAAAAAGGAAAGAACAAGAAGAAATAGAAACAAAGCAAAGCTTTACCCCAATTGAAACAACAGTTCTCATTACTACATGGTCCACCCATGGCTCGCAGAACTCAAAAGGCATGAAGGAAAAGGAAGAGGAGACAACTACCTGTCGGGATCGTTGTCGCGCACGAACCTGACTCCTCCGTTGCACAAATTGCACACGCCTGCCATCACCGATCGTACACCAAGAAGTAAAAGATCATAGAAGGAATTCAATGGGAAGGGAAGAAAGAGGCAGCTTGGTGTCGGTGTTACCGTCGAAGAGCATGATGGGCCTGGAATCGCTTTGGAAGAACTCGGCGTTCGTGGCCTTGACGCAGTCGACGGCGGCGGAGGGTGGAGATGGCGTGCGGAGAGCGGCCTGCGGCGCCCGAGCACGCCTGAAACGAACCGAAGTTGGAACGATAAGCCGAGCAGGCACAACCCGAAGGACGTTGGCCATGTCGCTAAGTCTATCAGCGGGAGGGGAAGGAGGAGGAGGAGGGTCGATTCTTCCGTCGTCCTCCCCCTTTTAGAGTTCTTGTTCTGTTACCAGAGTCCGTTTGGGATGGGTAGAATACTAGTGTGCACGTCTCGAGCCACGGTACATGGACATTGTGAACCACATAAGTTTTATGAACACGTTTTTACATCTCTGTCCTCATCGAAGTTTTATAAATTTATAGTATGATATTAATGGGCCTATTTTTTTTTTCAGAAGAATTTCGGAAAAAAAACTTTCAGTTAATGTCTCAATTTTCAAGAATTTTAAGAAAATAATAATATTATATTCATCGAACCCGTCCCAACCTTCGCGACCATACCCTCCTTTTTCTTTGCCCATAAGTATTTTTGTCGATGCCTTCATCGTAAATCACCTGTGCCACAAGTAAAGACAACGAGGGTGAGATGTGCAGTAGCAAATCCAATGAGGCAAAAGAAAAGAAAAATTAAGACGACATGATACAACGATCACTTGTGCCACGAGCGAGAATAATGAGGACAATGTACACAAGGCCAAGTCCGATGAGTGCTAATAGGATTTGTAGAAGCATGGGGGCATAGGGAGGCGAGAGCGAAAGCAACGATAGATTTGACAAAGACAAAGGTAAAAAAAAAAGGAACTTTTTATATAAGAAAAGATACTTTGCGATATAGATATCAATTATACTCATGGGTATGAATACTCGTATGGATTCACTCATAATGATGAGGGAGCGAGAGATATTTTCTATGACTCATGTGGGTGTGTGGGTATAAAGTGGGGATCAATATAGCACTCTCCATCTCATCCACATGTTTGTTCTTGCCTTATCAATACATAAGTCTAAACTCTCAATCTCATCCCCATGTTTGTTCTTGCCTTATCAATATACAGGTCTAAACATTGGCTTTAAATATTTAGCTCGTCTAATTCTAATCAATCTGGATTGAGTTTTAATTAAATTGATTGTTAGTCAATTATAAATTATTTAATTTGATTGAACAAGATAAAATAATATCAATATTCAACCATATCAACTCTCATCGTTAACCTGCATATCCAAGGAATGGATTTAACATTCAATGGTTATTATTATTCATAAATTTTAATATAATTAATTTAATTTTAATAATAAATTTATTTTTAAAAATAAGATAGATTAATTAGGAGAATATGCCTCGGCCAAAAAAAAGAGATGAAAGATGAGACGGAGACCGGATGGGGAATTACCCTGTGACTCGTCCCGTTGTCATCCAGAATTTCTAAAACTAATTTTTTTTCTTTCAGAAATTCACATTTTATTTTTCCCACCTCAGCATCTATCGGTGAAACGATTTAAATACGAGTGGCCTGACGACTACTCAGTGTGTGTGTCTCATGCGACGGTCATTTGCTGCTCGAAGCCGCCTGGTTCCTTCTCTTTTGGCCCCGACCGTCCGTCACAGACCTCTTCTCCGCTTCTTTCTCTCCCACCACCAACTGCTCGACGAGATCACGCATCCAAATCCCGCTCCCACATGCCCGGAGAATGCCGCCACCTTCCGTCCTCTCCAACTCATCAGGGATCGGCTCCGATCGGAGGCCTCCCTCGACCCAGCCACTGTCGTCATGTCCCTCAAGCAGTGTCGCGGCCGACCAGGCCTCCAGATCCACGCCCTTGCGCTGTCCTCCGGCCTCGACGCGTACGTCATCGTCTCCAACTCTCTCATTAACATGTACTCCAAATCTGGCTCCTTCGACCTCGCTCGCAAGATATTTGACAGCATGCCTTGCCCCGATGTCGTCTCGTGGAACACCATTCTCTCCGGGTTTGCTTCCGGCGTGGAAGCGCTGGAGTTCGCTGCACTCATGCGTCGAGCAGGTGTTCCCTCCGACCCTGTGACCTTCACCATGGTGCTCGCCTTCTCCGCGGACCTTCAGGACTTGGAATCTGGGCCGCAGTTGCACTGCCTTGTTCTAAAATCTGGGTTCGACTCGGAGATTTTCGTCGGGAATGCACTCATCACCGCATACTCAAGGGCTGCCTGCGCCGACGAAGCCAAGAGAGTGTTCGACGAAATGGCGGTGAGGGATTTGGTCTCGTGGAATTCGTTGATCTGCGGGCTTACTCAAGACGGCGACTGTGGAACCGAAGCCATCGAGTTCTTCCTTATGATGGTGAGGGAGGAAGGTGTCAGGCCGGATCGCATCTCGTTGGCCAGCGTCATCTCGGCGTGTGGTCACGAAGGAAGTGTCGGCTTTGGATGCCAGGTTCATGGCTTCGCAACGAAGGTAGGGGTGGAGGACCATGCCTCGGTCTCTAACGTCCTCATGTCGATGTACTACAAACACGGGGACATCGGTTACGCCAAGAGGGTGTTCGACAATATGACGGAGAGGGATGTCATCGCATGGACGACCATGATATCGATCGAGTCAGAAAACGCAATTCCTCTCTTCAATAGCATGAGACAGGACGGAGTGCAACCCAATGATGTCACTTTCGTCGCATTAATCTTCGCTGTGTCCGACGAGCACCTGATGAGAGAGGGGCAAATGGTTCATGGAGTCTGCTTCAAAACCGGGATCGCTGCGGAGGTGAATGTTTCCAACAGTCTTATAACCATGTACGCGAAGCTGAAATCCATGGAGGAGGCGAGGAGGGTGTTCGACGGCATGCACTGCAGGGAGACCGTCTCTTGGAATGCTTTACTCTCAGGATTTGCTCAGAATGGGCTGCGCGAGGAAGCCCTTGAGGTGTTCTCCTCGTTGATCGGGCACTGCAAGCCAAACCAGTACACGTTTGGGAGCGTCTTGAGCGCGATAACCGCAGCTCAAACGGTTTCCTTGACTTACGGTCAAGGCTGCCACGGCCGCATCATCCGATTGGGTCTCAACACCGACGCCTACGTCTCTGGTGCTCTGATCGACATGTACGCGAAGCGCGGAAGCATCGACGAGGCCCAGAGAGCATTCGATGAGACTGTCGTGAAGAGGCTCGTCGGTTGGACGGCGATCATATCGGCCCACGCAAAACACGGGAACTACGAGGAGGTGATGAGCCTGTTCGAAGGGATGAAGCACGTGAGCGTCCGTCCCGATCACGTCACGTTCCTCGCGGTGCTGGTTGCCTGTGGCTGCAAGGGGATGGTCGACGAGGGCCGGAAGGTGTTCGACTCGATGGTGCAGGAGCACGAGATGGAGCCATGGGCAGAGCACTACGCGTGCGTCGTGGACATGCTGGGGAAGGCGGGCAGGTTGGACGAAGCAGAGGAGTTCCTGAGACTGGCACCAACTCCGCCGGGAGTCTCGGCGCTGCAGAGCTTGCTGGGGGCGTGCCGTGTGCATGGGAACGTGGACATGGGGAGCAGGGTGGCGGAGGCTCTGATGGAGCTGGAGCCAGGGGAGTCGGGGGCCTACGTGCTGATGTCGAACATCTACGCCGATATGGGAGACTGGGAAAATGTGGCGAAGATGAGAAGGGGGATGAGGCAGAGAGGGGTCAGGAAGGAAGTGGGTTTCAGCTGGGTGGATGCCGGCATCAGGGACGACTCCATACACATGCACAAATTCTCATCGGGCGACAGGACCCATCCATGGGCGGAGGAGATACACTCCATGGCTCGGAGTTTGGGGTCGGAGATGAAGGCGAGGGACGAGGACTGGTCCGACATCGATCTCGCTCAGTTGCCGAATCCCTGATACAGGACAGCAGGACAAGTAACGGTTCCGGAAGTGGCCAGCGGCGGATTTGACCAGATTGTGTAGCCCTCGACTTCTTAAAAAGATGGATGGAGGAACAGAAAGAAGGAAGATAGTACCTCATTTTGTAGCGCCCTTTCCAGTATACATTTAGTTTTTATTTATACTTTTCTTATCTCCCAGTGTAGTCTGCTCCAAATAGGTAAACATGACAAACAGAAGGTAGCACACTAGAATAAAATATAGAACAGGCAAAAACGAAGTTAATCAAATAAATACTACGATCACCATAGTTAGGAAATTGCAAAAATGATTTCAGTTTTGACTTACAGGGAGCAAAACAAGAGCCCCAATCCATCCCAAAAACCTTAACATTGTCCACTGAATCAACAAAAATATACTGACACCAGCCAGGTCCTAAAAGAAAGAAAAGGACCTAAATTTCAGAAGCTTCCATGCTAGACTTAGCAAGCTATTACTGTGTTAGTCAGAGAAGACAACAGTTCAAACCCAACCATTGGCAATGATTGACCCATAATTAGAACCGTCGTGCCCAAACGCATTATTGCCATCAGTTATATCATTACCTCCTCCATATGAGTTAACCGATCGAGTTCCTCCCACAGTGGCACTGATTGGCCCATGATCTAAACGGTTATCGCAAGCATCATTGCCATCGGTTACAATATTGCCTCCTTCATATGATTTAACCTCAGGATTTCCACACCCAGTACCTGTCCTGTAATTGCGGCCACCAATGATTGGCTCATGATCAAAACCGCCATCAGACGCATAATTAACATCAGCTATAACATTACCTCCTCCGTGTGAGTTAGCCGCAGGGCTTCCTCCTCCGGTATCCTTCCTGAAGTCACGGCCACCAAACCTTCTGGTACTAGACCCATGTCTCCTCCCGCCACCATATGATGGCCGAGCAACATGGTTACAAAGCCAGTCCGGGACCTCTTGGTTAGCGTCCTCCATGCACTCAGTAAGCGACTTTGCCAGCCGCTGGTTTCCCTCGTTAAAGAATGCAGTAGCCTTACCAGTCTTTCCAGCTCGGCCTGTCCTTCCAATCCGGTGAACATAGTCATCTATGTCTTTTGGCAGATCAAAATTGATGACATGACAAACATGTGGGACGTCCAGTCCGCGCGAGGCAACATCAGTCGCTACCATGACAGGAGTTGCACCGCTCTTAAAGGATCTCAAAGCACGCTCTCTTTCCTTGATTTCATCCAAACAGCAAATATTAGGATAAGAAAAAAATTTCAATATCAAAAAATGAAATAACAAATTATATGGTCTTTTTAGTAATGGATCTAAGACAAGACACTGACATTAATGGAAGACAAAAAAATACTTCGACAATTGTACAAATGCACATCGAACGGCTCTTTAGAAGAGGCCAATGTGAATGGCTTACATAAACCAATGAATCGGTTGAATCTTTCAACAGATTCAACCTAAGTTGGTTCTTTAGGTGGGTTATGTCAAATAAACAGACTCCTATTTCAATAAATAATGAATATGATTGCAGTGGGAAAAATAAGCTGCAGAATCAATACAATCCATATGATCAGCTGAACTCTTGAATAAAATATCACCAAAAAAATTCTGAAGTATGGAACTTCATTCTTACTACAATCTTCATGTAATAGTAGCATAAACCTGCAGATTGTGGTCTGAGCATGGGCTGAACAACCATAAAACCTTCAGTATATGGTCTGACAGACACCACTTATTGCTTCACAATTACATAATAAAGTCAGATGGAATTGCTAGGTGTAAAGTAATGGTGCTTATTTTAAACATTTTTTTTTCTCAAAACAATATAATTAGTTTAGCCATGAGAACCAATCACATGAATATAAACACAAAATTCATTAGAAAATTCCATTTAAAAAATAGCTCCCAAGATTTCCAATTGCTCCTTTTTAGAATTACCAATTATTTCCTTATAGAATTACAATTATCAGACCAATTAGAAGTTATTAAGAACAACAAAGAATAAATCCAAATTGAAAAACCATCCAGGTAAGCGAAGTAGATGAAAAGCTATGTAATGACAAAATGATCATGATATTTGTCAAAACAAAAGAAATCTCCATACAATAGGACAACTGATGCCATTTTATGGCATCATCACAATCTTAACATAGTATTGAATGATTCAGTATGTCAACGAACATCACATGATTCAGGCTCTGAAATTTAGATGATGACAGAATTAACATATTTTTATCTTTTAACCAATTTAATTAGTAAGATAATAATGTTTAGCATGATAACATTTAAACATGTCATTCAACATGGTAACATTGAGGAACAAATATACAGCAAAAAGTGAGTGCAGGATTGTTAGACATGTAATAAGAGAAACATAACAGCAAAACACATGCACAGGTGAGAGGTGGTCAAGAACCAAGTCCTAGCCACTTCCAAGCAAGTTATTTCTTTTGGGGTTTTAGGCAATAGGACAAAAAAGTTACACTAACTTACTGGCTGAGTTTTATCGCCATGAATAGATGTTGCAGGATACCCATTTTTAGACAGCCAGCGCTCCAAGGAATCAGCTGCTCTTTTGGTTTCCACAAAAACTAGTGTCAACAATTGCTGCAGAAACGAAAACAACATGTTATTAACCATCACTATGAAGAAGTTAGCAATATAAAAAGAACACTGCATAAAGGACAAACAGCAAAATAATCCAGCACAGAAGAAAAAGGTTTTTGGGGCCTAGAATCAAAGGGCATATTGTAGTCAATAATCTTGAATTCTGACATAAACACAAAGTGGTTGTCTATGATATTAACCCAAATAAAATGAAACATTAGCTGAATACACACAGAGTACATGGAAGAACAATAATTCTTAGGACCTTGCTGTGAATTCCATTTTCTCTCTGTGCATGAAGAAGATCCACCAGGCGACCTCTTTTATCCACATCAGGTACATATTCAACTCTCTGAGAAATTAAATCTGTGCTAGATCCGATCCTTCCAACAGTCAGAAAAACATAATTTGATAAAAAGTCTGAAGCTAAATGCTGCACAAGGAGACAACCAGTATTAATTTCACATAAGAAAGTTTGCAAAACTCAGATAATGAATCAATCCAATAGTACAAATAATTTATTTCCCATTAAACATACTTAATCAATAAAGACATAGAAGATCTCTTTCTTTCTGTTTCTTTAGTATCTGTAGATCTATGTGAGGTAAATAGATGCTCGGCTTCAACCGCAAGTTATTATAAGAATCCCATCGATAAACATACACATGTGAATAAATGACACAAGTTGACATATGTTAACCTGTATCTCCTGTGGGAAGGTTGCGCTGAAAAGCATGGTCTGCCTTAGGCCTGGTGGCGGCATGTCCATTTGCTGGACTATTTTGCGGATCTGGGGTTCAAAACCCATATCCAGCATCCTGTCAGCTTCATCTAATGCCAAATATTTGATCTCCTTAAGAGAAACCTTTGTTCTCTCTAGTAAATCCAGTAAACGGCCAGGTGTGGCAACAAGAATCTCAGCACCTTTCTCAAGATCACGCAGCTGTTCATCTCACGCAATAAACACAAGGATAAAACAAACACCAAAAGAAGCAAGTTAAATTAGGAAACAATTACATGCCAAATCAAAAAATTCACGGAATGGAAATAGATCTGTACATGGTAAAGTACATCTAACAAAACTACTTCATAAAGACATGCAACATAGAATAAAGCTACACAGCAAACGCACTTAATATTATGATGGTGCATTTTACATTGTTCAAATCTTTAAGAAGAAAGACTGATTATTTTCACAAATCATTGCTATCTTTCTTTTGGTTTCACGCGAGAAGGGACATGATATGGCATTCAGAGTTCTTAGACTAATCCTGAAATCTAACAGTAACACCGATGTCACAGAAATAACCACAAATAATAATCACAGAAAAAGATAAAATCAGTAACTGATAATAGTGTAGATTGAACTCCAAGTGTCACTCCAAACAACAAAAGATAGTATCGATCAAAGAGGAGCAAAATCATGTATCTAATTAAGTGGTTATGTAAATAGAACGTAGTCAATGAAACAATGAAACTACTTATAAGCAAGTTTCAGAGCATTGTGAAGATTAATCTAATCATAATTTGACTCATGCCATTGCTCTCAACAATCACATCAGCATGTCAACTGACCACAGATTGCCCAGTACTGCATTATAGAATATACTGTCAATCCAGCAAGAAGTCGACAAGATTGTGCAGAAACTAAAAGTGCCCCATCCATTTTATCTAACAATGACAAACACATAATACCACATTACTTATAAAGAACCAAAAATATTTAGTAACATAAAAGCAGCACTAGCAGAAGTCTTCAATGTCTTGATGAAATTAGTACTCCTGTATCGAAGTCACACATCTATTTGAAGAAAAGAAACAATACTACACGAAAATGATTATTTTACATCCTCAAATTGACATCAAATAAGTTGAGAAATGTGGTACGATGGATAGATCCTTTTTGAAGTTCCTGTGGTATCTATAGTTATTTTTTAAGTGACAATACACTCTCTCACTACAGAAAGAATCTAGTTAACCTTCCACTGCAGAAAACCTGAACTAGAAAAACGTCCAAAAGTTGTGCAGATTATTAGAATTTTGCAGTCAATATCAATGTATCCTTAATGTATGCAAAATAATGACGCTTAATAATGTACAGCTAAAGGGGGCTATTAGATATACCTGATGACCGATGGGAGTTCCTCCATAAGCCACGACAACTCTGACCCCTGTTTGATAGGCAAACTTTTTTGATTCCCCAAGAATCTGTGATGTGAATCGCCATGCGAAATAGGACAAAGGCAATGAATCAAAAACATGTTGAATATATAAAGCAATGTAAGTGAAGCTCATGCCGAACCTGGCACGACAACTCCCTGGTGGGGGACAGGATAAGTGCACGAGGAAAGGTAGTTCGATCACCGCCAGAGGGCCCCTTGGTCGGGAACTGCCGGCGGTTTCTCATTACACCGCTGATGATCGGGAAGCAAAATGCAGCGGTCTTCCCCGACCCGGTCTGGGCACAGGCCATCAGATCGCGCCCGGCCATCAGTATGGGTATCGCGTGTCGCTGGACCGGAGTAGGCTTCACGAATCGGCAGCGCTGAATGTTCTGGTTCAGGGCCTCCTCCAGATCGATCCCCGCAAAGGTTGTAGCGGGCGGGGGCACATCAAGCCCGCTCACCTCGACGGGTATGTCGTCGTAGGCGTCGAAGTTGATCCCCTCGCCACCGCCGCCAGAAGCGTCATTATCCGATATCCCCAAGCCGATGAACTCGTCGGCGATTTCAAAGGGGTTCCGCTCCCGGCGAGCCTTACCACGGCGGGAGCGGTGGCCAGAAGCTCGACCATCAGATTCTCGGTCACTGGAGCCGCGGCGGTTGGAAGGGATGCGGGGGGAGGATTGGAGGAAGGAGGGGGCACGATGAGGAGGAATGTCGAATCGACAAGAAGAAAAGGAGTTCCCAAATTGATCATACGAGTTCCTGAGAAACCGAGGGACGTAGGTGCGGCGGGTTGCAGGTGCTGCCGCATCCGGGATGGTCGGCTCCGCCGCGGCGTCAGTCAACGGCATTGCCATCACCGTCAGTTGATCAAGGAATCAACGGACTAATTGTGCTCTTCTCTGCAACTGAGAAGAGATCGTGCTGAGAAGACCAAGGAGTCAAAAGCACCAATGACAAACGAGAAATCTGAGATGGAACCAGAGGAGTGAAGAGAAAAAGAGCAGAGAGAAGATCTCTACCACCACTCGTCTCCTTTTCCCAAGAGAAAGCCAGTTAAATCTTAAATGCCACTCACTAAAGCGAAAAAGAAGCTAAACCCTAACCTCGTTCTTCTGCTGTTGCCAACGGAGAGCGAGGAGGGCAGACAGAGAATGCGGAGGGACACCATCCCCGAAGGGGAAACTTCAGAATCCCTCGCTGCCGATGATTGAACGAGAGAGAGAGAGAGAGAGAGAGATGATACCAAAGCAACCACCGAATGTTTGAGAGAGAAGCGAAGGACAAGCCGCTTCCGTGTTCGTGTGTATGTGTGTGGTGGGGGTGGGTGGGTAGAGGATGGGGGAGTTTGGGTGCGTGTGTTTGGGGGAAGGAAAAGAACCTCGGAAAGGAGCAGACGCAGGGGAACGCTCGGGAAGTGGAAGAGGATGGCCGTTCCGTTTTCGCTCGTGACGCCGCGGTACGCATGAATCTCACGTCGTGTCACATGCGGCGGGGAGATCGTTTTTGATTCGTGAGCGGACATGTGGCGGTTGGGCCAGAGTTTGACATCTGCCGCTTGCTTGGAGATTTGTGAACCTCCTAGATCAGATGTGATGGATCTATGAGCATATCAGATTTTTTTTATTAAAATGAATTTATGTATATTTTAATTAAATTTTAAAAAAGTTTAATAAATTATATACATAATATCAAGATTTATTGTTGATATATAAAGAGTTCATAAAAAGATAAAATGGGGATTAAGAGGAGCGTTCTTATCCGGAGGTTAATAATATCTCATTGTTTTCGAGGAATTTTATAATTTTTTCGTTTAACATTTCATTGAACAAGCACAGTGGAAAGGAACGCAATGACTAAAGTTACATAATTTTTAACTCTCACAAATCCAATTTTATTTAGATATAATAGTAATGATGTTCATTAAGATCCCTTGACTCATAGTGTTGCCTTGGTGGTTTCACGGATGATAAGTTTATAGAGTAGTAGAAAGACAGAGGACATTCAATTTGCATGAAATGTCTTCAACAATGTTAAGTCCTTACAAGCATAAAAACTATAATAATACTTCTATTATATGAAAAAATTTTAATACCAAGAATTGAAATCAAATAATTATATATCAAAGTTTAGATATGCATATATTTCAATATCATTCAGAAAACTTTTATTTAATCTACAAGAGTAACGTTGTCCGATCCAAAAGTTACAATAATACTAATATACAAAAAGAACTAAATTTGATTTCTATCATTTCATAGAAAAAATAATGGAATAAGGACTAAGGAGAGATGAGAGAAATTTATAATCTCTTTTACATATATTGTTATATATTGAGTTTTTAGAAGATCTTATCTATTTATATATGAGAGAAGAGGGTCTAGAATATATAATTAGGAGAGTCTCTCCTATTAAGATCATCTCCTAAAGATATCTATTATAATTAAACTTTCTTTCTTATTAGTGAACTATAATATATCTTACCTAATTAAATAAGATCACATAATCTAATATTTTCTCACATATCCATTAATTGATAAGATATAAAAAAATTAAACTCAAAATAAATAATTAATTAATTATTTTAAAATAATTTTACTAAATTGAATTCTAAAAGTTTTAAAAAGCATTTTACAAGTGTATGAATTTTATAAAATATATCAATAAATTTAATAAACACACAATAATACTTTATTAAGTTGGACTATCAATACGAGTCATAATGTTTACATATTATCAATTTCATACTCCATTCTATATACCACAATAATGTTATTCTTTCTTAATGTAGTCCATAATAACCAATATAATTTGTCTTATCAAAATAATCTTATTATTATATTTAACTATAATATACATATACATAAATATAAATAAGTTAATAAAAATAAATCTTTTTAATTAAGTAAGAAATATCAATAATAGTATTCACTTCAATATACATCATCATATTTTTATGAGTTACACACAAAATAGATCTCCACTAAAAAAAATATTATTTTCACATCTATTTAAGGTAACTCAAGATGACAATCCTTAATTAGTCATTTTTAAAAATTAGAGAAAATATTTTATTATAATCGATGTCTTCTTTATGAGAAAAATCTTTAGCCATAAGTTTGATTTTATATAATTCAATATTGCATTTTGAGTCACGTTTTATCTTAAAGACTCATTTGCAATCGATTCTTTCATAGTTATTGGGAAATTCAACGAGTTCCTAGATATCATTCTAGTGCATCGATTTCAACTCTTCCTTTATTACATCGTATCATCTTTTAGAATCACTATTTTGTTGGGAAATCTAGGGGCGACATCATATGCGTAGCGAAAGAATATAAAATAAAAATCCTAAATTTCCCAAAAGGTGTTCATCGTTGTATGAAGATTGGTGCACAAAATCTACAAAACTGAAAACCACGTGTGAGATAGTTGTGTTACATAAAGATGATGACGCTTGACCTCCTTTATCATCTCTAGCGGTGATCCATACAGTAGGGCTGCAACGACGCTTCTCAAATCTCCAGACCTATTATATGAGGAGGAGAACAAGAGAGGAGAATATGAGGTGGCAACTTAGAAGCCCCAGCTTATGGGTCTTTAGTTCTCTCCTATTTATAGAGGCCCCATTTAACCCTAATGGATCTTGCCCTATTGGATACTGAATCTCTATTCAATTACCCAAGTCTCTTAGATTAGTGGATTTCTACCTAATAATCTTTTATTAGCTCTTATTGGATCTTATCCATGGGATCCAATAATTCAGGGGCTTATTGGAAATCCAATAAAATAGGGGCTCCAGCGGATATCTCATATCTGAACCTCTACTCGTCGCAACACCTACCATATGTGTATGACCCTCTAGGCCCAATATTAAGTAAGTCGTGAGTCATACCTATCAGAACTCCTTTTGGCTCAGTAAATTATTATCTCCATAAGAATTCACTTGACTCATCGACTACGGACATACTATGCCACTACATCGCAGTCCCCAAACGATACAAGGGAATCCGATTCTTTAGACCTATCTGTCCTCAGTTACCGTGTACCTATAGTCTCTCATCCATCTAATATCCCATTACCATATAGTGGGCATGGTGCTGTCATGCCCATACGGTTTCTCCTTGAGTCTCACTCTAATCAGATTCTCTTGGAGAACTCTTTCTCTCTCAATCCGAATAACCTTAGCCAAGGATTTGTTTGAGCAAAAATACATGGGATATTCCTCTCATTATACCGAGAGCGAATGATCATCTATTGACACTCAATAACCCTCGTAAGGTTGGCTACCACTCATAATAACTGGTTGTACTAGATTTAAAATTTTCAAACCTATAAGTCTGATATCAAAGAGTAGAGTACTCATATAGAACATCTTTGGTGTCTCAATTCTAAGGACCATATACACTACTAGGACTACGGAATCGTTGTTTGACAATAAGGCATTATCAACCATCTAGTATTCCGTGAGTGGATCAACCAGTAAACTCATTTTCCAATGAGCACTTGCACTATATCCTTAGTGTCCCCACACGGGGAGCTATGAGACTAGCTCCCTCCATCATATGGACAGGTATACAACACACCAGTTTATTCGGTTATCTTGATGTCTTTTTCGAGTAACCTATGACTAGAATGATTTAGTATCTATATTTAAAGGTGAATCAGTCCTATTATCATGTTCTCATGATGATTTGATTATTATTGCACAGATCTATGAACATCACTATATATATATATATAAAGTGATAAAATATCAAATAATATAATAAGCAAAAAGAATGTGTATCATGTCACATGTGCCATCACTCGCGTGATTGGCTTGTAAAGTACCTATGACTAGCAATCTCCCACTTGACCTAAAGTCAATCACCTATATGTTTGATCCCCATCAAACCCTTATGTATATATATATATATATATATGTAACAAGTAATATAAAGTAATAAAAATATCAAAATATAATAAGAAAAAAGAATACGTGTTATGTCACACATGTCGTCACTTACGTGATTAGCTTACAAGGCACCTATGACTAGAAATCTCCCACTTGACCTAACGTCAATCATCTATGTGCCTGATCCCCATCAGACCCCTATGACGCTCAAAGACAATCTGTGACAATAGTTTTGTTAGTGGATCTGCGATGTTATCTTCGAATGAAACTCTTTCCACTGCTAAATCTCCTCGAGCCACGATCTCTATAAAAAGTTAGAACCAAGGTCTGCCGTATCGATGTGTACCGCCCGGTACGGGCGGTATGTACCGGTTTTCGATTGTAGCACTGTAGCACTATAAACAGTATACTGTAGCACTATAGCATTGCACTGTAGCACTGTAACAGTGCATCGTAGTACTATAGCAGTGCACTGTAGCACTGCTACAGTACTCAGCACACTTTGGTGTACCGCTTGGTACACCTATACCGTATCGTACCGAGCCTAGGTCGAAACTCTGGTACGGTACGGTATTACGGACCTTGGTTAGAACCTCCTCAGAATACTTCTGATGAGACCCAAGTTCCATCATTAGAGTAATTACCTCATATTTGTCGCAATATAAGGAAATCAACTCCTCGCTAATTGGCATAACTCCCAGATCTGTGATGACCTTCTTCATCCAAACTCCCTCCTTTGCTACCTTTACTGCATCAATGTACTTCGCTTCTGTGGTCAAGTCAGTAGTAGTATTTTGCTTGAAACTCTTCTAGCATGCTGCTCCTCTATTCAGGGTGTACACATATTCTGAATTCGACTTGTTATCATCGATATTTGATTGGAAACTCGAGTCCGTGTAGCCTTCAACCATAAGGCTACTATCTCTATATACCAGTAAAAGATCCTTAGTCCTTCGGCACTGGTTGTCTTCTTCATCGAACGCAGGTCCACCATTTATGTGAAAAATAGACAGCGGTTAGGTGGCTTGGGCCGAACGAACTGTTAGGATCAAGAGCACTAAGAAGGGGGGGTGAATTAGTGCAGCGAAAAACTTTCGACGATTTAAAATGACATTCATATGATAAAAAACGTCTTCGATAAAAAACTGTTTTGGAAAGTTCTTCAACTTAAGATCAAGCGAAAGTAAAGTTGAAGTAAAGCAATGGAGGTAGTTTGTAATTTAAGATAGAGAGCAGAATGTAAATGCAAATCGAGATTTAGAGTGGTTTGGTCAATCTTAACCTACATCCACTTTTGGCTTCCTCCTCCGATGAGGTCACCGATGTCCACTAGAGGCCTTCAATAGGCGAAGGCCAACCACCCTTTTACAGCTTTACTCCTTTTGACGGGCCTAGGAGACAACCCTTACAGATTTTCACTCCTCTCTTGAATGATCAAAACTTCGAAGAAAAGAGGAAGAAAGGAGAAGAACTTTTAGCCTTTTACAATACTTTTAAGCTCTCAAATTCTCAAAATAGATGCTAAGTTTCGGTGCCCTTTCATGTAGGAAAGGGTGGGGTTTATATAGGCCCCAATCAGTTCGAATTTGGAGCGTAGAATTCTCATCTCCCGGATTTTCAGGGTCCTGTCGGTACCACTGCCTGACTGGGGCGGTACTACCTCCTGATAGAGCTCGGAGACTGAGCTGTGGTGGTACCATCGCCTGACAGGGGCAGTTCCACCGATGCCAGCAATAACTATCGGCGATACCATCACCTGACAAGGGTGGTTCAACCGATGCTAGCATTCCTGGGAGACCGTTTCCTGGGCGGTGCCATCGCCGGCCCTAGCGGTGCTACCACTAGCCAGGAATTCTGGGTCCAAATGGGTTGATCCATTCGGCCCAATTTGGGTCTGTCAAGGGCCTAATTTCCCCTAGATTAAGTTAATGGGATCACCTCCTATTCCTAACTTAATCTTCATGCTAACTACGATATTTAAGACATTAATACTGCAACTTGCTCCGGTGCGTTAATTGCTTCTTTCGGCGAGCTTCCGGTGAACTTCTGGCGAACATCCGACGAACCCTCGGTGATGCTCCGGTGGACTTCCGGCAAACTCCTGGACTTGCGATGATCCACTTAGCGAGTTCCGACGAGCTTCTTCGGCAAGCTCCTGGACTTCTCGGATTTGTTCCCGCAGAACCTCCGACGACCATCCGGACTTCCGTCGAACTCTCGAACCCCCAACGTGATCATGGTCTTGACTCCGGCGCAACACTTGCTGCATGTCTTACTTCCATCGTAGTTAATCCTATACACTAATCTCAACATATGGATTAAATAACCAAATGACAATTGACTTCATCATCAAAATATGAGATTCAACAATCTCCCCTTTTTTTATGATGACAATCAATTGATAACGGAGTTAACCTTAACTCCCCCTATCTATATGCCATACTTGAGATAAGTCATTCTTGAATTCAAAGCCTTTGAATTCAAGAGACATATT
>LVTN01000040.1:737604-798258 GCA_001649415.1 Musa itinerans | reverse complement strand
CCATTCGGTGTTTCGGAACCATGATCTCGAGCAAAGCACCACTCTCGTCGTAGTATGCTTCCAGATTTGCGTCTTCCGGGATTCGCATCGGTAGTGTTATTTCCCTTACGAACTCCCCCGGAGGGCAATGCTCAGGAGAAGGATCGGTCAGCTTGAAGGTCCTGTCATGCCGCTTTATGTACGGCGTCCGAGCAGTGCTGATACAAATTATCTTCAGTATCCCATGCATCACACTGTTCCTCCAAGAAACTTTCACCCTCTGTTGATCCGCAAATGGCAAGCTGATCATTATCAAGTATCCGTCGTCGTCTTCGTAGATCGTCTTTGCTGCGGTCACGGGCCCATATGCATGCCTCATCACGCCAGTAAATTCATTCAGCCATGAGGGCTCAACTTGATCCCGATCCTCATCCATGGCAGGGAGGAAGAAATCCTTCCTGCGTTTGCTGCAGACAGAGGAGCGGTCCATTCCATCACCATTACAATGATTTGACTGTGAAGAAGACAAGTTTTCAGGATGGGTATGTGAAGTGCTCTTTGGAGGAGGAGGACGAGGCCGCCTCTCGAGCTCAATTTCAGTGCTGGGTTGATTCCTCCATGACTCGAAATCACTTGCTTCAGGTGGGATCGAGAAATTAAGAGCCCTGCCTGTGAGCTCCACCCACTTCTGGTGATCCACCTGACGAACAACCTTCAGATTGGGTGATCTGACGACCTCGATTCCATGGACGCACTGCGGGTTCGACAGTCCCCGATACTGCTTCCGCTGCATCTTGTGAGATCGAACGAACCCCCTGTCGACAATGAATGGGAACTGAGGTTCGCCGGGACGGCAGTGCCCGTTCATATAGCTCCGCAGTTGCATCTTTCCGAGCGCGTTCTCCGGTCGTTCTTTGAAGACCCACATGTACATGTTCTCCATGTCATGCTGCACCATGAACGCATCGTGTCGGATGACCTTTCCTTTGGATTTCTCCGACAGCATAGACTTGAAGTAGAAGCTAAAGAAGAACCACGCTCCCCATATGCTATCCCCTCGCTTGGAGCACTTGCGAGCAGCGGTGGCCTTTGGGATGTGGCGGGTTGTCTCTGCATCATAGATCTGTGGACCAAGACCAACATCCAAGATGTCACCAGTGTCCGAATTCCATGATTGCTGGGAAGGGGAACGCGCAACAGAGAGAGGGAGGTTGATGTCTGGCGCAACGGAAAGGACAACCTGCTGATGCTGGATGAAGAGTTCGCGGTCCGAATCCTCATGGGACGAAGAGGACACCGTGCCACCTGAAGGATCCATCGAGAGGAGGGTGGAGGGATGGTGGTTCTCGATGGATAAGGTGGTGAGAATATCTTCTCCCATCCCTCTTTTCTCTTTGTTTTCCGCTCTGTAATCACCTCCTTCTCCTCTTCCTCGTCCTCCTGCAGCTACTAGCTGATTGGTGGGTTTCGAATTCCGCCGGAATCAGTGAACGCATCCCACAGAAGAAGACACTCACAGATCCATTCCATGTATTCCACCACCCAAGTCTATGATTCCAAGAGAATGAAAAGGACCCAAACAAAGCAAAACTTCACCTGAAGAATCAAACAAGGAAAAAAGGTTTCATTTCACATGGAATCAAACACTAACAAGTTCGGATACCAAGAACAATCACCGTGTATGTATATGAAAAATAAGAGATTTTTCTGATCGTTTTGGATCTACAGGTACCGATTCCTCCCAATCCAACCAAACATCGCCAGCAGAAGTAGGAAAAGGTCCTCCCGAAACCAAACTGCCGGAAACTCGAACGGAAGAAGAAGTACATGACAACTTTCTCGATCCACAGCGATGGAATCCATAAAACCCGGAGAACGAGAGGGGGAAACCGCACACAAGTCATCAAGAAAAACATCGAGATTCTACTTCGACACAGCAGAAAGGAACCACGCCTGAGAAACCCGGATCGAATGGATCGGGATATCGCTTCAAGACTACCTTTTGGATCCCAGACGACGTCGCTAGGGTTCTAATTCGAAGAAGATGAAGCCCCTTGTGAGCCTCAAATCCACCATCGCTCCAGATTCTGCGCCTCCGTTGGAGTCGTCGCCGGACTAAGGCGGAGCTAACCGGTGCCGCGCTCCGTTTAAAGAGCCGCGCTCAAGAAACGCCCTCCACCGGAGCCGACCTGCCTCCGCCGTTAACTAACGATGACGGCGTTGGTTGTTAGCCTCGCTTTGCGATATTTCTACCTAAACATTTCATGTTTATAAAATAAGCCCTTCACGTTTGCCTTCTACGAGTCACACACAGATGAGAAGAATCCCACCGTATATCAGCTTCAGCACGGATTCTAAAGCTATAATCATGCCTCCACGTGCATCAACGGATCTGATGGATGCCGATGACACCTGGGAATGGAAGTGTGGTAAGACAGAGGATCAAATTCTTTTCCTCTAATTTTTTTTATGATAATTCATATTCTTATAAATTTTTTTTATTAAATATATCTTATTTGTTGGTAGAAAATCCCCATCAAATTCCTACAAAAATCACAAATGAGAAAACCACCAAATAGATATGACTAATGGAGAATATAAAAAAGATGAGTTCTAATTTTGGTTGCTTAAAGGGCTGAGGCCCCATTTTAGCAAATTAATTTAATTTTTTACTAAAAATAATAATAATAATAATAATTTCAATCATGAATAATTATATAATAACTCTGATAAAATATAAAATAAAAGAATTGGTTAGTACATTATATGAATATATTCTAAAAAAATTATAAATATTACTATTGAAAGAAACAAAACAATTAATATGGATAGTACAAAAGATACAGATGAAAACAGAAGATCTCAGTACTGGTTTAAACATAGCTATAAGAATAGATGTATGCAATTAATACTAGTTAATTGGGATATTATAATCTTTTATTATTTTAATAAAAACAGATCCAACAAATATATTTTTGACTTGTGTCGAAAGCCCATCTCTCTTTCTATCACTCTTAGAAGGGATTGTGATAAGGGTTAGGGTTAGATAGGTCAAAGAGAGAGGCTAAGAATGCTCCTCCTTGATCATGAGAGCGGCCTATCAGTGTGAGGTTGGTGGTGGTGGGCCTTCAACAGGGAACAAGACACGGCTTCTCTCCACCCTCACCTGGATTTGCTCACCAAGCGAAGGGAAAACCTGCACCAGTAAGCTTCAACAATGCTGATTCAATTCAGCATGGAGAAGAGTCGAGTCTTCCGTGCTGTCTGCTGGTGTAGGTATCATCATATCAGTAAGTTTAGTCTCATCCTTATCATCTCCTGGGAATCTGCTCCCGATCCAGATCTCCTGGTCGAGGTCATGGAGAAAAGTCAAAGGAAGGAACTGGTCGAACTTCTCACAAAGAACCCAAAAGGAAACCCTATATTTCTTCCTCACATGTCTGCAGATCAGTGTTGTTAGCGCTTAGTAACTCAAGCAACTTATAGCTAAGCAAATCTTATGCATATCGTCAACCATAACATATAAACAATTTTTTATGTTGTGGTTGAATTTTTATTTAGTATAATAAAATATTAAAAAAATTTGATATAAATTAATTATCGTAAAAATATTTGATATGAAAAAATGATACATGATAAGCTACCGACACCTCAATAATATTTGACCAATACTTCGATATCTAAAATTTTATTATATTAACATTTAAGATCTTAAAATGTGATTGATATGATCGATATTTGAGACTTTATTAAAATTTGATGTATAATTAAACACATAATATTATTCGGATAACTTGGACTGATGTATCGAATCTTTAAACCTGATTCTAATAAACACTCCCTAATTCTCACTGTCAACTATCTTATTATATAAATCATTAGGTAGCAACCCTGAATTAAATAATCTATTTATCTAACTAAACAAAATCTTTTGAACTCTACTAAGGGTTTTGTCAATATGTCCTCCATGTAGTCTTGTCAATATGTCCTCCATGTAGTCTTATAGGGTCTCGACACAAGGATTCGATTTGATTCGAATCACCTTTAACATGATGATTTGAATGACCAACGACGTTATTATGAAGAGCTCATGATTAGACCTAAATTACTTTTGAGATAGGATACTCAGATTCTTATCTTAATCATCTTATTTCTTTATTTCCTTATATAATAAAACAATTATAGATAAGTTAACAATGAATCGCAAGATTAGTGGAACCGTCATATCATCACATTAGCCACTGCGGTTGGCAGAGATGTTAATGGCTTGAGTTTTCATCTATAAAATAAGGCTATGATTGCATATATTTTATGCTTATAGGGATTGCCTATCCCTCAAAGTGTAAGGTAGAAAGTGCATCATTACATGGACAATGAATAATAGCTTAAATTATTCGGTTGGGGAGGAAGAACAGCAAAGTGCTTCGTTTGCCAAAGCTTCGCCTCATTTTCTCGAGTAGAGGATGAAGGCAATACTGTGGCATATAATGGAGACATGATGATGCATGCGTCCGGATATGACCCGAGATGAGTGTGCTATCGATATGAGGAATATTTTGCATCAATTGTCTAATGACACATGGATCGCAAATCATTCATATTATTTGTCTTAGATGTCTTTGTCGAGTCAGTCTACTACCTATCACATCATCAACAAATTCGTCTCGAAAGGAAACCTTTAGCTCTGAGTTGATGTTTATTCCAATTTCGTAGACCACCCATTTTGCATATTTTTTATCATATAAAATATATTATAAAAAATTATTTGATAATTTTCATATATATATATATATATTCATAGAAAAAAATTAATTTTTCATAATGTAAAATCAATTACAAGACCATCAAGTTACCCTCGCTCAAGTATAATTCCGTTATACACTCTCTCACATAAATATCTTTAAAAATTTACATATTTTCTTTCACTTCTCTAAAAGTTCTAATATTAATCTATAAATATCTTAAAGAGAAACAAAAAGCACTTGATTGATTTCGACTGAGATTTGAAGATACATAAGATATTTATAGAATAATCAAACTCTTATTGTCAAGATTTTTTTTCTCAAAAACTCCTTCTCACATTAGGATCCTTATCCTCTTATGATACTACTGACTCTAAAACTTCTAAAATATTTAATCATTTTTATTTTCTTATTCTTTACAATTCAAACTCTACCATTATCTTAATCGTAGTATGATATATTAAAAGATTTTCAGTTTGTTTTAATTTTATTTCACTCATTTATAGTATTTTTGTTTTGATGGTTAAAATATTATAGTATATGGAAGAAAAAAAAAGGAGTAATTTAAATAATTTTTAAATTCGATATATTATTGGAATAAAATAAAATAAAATAAGAAATATCGAATGCAAAAAATAAGAATACTTTTGTAGAAAAATCACCCTTAAAATTATCATCCGCTCAACTCTAAAGATTGAGGCTCACACCAATATCGAAGAAATACAAAACCATACGAGTTCACGTCGACACCAACTTTTGGTCGGATAAGAGATGTGCGTAGAACAACACCACATTGACTTGTTGTCGTACCAATCCCAGGAGACTTCTCAGTGCTCGCACAAATACATGCTAATTGTTTCGAAGAAGGTGATGTTGGATTCATGAAAAATATCGCTCCCCAAGTCCACAGAAGCATTAATGTATCCCCACCTTACAAAGAATAAGCATAAAGTTAGAGCAGAACGACAAGGATACTACTGCAAATGAATACTCCAAGCATCTCCCTAACAGTGTGCTACCCGCGTTTGCCGAGGAGGACGACGCGGTTTGCCGGCTGCTTGCGTTTGATCAGGTCAAAAATGAGTGTATACAATATCTTCACACACAAGAGAACCGTCATTGGCTAATATTTTTCCACGACTTCCGTGGGTGCCAAGACATCGAGGTTTCGTTGACCATCGCCTTCGACTCGAAGCATAGGAGTATTAGTTTATGTTTGCTGATCTGAAGTCTTTGCAAGTTTCGTGGATGTTTCACTAGCTAATCATTGTCTTCGTCGTGAAGCATATGAGTCTTACGTGTTTTAGAAGTTTGCTGTTCCATAGCGCTTGTCTCTCGCTATATATACAGCGACAAAGGAAGCGAGAAAGAGCCCATCGACTAGTATAGCAAGTGAAGCTCCAAAGGTACGCTGCTCGATCTTCATCTATCTACTTGTACTATGGCTTGTTATTCCCAACTTCATTTGCATGGTGTTCTTATGTACGTGTCCTGTTGTCTCTGCTTTGATAGGTGAAGAATCGCAAGAAGCAATCAGCCCGTCAGTAAAGAGAAGAGATATCGTTCATCCAATCATGGCTTGCCACAACTACCACGAGCACGAGCTGAAGCCAGACAACATGAGACGTCCTTACCGCTGCGATGGATGTGAAGAGATGGGGTTCGGTCCTCGATATGCTTGCGCCGAGCATTGTGGCTACCTTCTGCACGAGCACTGCGCAAACACTAGGGACACCCTCGCCCATCCCTTCTTCCCAGGTTGCGTCTTCCATTTCCTCCGCTCGGGCGATCCCAATCGCCGCTGCGACGCGTGCGGCGGAGACATCAATGGTTTTGTCTACCATTGCTTCGACAAAGGGTGGGACTTGCACCCGTGCTGTGCGAACCTGGAGACGATGATACATGTGCAAGCGGAGGAAGAGAGCATGACACTGTTTCTACACGAGAAAGAGACTTCCGAGTGTTGCAGGTGCGGCAAGAAGCAGCTGAACAAACGTGCAAGAAGCTGGATGTACGTTTCAGGGTGCAAGGAGTACCACTTCCATGTGTCCTGTGTCAAGAAGGACATGGTCGAACATCTGGAGGAGTCCTTCCTTGGTGGCGAAGGAGCTGCAGCAAATGGCGAGGTCAACGAAAGCCGAGATCTGGAGATCAAGAGCCTGCCCAGGCTTCAGCTTGCTCGCAGAAGAGAGAGCGGAAAGAGGGGAAGGTTTGCCAAGTTCAAGAAGATCGTGCAGATCGCTATCAGCTTCATCATGGCGGCGTTCGTCGGGGATCCGTCTGCATTTGTTGCAAGTCTCATCGTAAACCTTATTACTAATTTATAGTCTGAAGTATTGTTTGTTTCCTCGAACTCCTTTTTTACGTCGAAGGATTTTTCTGTAAAGAGAATTAGCCAAAGCAAAAGATCTGTTAGGTTATTTCCATTGTATTTGTTTCGATTTTGTATCTATGTTGTAGATATTTTTATATGAAACGTTTATCATCTCTCGTGATGAATGAATCGGGGCTCAGAATCTTGATTCGGATCCATCGGTTAATCCGATTCGATCTGGATCAAACCTGTTTGAAGTGAACTGTCGGGTTCATGAGTCAGGTGGTACTCGAGTCGAGTCGAAATTGAGCAATGAACCAAACCGAGCCGAAGGGAATCAGAAGAGAGCCTCCGGTTCAAGATTGAGCTCTGAACCGAACCGGAGACAAACACATAAAAGAAAGTCGCATCACAAGCAACGCTACATACTTCTACTACTACAATGTAAGACCGATTCGGACACGTGAGCAGCTGCGGGCCACAAGACTCACTTCAGGTCTGCAGCCACTTCAGCGCCATTGCCTTCCAACCAAAGAAGATTACCGAAACACGCAGTCAAAGTCTCTGACGCACACACAGACAGCCACCTCCATGTCACTAAAAGGAAGGAGAGTGGAGATGCATTCGAGTTGCAGTGTTAGACGCGAAAGTTCTTGCCCTCGAAGGTCTGGCCGAACTGCCAAGTGGAAGGGACGATGTTCCAGGAAGTGGAGGTGCGGCGGTCGCTGCCGGTGACGCGGAAGGAGAGGGATTGGCCGACGAGGACGGCGTTGGACTGCCAGTTCTGGCCCCAGTTGCGGGACATTGGCATCCACCCGGTGCGCGACCCCTTCACGCTGGCGCGGACGATGTCGCCGGCGCCCGCCACGTTGGTTATCAGGACCAGATTGAAGTACTTGAAGCCGTGGATGGTGAACCGGATCCCACCGGATTTCCTGCACGGCACCCTGCCATGGGTTGCACGGATCCCGAGGATCAATCGACGATGATCCGAGCGTGATGAGCTGTACCCATGGAACAAAACAGAGGAGGGTGAGGAGGAATACCTTCGGAAGGAGACGGGGACGATCCCGGCCCGGTACTCGGCTATCTCGAGGAACGCAGGCATGGCGAGGTCGAAGTGGGGGCGGGGCGGGTTGCACCACCCGCCGTCGTCGGAGGGGAGCGCATAGTTGGGCGGGCAGAAGTTGGTGGCGGTGATGAAGATGGAGGGACTCCCGCGGTGGCACCACTGCGGGTCCTCCGCGCACTTGATCTCGAAGCACGCCCCGCAGCTCTGCCCCTCGTTGAACAGCGCCGTGCTCAGCGCCGCCGTCTCGACCCCGTACCCCTGGCTGTAGAGGTTCCCGTACCCACACGCCCCTCCTGTGTACCCATCAACCACACACAAATCCCGTCAGCTCTGGCTTCGTTCGTAGCGACCACGAGAGGAATGTGGCTTACCCATGGTGCCGGACGCGTCGCTGCCGCCGTAGAAGGTGGCGTGGGCGCTCTGCCACTGGCCGCCGGTGTAGACGCCGGGAATGCGCCCGGCCGCAGGCGCCAAGAGGGCAAGGAGGGAGACGACAGGGACGAAGGAGGCCATCGCCATTGTTCGCTCGCTTCGCGCTTTAGGGTTTTCGGAGGGAGGGAAGCGGGGGGTATTTATGGACTCGAGAATGAGACCGAATAATGGCAGCGGCCGAGGAAGGCGAATGATAAGTAGTGATTGCGGGGGGAAGGGGGACCAGCACTGCACCAACTCGGCATCGTACATCTGTCTGCGATGTAACCCGTCCGATGTTTAATCAACGGCTGTCATTAAGCCTTGGGTAGCGAAATTGCGAAGCGGAAAACTGGGAGACGGAAGGGGTTTTGTGTCATTTGCGGCAAAAAGAAAGGGGAAGATCGATCTACGACAGCCGTCGCTCCTGGCTTTCCTTGCATCGCAAGTCGTGCCGCCACCGACGGCTCTGATTCGACGGCCTTTTCTCCACGCCTTGGCTCCTTCCCCAACCATTCCCTCTGCCTCTTTCTTCTACCTCCATGGTTTGCATGGACCGGCTACTTTAATGGCCTGCAAACAAAAGTATCATAGCCAAGTGTTGGGTGTTAGACAAAATATTGTGCACTTTCTATGATATTATATATCTATATAGATATGTATATATATTAGGTGGACAAACATCAGTTTGTCATGTACTAAGGTCTATGACAGAGCTCTCATATCTGAAGCTTTAGCATCCTTTGATATCCGCAGAAATAAGAGGAAGCAGTGCATGATTTTGCCTGGCTTTAGACGCTTGGAATGATTGTATGCAGCAAGATTACATGCAGTCCCTCATGTTGAAGAAGTTTCATCCCCAAAATTTTGTCAGACAGTAGGCCTTGGGAAGCAAAGCCTAAGTTTGGTAGCCTGTGCTGAAGTCAACAAAGCAAGTGTCTGAGTCACAGGGATGAACCGAGCATAGACCAAGAAGCAGGAACAGTGCATGCTGGTATGTAGCGTTGGGCACTAGCAAAAGGCAGGAGGTGCCGTTCTTGGATTCCTCCTACATCTTTCACACTCTGGTGTCTGATGCTTGTGACTGATGTGAAGAACTTGACTTGCTTTCTCAACCTTGACTAGCTCAATTCCCTGGAGATAAATGAGGCTTGATATCACCAGCTTGCCGTAATATATTACTGCAGTTTAAGAATTGATAATTATTTGCCAAAATGGATAAGGAAACATTACTCTGAACTGTCAAAAGCTTTCATTGGAGAGAAGACAAAGGAATAGACACTGCAGCTTTGATTGGGTTTTCATCTATGCTTTTGCTGTAAATGTAACTAAATTATGGTATCATGTCTCCTCGAAGACTTGCATATCTGCAGTTATTTGAACTCTTGAAAGGAAGGTGATTTCCTTTTTCCTTGATTTAAGGTAAGAGTTCAAATACTGTATGTATTCGATCATTGAAAACTAGCTAGACAAAGTGATCATCAAAAGAGGGGACTCCAAAACAGTTTGTGTCCATGTTGCTATGATCAGAGTAGGAAAAGGTGCAGGGATGTGGTGAATGTGTTGGGCTGATTTGTCTATGCAAAACGAGACAACATCAAAGTTTGGCTTCCTGTTTGGTACTGGCTTTGGGGAACATAAAATGATTGATGAAGCTGATTTCTATGACAATGCAGACTTTATACAGAACAGATGCACTTCCTTCTTTCTGAGGAACATCTGGTCTCGAGTTGCTACATGCTACTGATTGCTGATATCTTTGGTCATGGTCGAGAATTCTGCTTTGTGAATTAGTAGGATTCTTATTTATGATTTCAGTACAATAAGGACCTAAAGAATCGAAGAACCAATGGTTATTACCTACATCAATAATGGTATCTATATATATAAATTAATGACTTGTAACATACATCAACTTGTCGTTGTAGTATAGTGGTGAGTATTCCCGCCTGTCACGCGGGTGACCCGGGTTCGATCCCCGGCAACGGCGTTCGTTTTTGTCATTTTCTAAGAAAAACCATAATTTTATGATCTTAATTGTTTTATTGTTTTTATTTTTCTAATTCAAATAAGCTAATATTAGCTACGGTGGAAATGATTAACATAAGATTTATTAATGAATATTAGTACAAGAATATACGTGGATGATCTTAACATTAAGCTATGCAGAAACGTCTTTATTTTTCTTGCTCACTTAAACTGCACAATGCTTTCCCCGGAGATAACTCCTGAACCGTTGGATCACCCCTTGTCGAGAGGAATCGATCCGCACAAAGATTTCCGATACATGTCCGCAGCTCTCAGCCAATCAGGTGCATCCGCCTCACACTTCCTCTCTCCTCCGCTCGGGTGCGTCCCACGTGTTCGCCCGCCCTGGTCCGCGTTTACGACGGGGAGCCCCCCTCCTTCCCCGGGGGGGGGGGGGGGGGAAGGAATCCAATGCCGTCCCCCATCATGACCACCCCCAACTCCACCCACACGTGGCCACCGACCGGGCGTGACTGCCGTACGTGGCGGGCGACCCCCACCACGGGATTCGACAGCGACGCCTTTATCTCTTCTCCGCCGTACAAGTGGCTCCGCTCACCACCGCAAACTCCTCGCCCGCACCGAATCATAAAGTTCGGAAGACCCACTCTCGGTTCGACACGTGTACGATAGAGAGATCTGATCTCATTTTCAGTTTGTTTAGGGATCTCTTCGTATTTTCATTTTTTTTAAATGGAAAAAAAAAGACCCGTTTCGGATGGAAGATAGGAATGGGACCCAGCGCCCCGCGATGCTTCGACGAGGGTACGCCGATGGGTGGGTACGCCAATAGAAAGATTAGGAAACTGTGTTTTTGTTTGCTTATTTCCCGCTTCGAGGGCGACCCCATTCCCGCCCGTTCGGACGACCATTTGAACCGGGGGAAACGCGGTTCCGGATAAGGAAGCAACAGCCGGCCCCACTGCCTTACCTGGCCTCCACTGCGGGCAACCCTTCCTCGTAGCTTCCGGAGAACGCCACGCACAACCCGTCATCCACCGCCCCTGCTTCTTCCTCTACTCCCTCTTTCTATAAGTTCTCCCGACCCTACCCCCAGTCGCTCGGTCGATCTCGGTCGTAGCACGAGAATGGGAGAGGGAACGTTGGAGATAAAGCAGTTGAGGACGGAGTGGCGTTGCGAGGAGGAGGGTGAGGAGGAGGGGAAGGTGGGGGGCACGGGCGGGTGGGAGACGCCGAAGAGGGCGGAATGCCGGATCCCGGCACCGGTCCGCTGCCCCGCGCCGCCCAAGAAGAAGTCCCCCGCCGTGGCGTTCGGCAAGCGGAGGGATCCGCCCAAGAACGGCTACTTCAACCCGCCCGACCTCGAGGCCCTCTTCGCGCTGGCGCCGAGGAGAGAGGCCTGCGCGTGAACTGCACCCCGTACGGAGGGCCGCTTGTAGATAACAGATGCTACACCTCACTGTTGTAATCTACTGTCGATTCACGTAGGATTAGGATTCCTTTGCCTCTGTATCTATAATCTACTCCTTCAAACTTCTTTTCCCGTAATAATATTAGTAGTTATTTTTACTTGTTTCTATATATCTGAAATGGGAGTTATGATGTTGATATTGATGTTCTCTTATCTTTTTTTTGCTTGGTTTTGCATTATAGTGTTGCCGTGATGGATGACAACATGTTTGTTTGGTATTTGTTTACCCAATGCTATGATGTCGTTGATGTCAGTCAATGCTGTGGTCCTCCCCCATGTTGGTCACCTAATTAATAAGAGTGTTCCAATGTTTGACATTGGTAAGATACTTGGTCAAAGGATTTGCCACGTTGCAGGTTTCATTGGGAGGCACAAAATCCAGTTGCCTTTTTTTGGGTTTATCTTGTGGTTCATTTCATGATTAAGGTGCTTTAATGCTTGTGTGATTGGGTCAAACACCTTCTTGAATGTATGTATGTATGTAAAGGAAACGTTCACACAAAAATAATCTCTCACGGCATTTGTTATTGTTATAATAAAAATAATAATTTTTATTTTTTTAATTTTTTTTTCAAAAGATATTTTCTAATTTTATTTTTAAATGATGTTTTTATTTCAAATAATGTCTAAAATAACTTCCATCAGTTCTAATAATTTTTTTTCATCAATTTCATTTTTTTTGGGTCAATTAGAGTATTTTTTTAAAATATTTTTTTAAAATAAAATTAATTTATTAATTCAAGGGTCAAATATAACCAATGCTCGTAGCATTAGCGGTCAAATATAATCAATGCTCGTAGCATTAGCACTAAAAAAAAGAGAAAGTGAATAAGATAAATGATTGATGTCGAGCGGTATGAAAAAAATAAAAAATTAAAAAATAAGATGAACATATTATAAATATATCGAGTTATGTTAATAAATTTTCATGGAGGTTTCTTGGTTTTCTAAAGAATATCAACAATAATTTTATCGTCCATCTCATCTCGATATGTTTAATCATCATTAGCTTAAAAAAATGAATATTCTTTCCTAAAAAAATCGATAAGTCGTTTTCGCCTACACATAAACAAACACTAATTTCAGTCTTCATCATAAAATCAATTCTCCCAAATTTCCTTTTGATGATGATAAAAACCATATATGTTCTACTTAACTCTATTAGGACAAGATGAGAATTTTCTTGCAAAACCCTCAGCTATAATCTTAAAAAAAATAGAATAAAGATAGCATCATTTTTGACAATTCCAAACCATCCAAAAAACATACATGACAATAGCTCCAAAGAGTCCTCCTCGCTCCTCTTGGTTATCCAGATTTTGACCTACCTTCAAGGAGTCATTTATCATCGACCCAAGAAGTAGTTTGAAATTGGAAAAGAAACATCAAGATTGTTCCTCAACAAAGAGAAAATGCACCAAGTAATAGAATATGTGTTGGAGGCTGTCTGTAAGTTGGCCACAAAGAAGGCTAACATTTAGCTTTACTAGTGCAAGAGGTAGGAAGATGTTAATGTCACACACAGGAGGTATGGAAATGGACTTCCACAGTGCTGGCAAATAAATCTCAGATAAAGCAGAGGATGAGTGCGATTGGGTAAGAAACATATCAGCACTCCACTTAATGGTTGGTTGCCTTTTATGATCAAACCTCCACATTCATTTGTCCGATCGATCAAGATATTAGTGCTGGCAAACCATTCTGAAAACCATTCCAAATAAAACTAGAAATGGTATTGGTCTCAACCAAAGTTCATAATATCGTACCGTACCGATGTTTCGACCTGAGCTCGATACGAGATGGTACGATGTATCGAGCGGTACACTCAGGTGTACCGAGCACTGTTAGACCGTACACCAACAAAAAACACTTCAATGTTTGTATAAGTAGCTTTTAAACTCATATGTGTATTGGAAAACCAGTTGTCATTCAAAATATCAATAAGAGACCCATCTCCAATAAACCCAATACTGACCATATTTGGTCACAACAACACGAAACCAAATGTTATCCTATTTAGACAAATAAATCATAATTCTTTTAGCTTACAAGGCTAACCATATTAGTATGATTAATGTTAGGAATACCTAAGCACTCAAGCTGATTAGGAGCGCGATAACCTAGTCCTAGGTGTAAACATTTAACATTAGAGCCCTTACAAGAGGGAAAGAAAATTAGAAAATACTTAGAAATCTTCTCGATTTGATTTGAGATATAAGGGATTTCAATATCCAAATCACTGACAAATTATGAACAAGAGAAGCTAGAATGATTGATTTAATTAAGATAATTCTATCAACCTGAGATAAATGGGTGGATTATCATCCACATAATTATGCTACAAGGTAGAAATATGAGAATCAAAGAAACATGAGAAAAACATAGTACTCAAGTATTTCAAAGAAAATTTATATTCAGATAAACTAAAAAAATTGGCTTGGGAAGATGTGGAGAAAAGGAAGAAAATACTAGACTTCACTAAGTTAATTTTTTTATTAGTAAGGGACTCGTAATGGAAAAAAAAAAAATTGGCAATTGAGTCACAAGACTCTTTGATTATTTGAAACAAAAAAATATATCACCAGCATACATAAAATTTGCCAATTTTAATTTATGCTAAAAAAAAAAGAGTTTGTCGATATTATAAGCTTTTAATATTATAATTAGAATATATAAGGTGGGGGGGGCTCACACAAGCATACTCCAAAAGTGAGATGCATGCATAATTCTAATCAATATAATGATTAATAAAGTTGAAAACTTGAAGAGCATAAATATAGCATCCCAAAAGATATGACTATCAACCTTCTCCAGATTAATTTTCATGATAACATAAGGATATTTGTCTTTATAATTAAATAAAGAATGAGTCTTTTCCTAAGTGACAATGATATTATCCTAGATACTATGATGCTTAATAAACATAAATTGTTCATTAGAGATCAAACATGGAAGCAAATGTTTTACACTATTAGCAATAAGTTTTGATAGAATATGATAATTTACGTTACATGATGAGATAAGCCTAAAATAAAAAATAGTGATAAGGTTGTGACATTTCATAATAAAAAAATAAAGGTTATGATCTATGGAAGATGCAAGAATTATGAAACTAAATAAAAGATAATAATAAAATATTAGGAATCATATAATGAGTTAATATAATGAGATCAGAATTGTCAACCCCAAGCCAATCGACATAAAATCGAATCAAATATAAAAGGTTGAGTGATGACATGAGAACCAACTTGAAATGAGTAGATGAGATTTTGACATTGTCTAGAAGTAATAAGATTATAATAATAACAAATATTATGATCACCATCATTAATCCATTTAACCTGGGCTAAAGCACACCATTTTAAACTAATTTATCTTAGGATACAATTAGGGCAATTGTCTGAATAGGATAGTTGGGACCTTTCATTCCCATCCAAGCCTACTGTAGCATTCTTTTGTCTAAATAGAAACTTGAACATCATCAACCTATTGATCAAGATGACCAAACTACTGTTGGTTCCAACTAGAAAGTGAACCACACTGCTTAACACTCACTTAAGCACAACAATAATGATGAAAATAGAAGAAAATATTTTACCCACACATTAAAATATTTTTTTGGGTTTAGGTCGATCCTAACTTTAGCATCGAAGAGTTTTTTTTAGGTCCACTCCTCGATAAATACTCGAGTCATCTTCTCAGTCATCTTTGAACTCCTGCATATATAATATCCTTGACGAATATCCTATTAAACCTTGCCCAATAAGTCCAGACACCACCGGAGGAATGATATGGTCGATCGTTCCCTTGTTTTCGTAGCTGACTCAATCGATGCCTATTGCTCCTCCCCAGCAACTAGCGACGGCTCAGACACCCACCAAACCATCTTCTTAATCATTTTTGAACTCTTACGTAGACGATCAATAAACAAATCGAACTGACATAGACACAACCACACCACCAGTAGCGCTCCGGCGGTGCTCCACAACGAGCACTCGCGGCCGAAGCCCGACAATGGCACGACCACCAATGCCTGCGTCGTCCCTTCCGCTTCTGCTCCCTCGGGCTGCAAGGTGGTCTCCACTTGCCATCCACCTCCGTTCGAGTCCATCTCTTCTACGTCACAACCGTTCATCTCATTTAGACTGCCGGCACTACTACTTCTACCTACAACAACAACAGGAACAAGATGTTGAAGTGGGACTCGGAAGAGTCTTAATGGTCGTTGACGATGATGGCTTGTCATCCATGATAAAAGGGTGTGGCATTTCACAGCCAACCATTCCGATGTCTGCTTTATTTTAAGAGCCTACAGTTTGCTGATATCATGTGGAAGAGGTCTTTGATTATAACATTAGGTAAATAATTCTATATAGATGATACTTGGATTAGTCCAAGTTGATTCAAAAATATATATGTGTAAAAGATCTTTAGGTTTCGTCTCGAATATCTAATAGAGTGCCGATCTACACGATCGAGATTAAAATGATTTACTCAGAGATGAAGATTTAAAGTAAACGGTAACTAACCTTGATTATTATGATTTAACAGAACTTTTATGATTAATCTAGCTAAAACAAATATTTTAAAATATTTTATATTGAATTGATGTGCATATGATTGGGTCCTAGCAATCATTGTCATCTGTCAAATGTTGATTGGGTGAATATTTTCTTGTTGGACCCACATGACAATTACAGTAATAAAGAAATCAGTGACCTAATCTATCCATTCTGCATCAGTCCACTCTGCTAATCAGTTGGTGAGGTCATTGCTGACTCAATCATGAGCTCAAACTTCATAAATTTGATGTACTACATCATTCTTGGATCACCAAATTAATGTTCAGTTGCTTGTAGTAATAACTTTTTAATATTGGTAGCAATTAGTTTAACCAGCAGTACAACAGGAAAATCATCAAAATGCAAACATTATCAAGTTTAAGAAGAGTCAACAGAGCTTTTGGCAAATCATTAACTCAATTAGTGGTTTGCTCCCATGAGAATTACTTTGCAAAATTCATTGATCTCAATTTGCCCCATTATAATGCCTATCTGACCCAATAAGTAAATGTTGTAACAATTACATCATTACATGTTGTAGACAAATTAATGATAGTGTCACACACAATTGGTTGCATGTGAAAAATTGGATGCAGGTTGACTGCTTGAGCTTTTGAACAGCAGTGATTACTTTGTTTGCTGTAATTTAGAACAAGGCAAAGAGTTCTTTCTCAGATGATCCCAAGTCCAAGCTGAAGTGACTTCTGGTGGAAGAACTCATTGATTGTGCCTAAACATACTGTAATGACCAAACAAGCAGTCATTTCATGTCCCTGCAATTGCAAGCCAGTAACTCCATCTTACCTCTTGTTCTTCTTCCTTTGTCTCACAATCAACATAGGTGATGCTTAAGAAGTCAATAATCTGAACTGGATTTGTTTTCTTTCATTGGTGACTAATGCCAAAACATCACTGTCTAAGCCAAAGGAGTGCTCCTGTTTGATTTGGCCTTTTACCTACTAAATTGAAAGCAAGACTGAGGATATAATTTAAGACCATGGAATGGTGCTGTCAAAAAGGCAACAATCATGCTAAAGATAGAAGAATACAAAAGACCTGTAATTATTGTCTCTTTATTCATGATAACACAAACGGATCAAACATGAAGATAATGTATTCAAACAACAAACAGAAATGATCAGCTATGTACAGGGCTCATAAACAGCAATTTGGGATTCATGCTTTTACAGGAACCATGCCTGTCATCTCCTTCTTCCTTCGATGTCGGAATAGTGAACACAGCCTGAACCAGCAGCCCTTTCGCCCGGCCGCCCCAGCCCGCTGGACACTCCTCGTCCTCGCTGAAACCAAGTCGGCCATGTACTGAACAACAGCCTGCGGCACGAAACAGATTTGTCGAGGCAAGTGGTATCAGTATCAAAAAATCATTTGAACAATGTACAGAAGTTTGAGTCCATGATTTAGGTGTACCTGAGCTCCCAACTTTAGCACATGCCTTGGTGGCACTTCCAGAGGAGTTTCATCTGCATTGAACACCCTAAGCTTTGTCAAGAGCTGGAAAGAATCTGGCAGTACTCTTATCTGGTTGCTGCTGATGTCCAGCTCTTCTAGCATCTCTAGATTCCCAATTGATCTTGGTAATGCTGTCAAATCCGCAAAGTTCCTTCCCACATCTAACTTCACTAGACTAGTGGCAAAGCAAAGGCTCTCGGGGATCGCCTCAAGCTCGTTGAAGCTAACATCGAGTTCTTTCAGTTTAGAAAGCGAAGCCACAGTAGTAGGCAATGATTTCACTCTGTTGTAGTGCAATGTAATGACTTCCAAGCATTCAAGCTTTCCGACTGCCTCAGGCAGTGCCTTCAGCTTATTGAAGTCCAACCTGAGCTCAACGAGCGCAGTACATGATCCAATAGTATAAGGAAGTTCCTCGAGATCATTCGTCTCGACATTCAATCTTCTCAAGTTTGTCAGATTCCCTAATGTGTCTGGAAGCGCAGACAGCTGGTTCGAACTCAAATCAAGGTTAACTAGACTCGTAAGGTTCCCGAAAGAAGGGGGCAGAGACTTGAGTCGGTTCGCATGCAAATCGAGATCAACTAAATTGCAGAGTTCTCCAAATGAGTCAGGTAGGTTAACAAGCTGATTTGAGTGGATATCAAGCTTTGTCAAGGACCTCAGGCCCCCGACAGAGGGTGGAAGTGCCATGATTCGATTCTCCGATAAATTCAGCTCAGTGATGTCTTGCAGTTTTCCCAGTGATACCGGAAGCCACTCAATCTGGTCCATCAACTTCCCCTGGAGATCAAGAACTCCTAATTCATTCTTTGCTGAAGTCTCGATTAGGCTTGCCACTTGGATGAGGCTCAACTTTTCTGTGTCACCACCAACAACAGATGAGCCATAGGATAGGGAAAAGAATAAGACTGAGGATTCAACCAGCTCAAGAATGACAAGGTGAGAGTGCAACAAAAGACAACATATACTAATAACACTTTCTTAGGTATGGATCTCCCCAGACTCCACCTGCCCATACGGAGTCGTTATCGATCTTATGTATGACATTGCAAAATAGTAGAAATTTTCCATGCGAGGAAAAGTATCTTTGAAAGTTACTTTAGAAAGTAGTAAGAGTCAAGGCCTGCCCAAAAAATATGCCCAAGAACATTTGAAAATGTTTCTGAGAGATGCACATCATTCTGAGAAAACAAACTCTACAAGTATTTGTTTTCTTCAATTAGATTATAATAAAATCTAATGTTCTGAGGGAAATAAGAACTCAGGTAAGTAGTTGACATGTTCTTATCATGCTGTTTTGGATGTTCAACCATGACAGTCAAATAGATGTGATCTACCAATATGAATAATTGACAGCAAAACAAATTAGTAAGCAAAGAAGAACAGAAGACTTGGTAATTCATGGTCCATTAGCCAAAATCTCAGCTGAACCTTCAAATTCTCTAAGCCTAATTCAAATTAGGGCTCTAAGAGAACTCACAAAGAGCTCCTCAGCAATTATCGAGTGATTAACAAACATATGAGAGCATAAAGGGAACAAAGGATTCAAGAAACAAGCCTCTGTAGAACAGCAAGAAAGAAAGAAAGAAAGAAAGACTGATCTGACCTGAAGGGACCTCGGACTTCAAGGAGGAAAACACTTGCCCATTGGAAACATCCATCTCCCCCTTCTTCTCATCCTTCTCCTCCATGACCGAACTCAAACTTCTACCAGTTCTACGCACCATCACATCATACCTAGCCTTGAATTCCTCCTCCTCCTCACCACCCCCTTCACCTTCCTCCGAGGACACCAGCTTGGAGGCCCTCTGCACCAGCTCATCAAAAACCTGGAACCTCTTGTCCAATTCCACCACATACATGGCCTCCCTCCTCTGCTCCTGGGCCTGCACCAGTACCAGGTTCTTCCTCACCTCCTGCAACACATAGAAGAGCTCATCTGGCACGTCTGGAGGCTTCTGCATCTTGCCAATCTCCTCGATCCTCGTCTCCTCCTCGTTGTCTGCTGACCTGATGACAGCCATGGCTGCCTCCACTTCTTCTATGGAAGGCCTAGGTGGCAGAGACCTGTAGACCCTCATGATCTCCTCCACAGCCTCCAACACACCTGGGGGTTTTGGCTTGGATGGTTTTCCCATGGCCTCTCAATTCTGATCTCTCACAGCCTTCAGGGAGAGAGATAGAGAGAGAGAGAGAGAGAGTCCTTGTATCACTTTGCTTTGGCCCAATGATGAAGTGATCAAGTTTTACATGTGGGTTTGATTTCCTGTTCTTTGTGTGTGCCAGTCAACTTTACATTGTTTTATAATGTTGGTCGTTTATCTAATATGTCCAATCACAAGTCATCTTCTTGAGGATTACACTGCTTATCCTCTCTGCTCCGATATTGATGAATCATATGCACAGTGCCGTGTGAATCTCTCCTGTAAAATTTCCCTGTGTGGAAAAAAAGTAACAGCTCCAAAGAAGTAGAAAAATCTTCACCTCTCTCTACTGATGTAAAATTTCCCCATTACTTCGAAGAAATGCTTCCTCAAACATCAGAAATCTTACAATTTGTATCTTTTATCTGTTTGTTCCAATAGAACATGGTTGGTTCGATGGTATCAAATTAAAATATCTTGTTCAAAACACAAAATTGAGCAGCAAAAATGAATGAATGAAAGAAAGAACAAAGAATGGATTGACACAATTTGACTATCTTTCATACAAGTATCAAAAATTTCCTCCTTGCTGTAATTGTAGACTTTTGTTTTTGGAATTGAGATGGTGTGGGATTAAGACCTTACTGGGCATCTCATTCCTGTAGCCACGAGGAAGTAGAACAGAGTCGGATAGGGACAAAGACCTGGCACAAATCCTGGAAACAATTAACGGAGATACTTGTGCTGGTTTTGGTATGCCAAATGGTCTCGTAGCCACAAGAAAAGATCAAGCGTTGCACAAAAGGTCTGCATCATCAACTGGTATGGGGCATGAAACCAGTGGCAGTGCAGTGGGTCCTGGATTTACCACCGGCACCAGCCTTCCAAGAACTCCTTCTTTCCTAAAACCCATCATCACTAGAATCAGTGACAAGAGAGAGAGTCTCTCTCCTCCCATCCAGAGAATACCAGTCTCAGTTTTGCTTCCCTTCCTTCGAAGACAAAGAAAAGTAAAGACTGATGTCCTTCAAAAGTCACAAGGTGGGTGTCTTGACCTGCATCAACCATACTAAATTTGTACAGTCAAAATCATGTTCATGATACATCTTAGTTCAAGAAAAGAGTGAGTTTGACATGGGAGAGATTTTGCTTTGGCAGCAGCATCAAGAGGGAAGATTGAATGGGAGACATGGCTTGCTCATTGACTTATATATTATCTTTTACACAATCCCTCATATGGAGCCTATTCGTTTCTTCCTTCTCTTTCTTCCTTCCTTCCTTCCTTCCCTTCGTATTCGTTTGTCTCTGACACTCTCCAAACCAGGCCACGAGGCAAATTGCAGCTGCAGCCCAACTGGCGCAAGTGCTACTATTCCAACATCATCATCATTATCATCATCATCTTAATCTTTTAGAGAGACTGTAATTTTCCTATGGTTTATGCTTTCTCTTACATGTAATTTCTTTTCCAGTTCTTCCTTCCATCAACCACTTATAACTATTAGAATACCTCTCAGGAGTGATAGCACATCCATCAAATCAAGAATTAAGTTTTCTAATTATTTTTTTTTCCCTTTTTCCTTATTTATAATGGTACACGGCACCTCTTTAGGTGGGCCCGACGTAGGGCCATCTTGTACTCACCAATCACATGACGCAACAGTCGTGACGGGTAAGATTCGGGTGGGGTTGGAAAAATATCGCCACCCAAAACACGCACCTTAAAACCATCTCGAAATCACGTATTTTAACAAAAAAGCTGTGATTAAATTTAGTTTAAAATAATATACTTGGTCATATATATATATATATATATATATACTTTTCTCAATTTTAAAATCCTCCACATATACACCTCCCCTACCTATTCAGTTACTGATTTGAATATAATAATATATAAATTATTACAAGTCAGATTATTTTTACCGTGGGTCCCACACGCGGACGTCGGCAAAATCCCTAAAACGCTCGCGCTGTATGAAGGGGATTTGTCTGTTCGTCTCCGCTCCTCCATTTCTTACTGTTTTTTGTTTTTTGGGACTTCAAAGCCAAGAAAGATCCACAAACCCCGAACTGCCTCCTTTCTTTTCCCCCTTCCCTTTCCTTCGCGTCGCTTCTCTCTCCTTTCCTCTCTTCAATCTCGATACGTAAAGCGAAGCTTGCGAGCTTTCCCCTCGTTAATTGCTGGGTTGAGAAAGAAAGAGAGAGAGAGAGGGAAAAGGGTGGTGGGGGGGCGGCAGAGGAGGAGGAGGAGGAGGAGGCGAGGATGGCGGGGGGGAGCGAGGAGCGGTGCTGCGAGGCGATGTTTTGGGTGTACCTCATCATCAGCATCGGCCTGGTCTTGTTCGCCGGCCTCATGTCCGGCCTCACCCTCGGCCTCATGTCCCTCAGCCTCGTCGACCTCGAGGTCCTCGTCAAGGCCGGCAAGCCCAAGGACCAGCTTCACGCCGGTCTGCTACCCCTGTCTCCTCTCTCTGCCCTGTCTCCCCTTTTGCTCCTCCATCACACTCACCGCCCTGTTGTGCTTCTTCTTCTTCTCTGTCCGCAGCCAAGATTCTGCCCGTGGTCAAGAATCAGCACCTCCTGCTCTGTACCCTGCTCATCGGCAACTCGCTCGCCATGGAGGTCTCAGCTGTCTTTCCTCCCCCGGCTCACTTTCTCTCTCTCTGCGCTAAAGTTGGTTTCTTGGTCTTGCTGATTGCTTCTCATGTCATCTACATTTAGGCGCTTCCCATATTTCTTGATTCGCTCGTTCCGGCGTGGGGGGCCATCCTAATATCCGTAACCCTAATCCTGACCTTCGGCGAGGTAATTTCCTGTGATTTCCAGGAAAGTCAAGTTCCTTTTCCCCTTTCAGTTATAAATTTAACTACAAGATTACTGGCGAGACACAAGTTAATTTTGGTGTGTGCGTGTTTGGTTTCTCTAAGATAATTCCTCAAGCTGTATGTTCGCGGTATGGGCTGAGCGTGGGAGCTAAAACTGCTGGAGTGGTTCGTCTGCTTCTTTTGATCTTCTTTCCAGTGGCTTATCCCATTAGCAAGGTAATCACTACTTGCTTTTTCACTTGTTTATACCCATTAGATTTTTTTTTTTCAACTTCTTCCAACGAAAACAAAAAGCAGAAGCTGTCTTCTCTCTCTTATCTTTACTATAATGCGATATACATAGAGCTACTTTGGTTTATATTTCGTTCAAAAATATGCTTTGCATAGTTGCTGGACTGGCTACTGGGCAAGGGGCATGTTGCACTTATGAGAAGAGCTGAATTGAAGACACTGGTGGATATGCATGGAAATGAGGTTTGCTTTATGTTGCTTATTAATCGGTATTTACAAAGTTCTTTGATTAAAGTGCTTTGATACTAGTATACCGACCGTCTAAAGCTACAATATCTTTGAGCATTTGAACTGACAGAGTTTCTAACGTATAGATGCATTAATTATGCTATGGGCCTTCATTTTTTTTAATAGTCTGTGACTAGCATGAATTGCTTTGTTTTTAATGTGCTAAAATAATTTGTGAACCCAAAACCAAGGTTATTTGCTCTCCTTCATATAGTGAAAATATGATATTTATGAAATACAAAAAATATGAAAGAAAATTCAATGCATTATCAAGAGTTTTTTTGCAGGTCACATAATTTGTGCTTATTAGTTTATTAAAGGATCTGATCTCCAATGTGCTATCGACTACGCGACTTTTTAAACATGTACTTGCATGTTATTAAACTCTTTTTGGTCCATATCCATATATTGGTGATTCAGTGAAAATATATGGATGGCATGCTATTTTGTTACATTTAGACCATATCATTTGCCATTGCTTTGTGATGTGTGAGGTTTGGCTGAAAAGGATAGGACGTGGTTACATTCTAAAATTATACATTGTTTTTGTGTGATATGACATCTTGTTTAGGATCGGTTACCTTACTTGGTGAAACACCTGATGCAGGTTTCTGTAAAATTTGTATGATGCTCAGAACCACTATTTAAAGTGTAGCCATAACATGGTGATGGTGATCATGAAAAGACAAAACATTGCAATAGAAAATAATTGGAGAAAAAAATTTCTTGGAGAATCTCTTTTTCTTATTTTGTTATACATAGTGCTAGTTCCACTGACATCTTCCTACAAGCATGAAAAGATTTGATCAATTCATCAGATTTGAGTTTCATATTTGATGCTGTAAGAATATGATCTCACTGTGACATATTGAGCCTCCTCTAGATCAGAGTTTCTGGATAGTTATCAGGTAGTGGTGTCATAATAGATTGGTCTAGTTGCTGAACTATGATTCTGTTAAGCAACTTTTTTGTGCAAACATGTAATTGTCTCTTTGGTTCTTAGGCAGGAAAGGGTGGGGAATTGACTCATGATGAGACTACTATTATTGCTGGAGCTTTGGAGTTGACTCAAAAGACTGCACAAGATTCAATGACAACAATATCAGAGACCTTTTCGCTTGATATTAACTCTAAACTTGACATGTATGTGGTTTTATTAATTAACAAGGTATCGACAGTTCATGATGTTAATTCTGTTTCTTTTCAGGTACACTCTGGGTTTAATCATGAGTAAAGGACATAGCCGTGTACCAATCTACTCTGGCAGCCCAACAAACATTATAGGCCTTATTTTGGTCAGTAAGTTGGATAATTTCTAATGTCATTTAGTGCTCAGGATTTAAAATGTTCATAATCACTCTCAAACTTTAATGTGAAAGGATTTCATGTACAGCAGTCATTCAGCAAAAGATTTGTACTGAACACTACCTCTACTTGTGTTCCGGTGAAAAGTGTAAATTTAACATAGGGTAATAATAACGTTAGTCATTTCTTTTTAGTTATATTTCATGATAAGTGATTAAGAAGATTGTCCATACAGAATAATAAGACACTATCATCATAGTGCTTTTGAATCAAAGGAGGTCTACTGGGGAGCACAACTTTCAAATAAAGACCATTGCCATAAAAATACATTCCTATTCCTCTAAAAGAAACTAACCATTGAAGACTGAAGTCCGTCATTCATCCCAGATTAGTAATGGGCGACAGTGTACAGTAAATAACTGCAACATGTTGGTCCCTTGCTTATTGTTTGAGTATCCTGTTTGCATATTATACATTATTTTAATTCTTCCTAGTTCCTATACATATATGTCAGAGGTCAGAGGTCGGAAGGGCAGCTAACTTTTGCATTCAGGAAGGAGATAAATGAGATGATAAGTTGAAAGTAATGAAAAATAATCTGAAATTTTCTTGTTTACTGTAATGTAGATATTGTCAAAATCTGTAATATCTATCTTTTATTGTTTATAACATGCTCAAGACTCTCATATTTACAAAATCTTGATTAATTCTCAGGTTAAGAATTTGATCACTTGCCGCCCTGAAGACGAAGTTCCTATAAGAAACGTTACCATAAGAAGGATACCAAGGTATGACCTGACTTATGTCTTGAAGAAGTATAGCATAGATGTATTGATGTATTCTGATATGACATGTGGCTTAATGAAACCGGATGCTACCTAACTGGCTTTCATTGCTCATGTTCTACATTTAAACAAGTAAGCAGCAATGTGAAGCTAACCTAACAATACTGTTGAACATATCATAATAATTGTTAACAATTGAAAGGTAACCTTTGATGTTTATATTCTAAATGTGTCAGTAAAAAAAAAGAACTGTGGCATCATTGCGAAGTAATAATAAGCTGAGGAAATAGTAAATTTTTGTTGTGAGCAATTATATGCTTATCCTTTTTTGTAAGGAGGTGTTGCAATATACCATTTGTTACTGGTATAAAGAGCATCCTATAACATCATATTCTATTTCTGTTTAAAATTACTTGTGGTTCTTTCTTTTGCATGTGACAATTATAAAGGACTAATTATTCATCATTTTGTTAAAATCTGAATAGGTATAAATTTGGAACATATTAAGAATCTCATGCTTAGAAAAAGGTATGATATTTGGTATTTCAGATATGATATATCGATAGTTGTAGTTCTGATTTTCATGAGATGTACAACGCTATAATACATGGTTGTTTCCTCAATAAACAACTCTGGACATCCTCGTTCTTCTGCAGAAGGGGCTAGCAGAATCTAAGAGATGATGTAAAATTTCAAAAGCTACAATTAGAGAATAAGCATGTTTGCTAAGCCATGCTAATGCCGTTAAAATTAGAAAAAAGGGGACTATCGAAGTATGTAGTGCATGAGGTTGCCGCCAATTTGGCATGTTGGGAGGGTCATTTTATTCATCTTTATCCCTATAATCAGAGTGGCTGTTTCCATGACTTGAACATTTCGATCACCTGGATATTAAAGGAACAACTTCCACCTGAATATTGAGATACTATGCCGTCATCACTTGTAACAATAAACAATATTTTGCTTATACAGTACAGTAAACAAATTTGTCATGATTATGCACATCATTTTGATTTTTTGGAGGATTCTTTATAGAAGATGTAGGATCAAGATATCAATTGCTTTTATGATACAACAAAATAACTGTTAGTTGCATGTTGCAAGGTGGTAACACCTGGACCTCTTTAAAAAAAAAAGGAAACCAAAAACACACCTGGACCTCTTTTTCTAGGTCAGTGTGCAAAAGGTTCCATGACAGAGTCCATTTTGGTATTAATGGATTTAACCCAATGGCATACCAAAGTAGGTTGCGAAATACAGCATCAATTTCACTCAAGGACCCATCGAAGTAGTTTTTAAAATGCAGCAAGGCTGGCACCAGTTGATATTGTCTCATCTTGATGACCTCTGACATTATGCTGGAATTAACTGATGAAAAACATTCTTGCTATAAATGAGGAAACCAAGGACTGACGCTATGGAATTATATGTTACTGGAGTTAGACTTATAGGTGGCCTTTTACTTATTTTACGACCTCTGTTGTATACTAGAGAAAGCCCACAATCACATCCAACTTTTAAATTAAATAAAACATTTAGACTTAAGAACTTCTAGAATAAATAAAAAATTTGGACTTGAATATATTCAATGGAAAACAATTACTTGTCAGAGAAGTTGCAAAGTAGAAATTTATGTATATAAGATAGATTAAATATTTTTTCATGAATTCACTGTAGTGCCTAAACGTTTTAATGAATATTAATACCATTCTAATTTTATTAGCTCTTACTTTTAAATGGATTACAAAATAAATTTTCTTTTTGATACATTTAATGTTTGCTATTTCATATTCACATATGGACATAGTTTTAACTTGGTGTGTATATATACATACAGTTCTCTTCGTGCTCCTGGATTCTTTATTCCAGTCATGCTTTTAAAGGATTTTAACACCACTTCGGTTTTACCAGGGTCTACGATGACCTTCCTCTGTATGACATCCTGAATGAATTCCAGAAAGGCCACAGTCACATGGCTGTGGTTGTTAAACGCATAAAAGACAGTGACTTAACAACAGAAAAGAGCAGAACCAGTCCCTCAGATAACAGAATGGACCAGAGTAGGAACCACAATGAAGCCCATGGTATTGCTTGATGCTTGTATATATATGTCATCATCTTATTCTAATTTTTTGTTCAATAATCAATCTCCATCTGAAGTATTAAACAATCACTAGCTTAATATGTGAAAGCACTTGTATATTGTGGCAAAGGCTTGTGATTTGCATATGGAGTGATTCTTGATTTTCCAGGAGATGGATCTCTGTCAGTTATGGCTGCGCATTTGAATAATATTACCAATGCGTCCCCTGTGAGTAGTAGTATTCAGGGAATTCACAGTCCTGCGAAGAGAAGCAACATAGATAAACATGGAGATTCACGCTCACAGGTCAAAAAATTTGAACGAGGGCGACATGACAATATCCTTGATGTTAATTCTGATTCGCTTCCAAGTTATTCATTAGATGAAGAAGTAGTTGGAATTATAACAATGGAAGATGTTATGGAGGAATTGCTACAGGTGGAGATCGTCTAGCTAATATACTTCTGAACAGTTTTTTAGACTAACCCTCGTTAATATTATGCTTTACTTGATCGCCCATATGTTGATATGCATAGCTGTCATACATAATATTTTTACTCGACTACCTGAAAAGCTGAGTGCATATATTCCTATTCTATTTATTATTGAATTATGCTTTCTTTGTTGTACTTAATAAGTATGTAAATAGCTTTTATAAGGATGATCCATCTTTCGCCATGCTTTCTGCAATATTTGTGGTATATATTGATCATGTAATGTAAGCCTTAATAAAATAAGTCTATTTTACCTTGCTTATGGAAATAGTGTAGAAATGTTTTCTGATGCATGATAATTATTCTTGTCTTATTCTGTGTTTACATTTTTGAGAAACAACAGATGATACTTCCTCTTCCAGTTATATCTCACCTTATATCATGAAATTGTAATTTCTAAATTACACATAGCTCCATGTCATGGACCTAAGCTGTCAATTCAAACTCAAAGACAGTTATTATAATTTAACATAACCTAACAATCATGTTGTAAACAACTTACAGTTACTTACATGGTTTGTGATGGGTAGTTTGCAACTTCACCTTGTGAATGTTGGATCATACAACTTATTCTTTTACCATTGATGATTCAACTTTTTTCCATGCTTTGAGCAAAACTAGTATTTTTCTCCATAGTTGGCATAATGGAAGATAATAAAAGGTTTGCATCATTAATCTTACCATGAAAAGGCAACATATGGAATAGAGTTAACAGCTTTAAGCTAAATTTTATGATATCCAATAGTTGCCATAATGGGAGAAGGGGATTAGAATGGCAATAAGTATTAGGGTTTATCTTGTTTTCCTGTAAGATCATGGGGGGGGGAGAGAGAGAGAGAGAGAGAGAGTTCTATCTGGTTCATTGGCACATTTGTTTGACCACTACTTGGTAGGAGCTCAGTTTCACCCTCATAATTTTACAACTAAATTTTCTTGTGCAAGTACATATTGATAATGGATTATGAAAGTGAAGTAATGAACTGCCATAATGGCTTTTTATGTCCACCTTCGACCATGTTACAGGCTTTTTCATCCTTTGAAGTGTGTAAGATTGTTTTTAAGAATTATTGCTTTTCTGTGGTTTTATTTTGCAACATCTTCTTAAAATAAAAGAGAAGTTCTTGGATGAACATACTATTTGTATAAAATTTGTTTTATTTTAAAATAAGCATGATGTACTTATTGAATCTTTAAGTTCAATTCTCTATCAATTGGAAGTGGCAAGAAGTTTGTGACCATGTTATGAAGCCAGAAGATAAATTTCTTTTTAATATTTCCTTTCTACTAGGGTAGACATCAATTTTGGTAATGTATCTGCATATCACTACAGCCATGGAGAATTTCTTGTATGATTGTGCAACTTCAAAATTGGTGTCTACTAGCGTAGACATCAATTTTGGTAATATATCTGCATGTCACTACAGCCAGGGAGAATTTCTTGTATGATTGTGCAACTTCATGCTGTTTATATTTGGACACTTTCCATCCCTTGCAGTGGTCTCTATATTTAATAACCTTTTCTGAGTTGGCATATGACTTTCCACGTGCTAACTCTATGATTTGTTTACATGTCTCAATTTTCACATGTCACAGCTGACAATTGCCTCTGAATTGTTCTTGTAGGAAGAGATATTGGACGAGACAGACGAGTATGTTGATGTCCACAACAAGTACGTGAAAGTTTGTAATTCTCTATTCTTCCTTTTCTTTTATAGTTTGCCTTTGTGGATTCAGTGGGTTACTTCTTCTGTAGGATCAAGATAAACATGTTACCTACAAGAAGGTCATCACCAAGATCCTCTGGAAATGTATCTATCTCTCAGTTTCCACGTCGAACTCCAACGGCATCTCCACTATCTCTCCTTCAAGATGCTTCTGTATCACGTTCTCCTGTTTCTCAGTATGCTCAAGTTCCTGGTCCAACACCAACCATTCCAAAATCTGGACAGTCTTTAGCAAGTTCACCTGCACATCACACAGGCCTTGGGCAGAACCTGTCAGCTTCATAACGAGTAAGTGAAATATTCTATTTCTTTGGTTTTCTTTTCAGAAGGATGAGAGCACCTATTGTTTATGCTTTGAAACTAATCTCTTCTTGCTTCTTGTTCACATGAGAAGTATAGGAAAGAGGGTCCTGTATCATGGTGTATGTTCTTAGTTCTCACAAAGCATTCTTTGCAACGATCATCATTTCAGTGTTCAATAGCTGTTTTTTCAATGATTATACACTCACAAAGGTAACAGAGGTTTCTCCTTTGAGAAATCATACCAAGATATTAATAGTTTTTTTGTGTGTTGTAGTCTTTTTTTGGAGAAGTTTTTCCTGCTATAATTAGTCTGGAGCTATTTGGCACCTTATTTCTTTCAGTTTATTTGACTATATTTTCAGTGACTTACACATTTTGGATCATTAATTTGTGTGGCACCAGATATAGTTTTACTCTGTATGTGACTGCAGAAGCATATTTAGAACCAATACGTGTAAATAATTCAATATAAACTCTCTCTCTCTCTCTCTCTCTCTCTGTGTATCATTCGATATACTTGATTAGAGATAAGAATTGACTGTAGTCGATTTAGTGAACTTAATTTTGTTTTCTGGGAGAAATATGCAGGTGATCACACTGATTATATCAGACTGCATTTTATAGTTTTGTACAACTGATTGTTAAAGAATTTGATCTTTTTATTTTCTAACCTTATTGATGTGTGTGCATACGTATGGAAAATCATATACTACCTCTAGTTGATTGCAATAGACATCTAGAAATATCAGCAAGTTAGGATCTTTGTCTTTGGACAATTCATGATACACAGTAATTTTTTTAATAGGTTTCTACGAACATAATGAGAAGCATAAGGAAAATGAAAAGTGTAGCTGCCCATGCAGGTGAGCAGAAGTTAATCAGCATGACTAAATTATTTTTGAAATTTCTATATCGTGTTCGTCGATGTGACCGTAACATAACATGTATTTTACGTGGAATGTGTAATATGTATTAGTTGGATCAGTACTCATATTTTTCAAAGTAGTCGAAACAATCTTTTCGTGTGGGGACATCAGTACTCATCTTTTGACACCTCCATTTCATTAGTGCTTTCATCATAAATCTATTATGTTTGGAGCAACAAAGGCAAAGAAAGATTGGACTTGTTTGGAATATCCTCACCTGTTTGTACCATAAAATGTTACTGCTGCATGATGAACAAGATTATCTATTTCTGCTACATCTTTATTAAGGTTCCAACTGTGGATCTCATCATCAATTGGTTTCATGGCTTCAGCTTTACTCAAGAATAAAAAATCCTCTTTGGATCATATCTTTGGTTGGGGCAGCGAAGCAACTTGTGCAGGTCAAGAACATCTTCCAAGCATAAAGTCCCAATTGGCAACTTGTGCAGGAGATTGGATCCTTTCTGTAGATAACTGATATCCCCTCAACTCAATGCTTTCTTCCGATCTTAAAGGATCTCATATTGACTGACTTGGTCATGGAATAATACCAATGCGACAGAGACTCGAGATATATAACCTTAACATGATGAGAATCAAATTGCACATCAGCTTCATCAAAGTATGTTAGACCCATCCATTCCTCTCTCTCTCTCTCTCTCTCACTCACCAGTAATCAAAGCAGGAACACTTGCCTTCCTTCAAATGGTGAAACCTACTCCCATCCTTCACCACAATCTCCCTCCCAAACACCTTCGTCACCATCTTGCTGAACTCATGACAGTCCCCACAAACCCTCAAGTTCTTCACAATGCGAATGGGACGACCTCTCTCCACCACCATCAACCCAAAAGCAATGGCCAATCTTTCACTGTGCTCCTTGATCACATGAACCTTCTCCTCATCACCGATATCGTGCAGCACAGCAGACACATCCGGTGAATAACCAGCTTCTGTCAATCTCATAATGACCATCTCCAGTGTCCTGTGGATCTCTACGGAGTCTTTATGCTCCTTATCTCCTGCCACGAACTTATGCACTGTTCCATGGACCTCCATCAAGCTCCAACCAGCAACCTTACTGGTTCCTCGGTGAGCCATCAATCGCCTGACCTTGGCAACATCCTCCCATCTATTTGCCTTGGCATACACACCAGCAAGAAGAACATAATGCCCATCGTGTTCTGGTTCCAACTCAATCAATTTGTTCCCTATGCTCACACCCAAATCCACCAATCCGTGCACTTTGCACGCCCCCAACAAAATTCCCCACAGTACAGGATCAGGTGCCGTGCTCATTCCTTGGATCAATTCATAAGCTTCATGCACAAGACCTGCACGACCCAAAAGATCCACAATGCAACCGTAGTGTTCCATCTCTGGCTCGATACCATACTCTTCTATCATGAGCTTGAAACACCGACGGCCTTCTGCAACTAAACCGGCACGGCTGCACGCATTTAGAACCCCGACGAAGGTCACACCTGTGGGGCGTAGTCCTTCACCTAGAAATCGTTGAAACAGCTCGAGTGTTTCCTTCCCTAATCCATGCGTGGCCAATCCACAAATCATAGCATTCCAAGCAAACACATCCCTCTGTTCCATCTCATCAAATGTGTGCCTTGACTGCTCGATGCACCCACATTTTGCATACATGTCCACCAACGCTGTGCCAAGAGCGAGAGTGAACGGGAAATCCATGGATCTAATGGTGGAGTGGATGAATTGGCCTACCTCGAGCAGTCCCAGTTGTGCCGATGCCGAGAGGACGGTCACCAAAGTAGCCTCATTTACCGTCAGTCCCTTTCCGACCAGCTCCCTGAACAACTCCAATCCCTTCTCCAAGGCTCCGCTTTGAACGTAGCCCATGATCATGGTGCTCCAAGAAATTGGATCCCTCTCAGGCATTCTATCAAACAGCTCCCGTGCAACATCCGTCCCCCCCGCCCGAGCATACCCGGCCAGTAGTGCATTCCAAGAAACCAGATCCCGCTGCCCTGGAAACTCATCAAAAACTCTTCTTGCATGGTTCAGTTCACCGCACGAGCTGTAGAAGCTTATGAACGCGTTCCTTACGTGCAAATCTTCCTCAAGCCCACACTTCACCGCGTGGCTATGGACCTGGGTGCCTTCACCGAACACTGGGTCGCGGCTGCACGCCTGGAGGAGGAAGGGGAAAGTGTAGTTGTTCGTCGGGATGCCGGCGCGGCGCATGCGGGCGTAGAAGGGGAGGGCATCGCGAGCGGCGTCGCAGTCGGAGCGGGCGAGACAGCGGAGGAGGTTGTTGCTGGCGAAGACGTTGGGGCGGGCGATGGCGGCGTACAGGAGCCGGAAGTAGCGCGGGGGTGCCGGGAGGGAGAGGGCGGCGCAGAGGGCAAGGAGGTGGGCGAGGGAGGTGCGGTGCGCCGCGAGGCCGAGGACGAGGAGCCGGGCGTGGGCTTGGAGGAGGTGGGGAAGGGAAGGGGAGGTCGGGAGGCGGGAGAGGACGGGGTGGTGGCGATGGCGGAGACCGGCGTCCGAGGTGAGGGAGACGCGGGGTTTGAAGGCGGCGGCCGAGCGCGTAGACGGCCCAAACCGCATCAAGAAACCCAAAACATAAATGCTTTTGTTTCGGGAGGAATTGAAATGTTTTCTACTCGTCATAATTAGGAGTCATAGGGAAGTGTGCTTTTACAAACATATCCTTGCACAGTGCGACAATATATATATATATATATATATATATATATATATATATATATACTAAAATTAAGTTTAAAGGAATAGATTAAATATAGATATTTTACTTGAGAGAACACATTCATTTTGGCTACCTGCATCTGAAAATTTCAAATATCTCATCCTAAATTATTTATTGATTTGTACCAAATTAAAAAATGTCATTTAACTGTTTTTATATAATTATGACTAAACCACTAAATCTCTTGATGTTACCCAAAAGATTTTTTGTTTGATTTTGATTACAAAATATGATTGTCAAGTGTTCATAATTTTCTACTAATAGTAAAGGTAGCCTTTTATAGTCTAACTTTAAAGATCAATAATCTTCTCACAGCATCATATTTGGAGCATCAAACATTTAGAGAGATTAATCATTTTTATAAGAAAAAACAAACAGGGTATTCTTGTGGCATAAGAACTTAATTCCGTTCCATTGCAAAGATGAACATTAGGTAGAGGGAGTAATAAATGTCTTCATCTTTCCCACTTTTCCATGAAATGTTAAAGATCAAACATGAAAATTCAGATTTCTATACCCATTCTAGTTAAACTTTCAAATCTAATATAAGGAAAGGCCTCTTGTAAGTTTGATGACCAACTCACAACCCACATCAGACAAATCTGCCTGTGAAATGTAAACGACAAACACACATTTGTGTAAATCCTGCGCCGAAATCTGATCACCATGAACAAAATTTGCAGATGTTCCAAAAATACATCATCATGCTGAAAACCCACCTGCCATAAGTAACACAGTTAAAGACTCTGTTGATACACAGTACATTACCATGACATGAGATGATCCTTGCAAGGTGCAATTACCTTCATGACTTCATAAATCGAAGCTGACAGCCACCCAGCTATCATCACTACAAGGCAATGGAATTGCATCTTCAGGCAAAACCAGATCAGATTTGTTTGGATAGATCCGCACCCTATTACACAACAATAAAGTGTTTCTGCCTATAGGAGGTTCAGTAGCAGTTTTGGCATGGATATTGGAGGCATTAGAATTTGAGGATAGAGCTGGGCTCCCATCATCAGACACAGCACCTTGCAGGGTTTTCCCATTCTTCATAACATCCACAGCTTCTGGTTTATGAACCAGAGAGACAGTATCCTTTTTGTTGATGGCAATCTCAGGGTTATGCTCATCTGTATAGGAAGCTGAATGACGGAAGGAACCATCAGTATTCATGACTTCTTTGGCTGAATTAATTATCTGATCACAAGGAGGAGATACAGTTAACCCAGAAGCCTCTCCATGACCATCTGCAAATTAAAACTAAGCATAATCAGAGTTGATGAAATTTCTATTAAGTGCACAAAACATGCCAGTGAAATTTCTCATCAAGATGCCCTAAATACTTCTATCAAGTGCACCAAATATGGGGTTTGATATGTCAATCTATATGGATGAAGCATGTCTCCGTAGACTGCAAGAAACCATTCTGCCATTTTGAACAAGAGAAATACAAATTTTCCGTCCTGGACATGCTAGTGTGATTTTACATGCAAAGGAGGCATTCAAAGAAACAAGTATCAAATTTAGATATTCTCATGCATCTGACTAACAATAACCAGAATATCACCTGAAATAATGTCATCCATCTTATGGGCATCAACACTTGGCTTCAAATACTTCAAGTTTGTTATTGTGTCTGATCTTGAAATGACAGGTTCAGATGCAACTTGCACTTGCCATTTTGCCAAAAGATCAGAAGGAAATATGCTTGATATTACTGCAGGTAGTGAATCAATTAAATTTCTTCAATCCAAGTTAGTAGCTAAATATTGCTGTAACAATATATCTAGCCAACATCTAAAATCCTGAACTGTTTTTAACGGATTACCATAATAACTCTTAGACCTCACTGAATTAGTTTAAAAAAATCCTGCATGTAGTAGTATAATCAGAGTTGTAGAAGATAAATAACCTTTGAGCATAATCTGATTTTCAAAAGCTAAAAGAACAGCATTTTCATGATACAATCTAAAGCACCACAATAGAATTAACTAGACATTATGGGCAAAAGACATGGGAATTGATGCAAAATCCAATATTAGTTTAAATGAAAGCTACCATCAATTAAATGTCATTAATATGGTGAACTGTATATGTCTAGAATCCTTATTGTGGGAATTTTCCAAGGTTATAGAACAGTTGGTTCTGGGCAGACTCTAATTAAAACTTCATCACTGATGGTGGGATGAAGAACCTTGCTCTTCATCCCTTGGAAGTAATGCCAATTGCTCTCAATATTTCTCATGGTTAGTTTTCAAGAAGAGCCTAGATGCTAGTTACCTAACTTCTTAAAAGAAAAAAGTATAACTTTTGTGTAATATAACGACCTGGTTTGTTCCACATTGGTTATGGCTTTGGTTTTAATTAGTATATGAGTTGTCATCCACAAAAACGAATAACAACAACAACAACAAAATCGTAAGTCTCAACTATTTGGGATCGATTGCATGAATCTTTTACCAACATTAAGATCTATAAAAAATCATATGTTTAATCAAGTTCAGAGTACTTAAATCTTTATTTATATTTTTTTATTAAAGTCTTTTAAGATCTTCCTCTGTCTTTTTTCGTACCACTAACAGTATTTATTTCATCTCTTCTGATTACTGTATCTGGAGATCTCCTTAGCACATCCTCACAAAAAAGAATAAACATATAATAATTTCACATTGATGGTGGGAATAAGAACTCTGCTTGTCAACTACATCCAACACACCTTGAGAAAATATTTAAGCTTTTGTCTAATGATCACAAAATAATAGCTCAATTGTAAAATACCCACTAACTTACCTTCCTTAAGGTGAGACCAAGCGACCTTTGCAGCATTCATCTCTGCCTGTTTCTTGGTTTTTGCAACATCTCCTTTAAAAAATTCACCTTTAATTTCCACTGTAGATGAAAAGGAAGGAATATGACTTTCACCATAGCTGGTTGTGGTATATTTTGGCAAGGGAAACCCATGTTTCTGTGTCAATTCTTGCAGAAGGTTCTTGTAAACAGCATCATCCTACAAAATACAACAAAACAATTGAGGACACAGATTAAGATAGAAGGATGAACTAGAAAAAGGCTATTGCTTGCCTGTTCATTTCCTTTCGGAAACAAAGACATCAAAGCGACCATTGCAGCAGATTGTTCGGCTTCCTTAATTGTATGAAAATACCCTGTACTCTCGAAACTTTGTCCATCGATTTTAACAATAGCCTTAAAATGACGGATCGGAGAACCATCATGAACAGAGAAATAAGATGGTAAGCCTTTATTTTTCTTTTGCAGATAAATTTGAAGTTGATTCTTGTATGAAACTTGACTATCTGCAAGAAATACAGAAGAAGGCCTTCTTATGCAAAATGAACCAAGTCATAATGGAGGGCAACATAATAGAGCAACAAGCAGTTTAATACCTAACAAAGCTAATTTACCAAACAATAGACAATATACAGCTTAATACATTAGGAAACATTTACGTTGCTTTTTTTGCTGTTTATTCCAAAATGATCTTTTAACATTGTAGCCACACTTATCAAGCATATACTTAGTGAACCTAAAGAATTTAATTACCGCTCTATTTAGCACTTCCAAAGAGCACAAATCAATTTAACAATACAATATTTATATGCACATGGTGCTAAATACAAGCAAAAATACATGACTGCAAACATATTTTAGATATCTAACATAGTATAGTAATGTATTCTGTCACATTTGGCCAGATAGACAACAATAACATCAAGAATATTTCCTAGTATAACCGACCATACCAATCTATTATAATAAAATACCTAAAAGATTTCTCTCTAATATCAGTTATCATTAGAAGACAAAAGGACATGCTCAAGATTGGAAACAATGTGGGCAAAGGGTACTTGGCCATCCTCCATGTTACTAATTAAGCTTAAAATTTAACAGGCAAAGATTTATCACTGACTTTTTAAGGAATGTAGGGCATGAACATCTTGAAGCTCTGTACACCAAAATGTAACTAAGAAAAATGTTTTGCATTAACATTATACTGACATATTGAAAATTATTGGGATTGACAAGTATTTGAGATTCTTGGAGCCAATGTCTTGGGAGGACAAGGATCCTAGAATGAGGAGCCCTCGTGAAAGAAGAAAATAATGAAAATTAGGATTTGATTATTCTATAAATCAAGATCCGCAATACCGTACCGTACCGGAGTTTCGACTTGGGCTCGGTATGGTACGGTATGGGTGTACCGAGCGGTACACCCAGGTGTACCGAGCGGTACACCCAGGTGTACCGAGCGTTACATCCCAGGTGTACCTAGCACTGTAGCGTTACATCCCAGTGCTACAGTGCTATAGTACACTGCTACAGAGCTATAGTGTACTGTTTACAGTGCTGCAGTGTACTGCTATAGTGTTGCAATACTGTTTGCACTGCTACAGTGCTGCAGTGCACTGTAGCACTGTAGCACTGTACCGGTCGTACCGGGCGGTACACATCGAAACGGTAGACCTTGCTATAAATATTCTCTGCTCCTGAGTTTCTCCCTAGGATTTCTGAAGAGAGTGAGAGAAATATGTAAATTCTTCGGGGTTTATGTCAGAGAATATATAGGGAGAGTCATGCCTAAGTGAGGATAACTCAAGGGTGTAATAATTGATCTCACATGATGAAGAATTTGATTTTCTCCTTAAAAAAAAGATGAAAATTGCTAAACCATGTTAATCTTACATCAACTTTTTGGTATGTTATTTATTTGTTCATCTCTGGATTTTTCTTTTGATTTGAGTTCTCTCCCTCCCTAATAAAAAGTTTTGCATACAAATCATCTAACTCAATATCTTAATTCTTCAGAGACCAAGGATTAAAAATGGGGTCTATGTCACTTGGAATGGATGAATAGTTATATTTTAATGAGGTAACAACAACTAAAACGCTAGTATCACAACAATCCGTTGGCGCAAATAATGTTTGTCTTTGCCTCCATTCTTAGACAATGTTGTCAAGATAAGGATGTTATCATAAATGGTGGAGGGCCTCTAGTTGGATGAGATTGCAAAAAAAAATATGGACATGATGAAGTATCATATCTAACAAATAAAAACAAAAAGCAAGTTTCATTAACTGAAACTAACCACATGCACCTCACTGAGCCCACTCAAATATTTTGGAAACCGATGTCATATTTTTAACCAAGTCCTTTTTTATTTAAAATGAGCTGTTACTAATATCCTATTACCTCAAAACTTTAAAAGTTTCTCATATATAGAATGTAACTTCAGTTTTAATTTTCTCTAGTCTAAGTGTTAAAAAACAAATTCAAGTTTTCTTTTATATCTTACAGAATTATTACCACAATATTCTAAAGCATAAGAAAGAGTTTAGCAAATTATAAGACACAACTGACTAACATTAAAAAAAAAGACATTGAAGTTGGATCTCATCATTAAATGAATTGCTTGACCCACAATATGAACCTATGGTCAAGATCCTATCACATCTCAAGACAAGAGAGGATAGGGATTGTTTAGGTACACTTTGATCTAGATCACATAACATCACTGGATTGCATGAACAAAGTTTTGAGTACCATGACCTGACAACAACGTTATTAGATGTATCTGATTTTTCTCACAATCTTTTATAAAAAAGCACAAATCATATAGAAAAAGAAAAAGAGTAATGGTTGGCCGTATCTTTATGCTTGCCGCATCTTATTTAGAACTTCTTACTAAGCGTATAGGTGATATTATATGGCACGTACGTAATATTCCACTTTGACCACCTAGAGCTTCTGCCTAAATTTTCTAGGCAAATCACCTGCCTCCAATCCACAATTACCCTTCAAAGAAACCACTAATGCTTCCATCTTATCCTATGCAATTATCCATTGATTCTTCTATAACCATGTATGCAAACAAAACCATGCATGAAAACATCAATCAGCACCCAATGTTCAGACAAAAACGTCCAAACATTAAAAAATAACTAGCATATAGATAGCACATTAAAAAAGCATACAATTATATAAAAAGCCAATAAACAACTAGAAAAAGCTTGACTATGCCTTCTCTTCATCACACACCTTTTCATCTCAAATAATAACTTAAATCACTGTTCACCACATCCTCGCTGTTAAAATACATGTTCGAGTAGGATATAACAAATAAAAACAAAAATACTGATCGTAGTGTTTCCAATATCAAGTAATCTTCTTGATAAGAATATATCAAGTAATTCAAGGCACCAACACAAGAAAAAGACCTGCAAATACAAAACAGAAATCATACAAAGTAAGAAGGAAAGAAGAAACACTCTTCCAAATGCACATAATCCACGGAAAGACCCACTCTAATGTGTAATAAATCCATTCCTAAAGCAATTTCTGTCGTATATTTAAAGCCGGCAACACAAACCGCTCCAAAATGCCACCTATACGCTATCCGTAAGACGAAGAACCGCAGACGGAGCGATTTCCACTACGACGAACCTGAAAACCCAAGATCCCAAAGAAGCGGTTGAACTCACCGAGGGCGACAGGAAGGGACCACGAAGGGGCGGTCGGCGGGTCCTCGACAGAGAGCCGCTCAAAGGCGACGTGGGCAGCCCTGTCCTGGGCTTGCTTGGAGGAGCATGAGTCGTCGGGGGAGTGGAAGGCGGCGCCGTTGACGGTGACGGTGGCTCGGAAGAGGGGGCTGTGGTCGGGGCCGTCCCGGGAGGCGGTGTACTGCGGCAGCGCCCAGTGCCGCCGTTGGCAGAGCTCCTGAAGCCGGCTCTTGTGCATGGATGGAACAAGTCCGACCACTTCCAGCGCGAGACATTACCCTCATATTCATTTTACTTTGGTGTCTCTTTTTTACTTGGCCGAAAATACGGTCATATTTTTACTTAAATAATTTGATCATAGATGTTATTAAAAAAAATCTTAATTTTGATCATTAATTATGATAAAATTCTTTTTTTTTAATAATACTAATTATTTTATAATAATGTTCTGATAATTTTAAGTTGATTAACATTTTTTTTCTTTATTTAAATATTTTTATAATAACTAATTATCATTTTTTTAAATAACATATATGTCATTTATAAATAATAATTTTAAGATGATTAATACGGTCATTTTTAATAAAAAATTAAGGGTATTTTTTTTGTCTGAATAGAAAAAAAAAGTCTCCCAAATAAAAATGAGAATATAAGGGTGCCATCTAGTATAAAATCAATAGTGAGGGCTTCTTCCGGATAAAATGCCCAACATAGCCCCTCAATTATAATGAACTTCTAAATGATATTAAAATCCTTTAAAAATGGTACACATATTCATATGATTTAATAAAGTTATAATTACTGTTTCAATTAAAGTTATATATATATATATATATATATATATATATATATATATATATATATACATGTATATTTGTATATACAAATAATAGTTGGGTGTTGGGATCAAATCTCTTAATAATATGTATATTTGTATACACAAATAATAGTTGGATGCATGAACCAAAAAAAGGGTTGGAGAATTGTTTAGTTGCCATATCTTAACTTTAACACTTAACTAATAAGGTCAGATTTTTTAATTATTTCACTTTTACCTTCACATTAGCAGCATACTTTTCCATTACCTAATAGATGAATTTTTTTGCTAATCTTATACATAAAATTTAATTAAAAGATAGTATAGAAGAAAGCATCCAAGCCTATAACTGTTACTGAATAATTTTGTTTTCACATTCCAATATAATATTTTTATGAAAGAGGTACTCAAACACACTGCATAATCCAGCACTGCCATATAACATGTGATGTACCAGTTTAAAAGACCAGATTAATAGGCAAAAAAGAAAAAAAAAATCCATTTAAATTGGATCATATTATGCACATTAAGATCACTTGTAAACTGTTCCACTAGGATTTCACAAGTGGAAACATCTACTTCAAGTATCATTCATATGATTCCAGATGTATTGACTTCACTTTAAAGATCTGATACTTTGTTTGCAGCAGTGACATGAAAAGAACCAATCAACTGGAATCTTGATTTTATCATTAAAAACAAGAACCACAATGACATTTGGTTGTGAATCTTTTTCTTTTTCTGGCCCTTAAATGCAGGCAAGTCCACAAGGAACCATCCTCAAAAACCTCAGAAATAGACACAGACAAACTTCTACTGAGACAAACCTAATTTGCCAACAACTGGCTCAGGATGACATAGACCAAACATTATTCAGAAAAATTGGAGAATTTCTTTGACTAGAAGGCACAGAACACAGGAAGGTAGGATGGTTGTTGAGCTTCACTTGGTGCTGGCAAGCTGGGTCCGGAGGACCTTTGCCGCAGAGACCATGTTGGTAAGGGCAGGATTAACTTCAGCATATTTACGGGTCTTCAGCCCACAGTCAGGGTTAACCCAGAGAATGTTAGTCTCAAGAACAGCGAGCATTTTGTTGATGCGGTCGGCAATCTCCTCAGTCGATGGTATCCTTGGAGAGTGAATGTCGTACACACCTGGGCCAATACCAGCACCATATTTCACTCCCTCACGGAACACAGAAAGTAGCTTCTCATCAGAACGGGAGTTCTCGATTGTAATCACATCGGCATCCATGTTGATGATGGAGTGGATGATGTCATTGAAGTTAGAGTAGCACATATGGGTGTGAATCTGTACGAGACGACTCATCAGACAAGATTATCTAATAATAGAAAACAAGACTTTTAAAAGTTCAAATTAGATATGTAGGTTATGGATGAATTGAGAGAAGAGAAGAGAACCTGAGTAGTGTCCTGGACACCACAGTTCGTGATCCTGAAGGAATGAACAGCCCAATCCAAATAGAAAGCTTGCTCTGACTTGCGAAGAGGAAGGCCTTCTCGCAGAGCTGCTTCATCTATTTGGATAACCTGCAGATTACACATAAATGAACCTCAATTAGATGGTACATCAAAATAGAATAGATCCTTTATAAGTAGTTTTGCCAAATGACAATAGTTACAAGGTTCAAGAACTGGCAAATTTTCCTCAACTTTGGTTTTTTTTCAGGAAGTTATTGTTTTTCTATTTCAATTAAAAATAATAAGGAAACAAAATCTGAAGGAATTATATGTGGATTCAGAAGAAGACTTACCTGAATACCAGCAGCTTCTAAATCCTCGACTTCTTTCTTGATAGCAAGAGCAATCTGATAGCAAGTCTCAAACCTGATGGCAAGCATGCAAAATGTTATTCAGACTAATGAGTGGTACATAGAATTTTCTACAGATTTGAAGAATTTCTTGAGGGCATAGGAAATTTGGTTCACCTTGGTTGGTCATTCCTAACAAATGACCAGTTGAGAATTGTAACTGGGCCTGTCAACATTCCCTTCATCGGGCGAGCAGTCATGCTCTGAGCCATTTTAGACCAGAAAACAGTCATGGCCTTTGGACGGCTAACATCACCATAAATAATGGGAGGCTTAACACAACGTGACCCATAAGATTGCACCCAACCATTGACTGTGAATGCAAACCCTGACAACTGTTCCCCGAAGTATTCAACCATGTCATTTCTCTGTTTGAAAAAAAAAAAGGAATTTGTTTAGCACTGGATTGCAACTAAGTCTTAGATACTACAAAATTTACGCACGCCATGAAAACAATTGCTATTGGGAGTTTATGCTGGAAATAGTGCAGTAAATTCACAGTCAACAAAATCCTAGCCTGCTATATTTTCCCAGGTATTCATAAATTTGAACTAGATAATATATCCACCATGCTCACCTCAGGCTCTCCATGAACCAGGACATCAATATCAAGATCTTCTTGGAGCTTAACAACTTTGTTAATTTCCTCCTTAATGGCCTTCACATATTCCTCCTCAGATATTCTGAAAATATATGTGGTGATATTATAGTAGTTACAGAGTCGAATAATACAAAGCAACAGACCATTTGTCAGAGAGCACCCACTTATTTGCCTTGTATTCACGTCGGACTCTTCGAAGATCCATTGTCTGTGGGAATGAACCAATTGTGGTCGTAGGAAGAATTGGAAGGTTCAGCTTCTTCTGTTGTGCATCGAGCCTGGCACTAACATTTGTCGCTCGACGATGGTCAGAGCCCTTCAAAGCAGCAGCCTGCGATGCAATGCAACATTAAATTTTTAAGCCACCCTGACAAACCAGAAATGACCAGCAATTTTTAGATACTTACAGCCTTTTGAACTTCTTCATTGGTCACTCTGGGGGATGACTTTCTTGAAGACTGAGCAGCAGCATTAGCTGAGAAGAAAGCCTGTGCATATAAACAAACAGATTTATTTAGACCTAAATGACGCTGGCAAGTGGGCAGGGAATGAGATAACTGGATATTGGAGTGTGCAACTGGTCAGGTGACCAGCACTTCCATGCTTTGGAACCCTTAAGTCCCCTATTTCTTGAATATAAATGGCTCCAACATGCACAAAGTTCTCAACTAGTAGCTAATTAACTTCCAAAATTATTTAAAATAAGAAACTAAATAAAAAGGTGGTCATAATGTGTAGGGCAAGAACTGCCATGCTGGTCTGCATATGTTGGCATGGATCAAAATGTATCATGATAAAGAAAGGTATCAACACATGTTATGCCGCTGGCATAAACAATTTTTACCTTGTGCCACAAGCAGAGGAACATGCTGGCTGGCATAGCATGGAGTGCTACTATTCAAGAAAGATAATGGCATAGCCCCATGCCACAGTACAAGATCACTGGGGTAATTGTTATGGTACCATAGCCATATCAATTTCCTTTGCCTTGGAAAGAGGACTAGAAACGGATATCATTAGTAGAGATGCATACCTCATCCTTCCGACCAGCCAGCGCTTTAGCCAATGCATTCACTTCAACCACTTTTTGTGCAGCAAAAGCAAGCCACGACTTAATCTCATTATCTAGCTTTGTCTCATTGACAAGGTCAACAGCAGTGTGCATGAGCGAGCATGAAGTTGAGACAACGAGTTTATCTATGGACAAACAGCAAATACATTCAGCTGTGTATTCAACAGAAATCTAGACTGAAAGAGAGGGGGAGAAAGTGGCAAAGCATGAGTACCTTTGCCAACTATGGCCTCAAGAGCCTGCAGTGTACTGAAAGAGGATGCAAGATCATTCGCCCAAATGTTTCTTCCATCAACAACTCCAGCAAAAAGATACTTACCAGCAGGGAAACCTGCACTCTTGACCAAGTCAAGTGTCTTGGCTCCTCGAATAAGATCAAACCCAAAACCTGAGACACCCTTCAAAGCAGTGATGATCCTGGAAAAATTAACAAAATGATGAACTCTTCCAAGAAGTTAGATGCAATATGGTACATCAATCAAAATAAGAACAAATTACTTGTATGCTTCTGCAGGGACATCAGCAAAGTAAGTCTCTATAAGCACGTTCAAGCCAGACAACGATGATTCTATTTCTGTGTAGGCCTTTGTGAATGCTTCCAATTGGTGGGACTCAAGATCCAGGACAAGGGTTGGCTCATCAAACTGGATCCATGAAGCACCAGCGGCCTTGAGCTCAGCAATAACCTCCCTGTATGGTAATATCATAAGTGTAGAACTAAAGTACACAAGAGGAAAAGGAAATCTGAATAAATGGCTAGAAACTTGTTAAGGATACTTACTTGTAAATGGGAAGAATACTTTCAAGAAGGGAAAGAGGAGCAAACGATTTTTCAACACCTTTAGCTGGTTTTGAGAGCAACAGGTATGTCACAGGTCCAATGAGCACCGGAATTGTCTCAATTCCAAGCTGATTAATTGCACAAAAAATATACAGAGTGAAAGCATGAAAAGAAGAATCATAAGCTACAAATATAGATCTGCATTAACGACTAGTATATTGTCAAGAGTTACTGGATTGATGTGGAAACATTTCCACATCAATAATCAAACCAGTTTGTAAAACATAGATGAAAACAATAAGAACTTGTATGCAATCAAACTATTTTATTTTGAGCATCAGTTTTAACCACAAAAGGGTAGTAATTAGAGTTGTCATTGGTGATGCACGTGATGATGGTTGACTCAACAAGAAAGGCTATTGATAGGCAACTTAACAAGCACCATTGTTTTTTCACATGTTCTCACGTTTCTTTGTGAAATGAAAAACAATATGATGACTAAAGCAATACAGAAATGCTGGAAATCTCAAATCCTCACAGAACTACTAGCTCAAACTTTGCAGACCTTGGATCCGATAAGAGAGGGAAAATCCAGTTAAATTTCACATGATAAACAAGATATCTATGACAAAAATATGGCAACGAGAAGAATCTAAGAGATAGTAAGAATTTAGAAAAAGGTTACAAACACAAGCAAGAAAATTTACAGTATAAGTAAAAAGAAATGGATCAACGCATTACCGCCTTTGCCTCCTTGTACTCAGACACAGCCTTGTGAGAAGAGTACGAGAACTTTGTGTTGGGACCCAACTCAGGGACAATGAAATGACTGCATTAAGATAGCATGTTAACATGTCAGCAAAGGTAGAAAACATAAGAATATCAAGTTTAGATGGTAAGAAGTTAATACGGCACGGCTTACTAGTTTGTGTCAAACCACTTGGTCATCTCCATAGCAGGCACAGAGGCATTTCCCCTAGCCATAGAGAAATAGATATCAAATCCAATCTCTCCACCAGTATAGTTGTACCTCTCAGGAACCGCACCAAGCATTGCAGTGGCATCAAGCACTTGATCATAGTAAGAAAAAGTATTGCTAGGAATGTATTTGATCCCAACATCAGTCATTTGCTTCCATATGGAACATCGGAGATCAGTTGCAACCTTTTGCAAATCATCGGCACTGCTCTTCCCATCCCAAAAAGATTCCAAAGCGAATTTGAGCTCTCTCTTTGGTCCCATGCGAGGATATCCAACAATGTGTGATGCCATCTTTCTGGAGATGATGAGAAGATAATTAATTACATCTTGATAATCAAACATTATCCTTAATACAGATACATACAACAGAACAGTAAAACACAAAAATGGATCAAAGATACACCATGTGGAAAGATAGTAGCATTTCTAATTCAAATAAACTTTATTTTTGAGAACTCTTAATTACATCTAACCACATCTTATTTATCATGTATTGCAGATAGTACACCAAAATGTTCTAGATGTAGACACTTGTAATCAAACTTAAAATATTTTCAACATCTTAGATAAGAGAAATTTGCTGTGTTTTTTCATGTGCAGATTGTGTAACACGATGCAAAGCAAATAATTGAGATCTGTCAAATAAACAAAAATATGTTTTCAGGAAGAAGGGTATACAGGAGCACTTCCTCTGATGCTAAGGATGCTGTGCTAGTGTGTACAGACAAGACAAAATTGTCCATCAGTGAGTCATATAGGAAAGTCACAACCGTAAGAACGGATGCAGTCATCTTTCCCCCATGCGAAATACAATAAAGGTATCACAACAGTTCATAGCCTTATAGAAAATAAGCAGGCACGGTTGTTTTCAATCACAAAGGAAAAAAGTATAAATTGGAAATACAACGACTGAAGCACTTTCAGAAGATTTAAAGCAATGAATCAAAGGCGCTAAAAACAAAAGAGACCAAATTGTGAACCTCACACAAACAAACAAACAACATGACAACAAAAGAGTACTGGTAAGCCATTTGCTTTCCAAAATTGAAGTTCCTATAAAATGTAACTACAACAAACCAAAAAAAGAATCATGAGAAAAAACAAGATTTTGTCAATGGAAAACAAGCGCTTTTTTTCAGTCATAAGTCTTAGAAAGAGCTAACCGATCAAATGTTGAAAACGATAGATACTGCATACAGACTTACATGACAAGTGGTATAAGAAAGTAACTAAACAACCAAATTTTACTGGGAATCACCATGTCATACAATAATAACACATGAATCAGATTACAAAGATTCAATCTTTCACGCCAAAACACACCAGATCTGATTTGTCTCGATCATCATAAACTCAGAAAAATAAGCGGATCTGATATCTCACATACAGAGGTTTTAAGAGCGAAAATTCTTTCAATCAGTCCGGTAACAGATCTACGAGCAACCACACATGTAATGCCCGAACCAAATGCAATGACAGCCTAATGATCCAGATCAAAGACCAAATAAAACAGATTCAAAGCACGCTAATTATCCAGAACGGAGTTCAACAAAAGAGGATAAGAAATGGCAAAGATCTGAATAATGGCGCAAGAAATCAAAGTTCGAGCACTAGAGAAGCACGCCGACCTGTAAGAACTCGAGCAAACGAAACCAAAATATTCCCAGATCGGATCTACCACATAAAGGAGCACCCTTTGAGCTAAAAAGGACAAAAGAAGCGCGAGATAGCGGTACACAAGGCTAAACAGTTGGAGAATCGGAACAGAGCAAGTGGAGAAGAGGGAATCGCGGGAGAGGAGAGCTCACCTTCGAGGGCGGAGGAGGAACCGGTCCCCGAGAAGAGCACGGCAGAGATGGGAGGACGAGAGACGCGAGCGTAAAAGGAGATTTATACCAGTACTTATAGATGGAGAGACCGCAGCAGCAGATCTGATGCCTTGCATCACTCTTTCCAATGAGTAAAAGCCAGAAAAGTACACCACTTATGGCTAGTTTATTGCCATTTGGAAGGTGACATCCAAATCATTTTTGAAATTTTCAGCTAATTTAGCTGGTAAGAATCTAACTTTTCACAACAAGATCATATCATAAAATCTAATTTTTCACATTAAATTACATAATATTATAGGAAAATTATCATCAAATCGATCTATAACAAACATACTGTATAGTAATGCTCATGAGCTGCATGTTTGTGTGATTCAAGATAAGATTTTGTTGGTGATCAGGTAAAAAAGATCCTTTTTTTGTTTGGGGGCAAGGATTGGTGGCTGGTGGGTGGAGGGGGTTGGTGGAGATAGTGCCACCCCAATGCCTAATGGGTGGTGGGATGGTAATGGTGGTGGGCTTCCATGTCAAAGCCAGTCTTTCCTCTTTTCCTCTCCCTTCATGTGAATGATGTCCATTACCTTTCTTGAGTCTCTGAGATTAGATGTGAAAGTTGACATAAAATGATGGTCAAACAAGCAGCAGGTCAAATTGAAACAACTGATGAAAACTATGAAGAGGACTCATGGAATGAGATTATTTATTTAATCCATAAAAGAATATAGTAATTCCATGTATCAATTACTTCCATCAAAGAACACTAAATTGAAAGTAAAATTTGACACCACCCAATGATTTGGATCTGTAAACTGATTCAAGAAATTCTTGGAATATTCTGAACATTACTCCAAAAGCTGATGATATGTAGTTCTGTTCTTCCATACCTTGCAGTCTTCTGTGCCAAAATAGCAGTATCCTCACCTGGTGACTCTGCAGTAAAATGGCACAGAAGGGGAAGCAAGATCCAACTTGTGGAGATGAAGATACAATGAACTCAGCAGCACATCTTATCTCTGCCCCATTTTATGGTTCAAGAAAGAAGAAAATGGACTCATTATCACTGGCAAAGCATCTTCATGGCATGCAAGTTCTCTCTGCTATCATAACACAAGAAGATTATGTGGGCAAACATTGTGGTCATGTTCCAATCAATTCAGAGTCATTCACTTTGTCAGAGTATTGAATCAAACTTTGTATTTAGCTAAGTAATTGGTTTCAAGAGTTTCAGTAAAGTTAAGAATCTTATCAAATCAGGTTAGCATACAACTTGTATAAGTCAGGTTTTCCACTGTCAGTGCAGTAGGTAAGAGAACCAAAGACATGCCATTGCATTTAGATTGTAAATTTGAATTAGGTCATGCACACCGATAACAATGATTGCTGCATTTATCTACTTCCTGCAACTCTATTACATAATAAAAAAGAATTAATGCTAGTATGACTCCCACATCAAACTCATATGAATGAAGCATCTTCCTCATTGGCTTTCCTTGTAATGCATCAGTTAAAGAACCAGTGGTAAAGTGTTTCTTTCAACTCACCATTGGCGTTGTTCCAACCTCTCAGATACATCACAATCAAGTTAGATGATACCTGCATTTTTCAGAAGAAAAAGTTGGATGGTTCTTACTACTCTGAGCACTCATTGGTCCACCTTTTCTTCATGATTTCAATTTAGATTACCAACTTGAGACATGGAAGGTGAGGAGGATAAGTAAACTTTTGCTCATGTGCCAACTCTCATGGCTTAGGTGCACCTAAGATAGGATCATCTGCAAGTCACTGTTCCATCTTATTATCATCATTGAATTCAACAAGTGATGTAAGCTACTCCACAAAATTCATCTGATTCATTCATCTGTACCAAAGTAATTATGCTCTCTAATTAAAATTTTCTTTCGAATTAGGCATCATTATTAGCCAACCTCTATTATCTAGATTGTTAATCTGGGTGATCTCAACCAACAAAAATGATTCAGAGATAATTTACCTTAGAAAACTCAACCCTCTAAACTTCCATCAAGTCAAGGAGGATTAATTGGGTTAAAGGAAATCAGTATACTTAGCTTGTTAAACTCCTAAATAGAATCGAAAACTTAACCAAATTAATTCGAATTGATTTCAAGTTTTCAACCTTTGGCTTTTACCTTCAAGCAAAGTCTGCAGACTCTGCTGAAAGATCCAAAACTGCACATTGATAAACTCCACCACACAAAGATCTCTGAGCCACAATCTAAACAACTATCAAAAACAATTTGAAGAATCCACTTGCTGTCAGATCTCAAACCACAATATGTCAGATGGCTTTATCTATCACATGGTTCCTCTGTTTGAAGTATCTCCTCATATATTTATGAAGGTTTCTTGTTTTGGTGTCCTCATATGAATGAATTAGGTGTCAACAGAGATGTCAAGTTGGTCCTGTAAGGAAGACATGCACTCCAACAATCTCACATGTTCATCCAAGATTTGAGACATGTCCCAATCATATACTTGGATCTTATCTTGTCCTCAAGATTCTTCTACCTTGAAATATATCAGAGAGTGGCATTACAATATCTGTTATCATCCATTATGATGGATGTTAAATAACTTTTATCCAATTGTATACAACTATAGTTCTGAATGTTAATTAGGTATATCGCAAATATTATTTAAGAAAAGAAAAGGCAATTTAGGGATTATCCAATTGTATATAACTATAGTGTACATTTACAAAAATTGCTTCTGAATGTTAATTAGGTATTATTTAAGAAAATAAAAAGCAATTTAGGGAAACATTTAGAAATATTAGTTGGGAAAAAGCAGCTTAAGTTGTGAAGTAATTAGGAAACTGAAAATTTGAATATTAACAAGAAATTATGAACATTGATTATCAATAAAAAATAATTTAAGATATTAATTGGAAATATTAATTAGGGAATTGGATTAATTTGGACATGATTCCTACACTTTTAAATTATTCTTAAAATTGAAATTGTATTTCAAAGAACCAACCTGCACAGGCCTGTGATTAGTCTATAGCTTTAGAGGATTAAATAGGAGTTTTTTTATTGCTCAACAATTATCTTCATTAATGCTAAAGTATTGGCTAGTATTTTGTTAACTTGAGAGCATTAAATATTGATTCTTATATCATTATTAATATTTTTAAGGTACGCAATTAATATTAAAAAAATTAATTATGTCAGTAACTATTCAAGATTTTAATTGTTTTTTATATTACATAATAGAAAATGTATTGATTAAATTCTTTGTTAATATTCCATACATTATATTCATTCGAAAGTCACTCTCTTATATATCTCGCATTTTTTTTGTCCTACAAATCAGACATTAATTGATTTTTTATTATGCATAATATCTAAATCTATTGATTAAATTCTTTATAATATTCTATACATTGCATTCATTCAAAAGTCACTCTCTGATATATCTTGCTTTTTTTTTTGGTCCTACACATCAGAGACTTTTTCTCCTATCATCTTCAAACTTTGCAACAGTGACTTTAAACTAAGTTTTGCAGATATGAAACTCACACTCTCATGGTGCAATTACTGTGAGTTTTAAGTTATAGCAGATAATCAACTTAAGAAAAATAGTCCTCATAGTTTAAAGGCTCAAGAAATCAGAAAACACATTGGTCAGGGACAAATAGTGAGTCATTGAGGCTAATGTTCTGCCTTGATATTTATATATTTATCATTGATATAGCCAGTTTGGGATTTTATCAATGTCATAAACTGGAACATCTTACTTTGCATAATAAAATCTGAACATGATGATAGAGGCAAGGATGGAGATGGAGCCTGACTCAAGCAATCTACTATAGTTTTAATGACAGAGAGCACAACTATTGTCTCTTGAATGATTCTTGAGGCAATTGTTTGTCTCCTTCTGATAAAACAACCTTCTTGAAGACAAGAACCAAATAGACTACAATGTGTTTGAGTACAGCCCCTGTTTGTAGTTCAATGAAGTGATGCCATGGTGCTAACTTTACTACTGTTAATCCCACAAATTGCATGGTTAAAGAAAGCTTAAATTTGGAGAAGAAAAAGAAACTTAGTCAGGAAGGATCTTTTACAGGTTTCTTGATGATTAGTTCATCAATTGTTTCTTCAATTTATAAGAAAACATAGAAAAAAGAATTCAGTAACAGAAAACAACACACTTTACACCTCTTCATCTGAAACTCCCATTTTAATACAGAATTACACTCACTCCAAAGACTTCAACTTTATGTGTTCTCAGTTCCAATCATACAAAGATGCATTTAGTTATGTAAAATCACTCTTTCTAGAGAGAATAAAAACAATCTTCACAATGTCTTCCCCTGTAAATAAACTCACAGGTGGGTGCCAAAGTTCCAATATCTCCTTGTTTTCTCTGTTAAAAGATCCCTTTTTGTATCAGTGTCATTAACAGAAGATATTTATTATTTGTGTGACAATCACCTCCTCAGCATTCTTTTGTCTTTTGAAGTTTCTTTCACTCAATCTATTCATATACTTCAAAGAGAAAGAAAACTGGGTTTCAGATGATATCATGGGCCTTTTCTCTTTCAAATCTCTCTGCTTCATTCTGAGCTTGTAGTACTTCAATTTACTTCTTATTCTTTTAGCTTCACTGAATACATTTATATTGATTCCATTCTCATGCTTATTCCATGTTCCTAGTTTCTTCTTTGTAATTTGGGCATAAGGATTAGAAATTTATATATTGTGGACAGAATTCTGTTCAGCATGCAATATACATCCGAATGGATGAAACTCCATAGCAAATTGATCCTACCACAGAAAGGCATCAACACTCCTGTTCATCAAAAGCAATACAAAAGAAGCACTTAAAGTTATTTATTTCATGATTATTACATTTATTATTACTACAATAAAGATCAAGCACAAAAGCAAGGTAGCACAAGTCTCCATTCCTAAATCCACTTTCATCTTAGCCTGCAAAAGAAACCAAAGGAAGAAAAGATGATGAGAAGATGTTTAGAACACACTTAACAAAGATCTGTTTGGAAAAGGAAAATGAAATAAAAGGTCTCAGAAAGGTTCATCAGCAGCTACCTTTCTCCATGTAAGACCGCGTCAAGATTTGACTCAGTCGCTGTCGCTGCTGCTGCTGCTGCTGTGGCCGTCATGCTCCGCGCCATGCTTCCTCTCCTTCTTCTTCTTCTTATCCTTCTTCTCCTTCTTCTCCCCATGCTCCTCTCCGCCATGGATCTTATCCTTGATCTTATCCATCATTCCTCCCTCCCCTTCCTTGTGGTGCTTCTCCTCCTTGCGGTGCTCATTCTGATGATGCTTGTCCTCCTTCTTGTGTTCCGCCTCCTTGTGGTCTCCTCCAATGTGGAGCTTCTCCTCGATCTTATGGATAATCCCTGACATTCCTTTCTCCTCTTCTTTTCTCCTTCTTTGATCTGTAGCTCTTTATTGGACATGGCGATCGATCACAGCTTCTACTTATAGGCAAAGAACAGCTATCTTTGGAAGACCATCTCCTCAATCTACGCTCAATGGACATGGACGAGCGTTTGCACGTCGAGATCGCGTTTCCTGCCCGCGGCGTTGACGCGGATATGGTGGCACGGTTTCGCGTACAACTAGCCGACAGTAACGTGCCACGTATTATTATATTTACTTATAATTTCTTTTTAGCTGTACATGAATTTTTAATGTTATTTTTAATTTTACTAATGCATTTTTTTATTTATTAGATGGTTTAAACCAAGGAGGACTTCAAGAATTTAATGATTCCAACACTTTTGCACGTCGACTTGTGGATTGGAAGAAAATAATAATAATAAGACATGATGTAGAAAATAAAAAATGTAACGGGACACTTTATATGTTCATCAGCTACATCTGCAGTGTCAGTAATGAGAGAGTTATCTAAGGAAATTGGATCACTAACGCGTAATAAATCGACCTCAGTCTGAATCCAGAGCTAACCAGGACTCGGTCTTGGCTCAACCACGAACCCGTGACTGCGATTGGCCAGACTCTGGGTCCGGCTGTGGGTCCCACTTTTCTCGTGTTGTTGGAAACACCGAGTTCATCACGCGGACCCGGTTTTATGAGTCGGATTTAAATAAATAATAAAAAACAATCCCACACCGGCCTTTCCACTCGACTCTGCGACCACGAGGAACTTGCGAATGGGGCCCGCAGCGTAATCAGACGGTAGCGAGCAGGGGGGTGGAAGTCTTGTGTGAGCCGGTAACGTATCTGTCCACGAAGAAATTAAAATGAGTCCACCGACTCACCGTCATGAGTTACGCGCGTGCCTGTTGGTCATGTGGGCCTCTCGTGGAGACCACCATCGGGCCCCACTGCCCTTTTTTTGGTAATAAAATAGAGTGTATTGTTATGTTGGTCTCAAAAAGTGCAATTCCAGTTTCCGCACCTCCTCCAGACCAACACGCGCAACGACTTAGTTGGATGTGCAATCTGTATTTGTAATGGACACAACACCAGATCCCAGCTCCTTGGGCGCTCAGGATGTATGTTGGCCTTTCTCTCCTTCACCCCTGCCCTTCGACATCATCTCCCGAGATCTCCGCCAATGGAAGCCGGCGGCATTGGAGGCGGCGGAGCAACCCTCTCTGAGATCTACCAGAGTACGCGGCGGTTGCTTCTCCGGACGAGAGATGGGCTGGAGCGGCTCGAGCGTCTTGAGTCGTCCGCCTCCTCCTCCTCGTATGCTTCGTCATCGTCACCTTCGGTCGCGGATCCGGCGGAGCTCTCCCTCGCGGTCAAGAGAGACATCACCCAGATCCGCTCCCTATGTGCCGAGATGGATCGCCTCTGGCGGTCGATTCCCGTCAGAGGCCAGCGCGATCTCTGGAAGAGGTATCCGATTCGATAACCCGTCGATTAATCCCCTTCTTTTTCTTCGGCGTCGATCTTGCGATCTGATGCATGAATGCTCCTCTTCGTGATCTATATGGACGATTAGGGTTTCCATATAATGGTTTGATCGATTAGGGTTAAGTGAACAATTACAGGGTCTAATCTCCGAGTATATTTCCCATATATGTGTATGATTTCTGAATTGAATCTTATTTGGTTGATTGATTTCGTACTCATTCCTTTTGGTCTAAATTGGAGAAGTTGGTGATAATTTTTGTTCTTTCATGTGATGTCTTATGTGAAGAACTTAATTGGGATTTTCTATTTTATTTGAGAAGCCTCTGATTAGATGCAGATTTCCATAGAATTCAGCTTATATCTGTGTATTTTGTTTCACCTTTAATATGTTTGCTCATGAAATCGAGGGTCATTCTGATCAAATTGCAACCATTATAAAGCAAGTGCTGATCGCTCTTCATGTAACTAGGATATTGCCCAACATAGTTCTCAATGATTGTCATTGTTGCCCAGTCTAGAAATTCTCTATCAGAACCTTAAAGAGTAGATACTCTTTCATGGTGTTTTTGGGTTCCTTAATTGGATCATAGCTTCTTTTTGGATGGCTTAGTGTTTCTGTATATGAAGAGACTATGCCCTTGTTAAGGTGTAACGTCTACCCACAGGAAGATTTGTCGGAGTCAATGTCTTTCTTCTGGTAAGGAAATAGATTTATGTTTTAGGATAAGATGTAGGCAAATCAGAAAAATGATGTGTGTTTCGTGGGAAATTTGTACTTTTGTAAGATTATGATATGGATTTTTTAGTGAGTTGTCGTATATAAAAATAAAGTGGTATCACAGAGTCAATGAACTGAACTCTGTGCAACATCTATTGGATACCAGATTATGACCCAGAATTCATGATAGAATACAGTGGTCATCATAAGATCTGATATCAAGTTTGATTATAAGGTATGTGACAGGGTTGTAATAATGGATACTGATTCACATTTGGATATTTTCCTGGACAAAAGAGAAGTTGACTGATAAGTTTGCTGTTGTAAGAAAACAACAAACGTCAAAGATCTGTGGAAGAAATCAAAATTTAAATTGTTGCAGATAAAGAAGGCAGTAAAAAGAAAGCAATGCCAGTTAAGTGATTGGTAGGAAAAAGGGGGTGGAGAAAGAGATGCACACATCCATTGATCAAAGATCCACTGTCATTCAACCAACTGTATAATATATAAATTATTTCCAACCCAATTGCCATCAATTTTGTGGATTTCTTGTATAAAATTTTTCAATCGTGGTAGGCATTTATTGAGACAAACTTCAGAGGTTGTATGAAAGGTTAACAAACTTATTGACCATCTAATGAGACATCTAGAATTTTCAAGAACTTTAACCGTTCAATGTTTTCCCATGCTAATTCATATCAAAACAATACTACATTAGTTATATAAGGATCAGTACAACTTAAAGTATGACCCTGAAACGCTTTCTACAATGACTAATAAAAATGATAAAAAGAATCATCTGCAAATACCAAAATGAAAAACTAGAAAATAAAAGCCAGCAGAATGTTCGTTCTTTAAATGTTGCAGAGTCAAAAATGAACAACACATGTTGCAGAGTCAAAAACCCAGTTACATCATCAAGCATGTATCCTCTTGTACTATTTTCCATTGTCCATTTGAGCTTCCTTGGTGAGATTGAGATGCAATAGAATGTTATTCATTTCAGCAATTCGTAGAGCTTGAATATTAGTCCGATGATATGTAATTTTTATGACTGCAAATATTGTGATGGATGGCTTAGTTGGAGTCCTAAGTTGTCTGAAGATCATCTCACCTCTTCTTGGATGTCATCTTGTGTGCTTTCTAGTTGCCGAAAAGTTAGTTTCCTAATCTGATTATGGGAATCACCATAATATGCATATGTGTGTGTGTGTGTATAGATACACAATTTATAGTTGTTTGCATAGGCCATGTTATTAATTTGTGTTCAATTTCATTGGTGTGCTTTCTAGTTGCCGAAAAGTTAGTTTCCTGATCTGATTTTGGGAATCACCATAATATGCATGTGTGTGTGTATAGATACACATAATTTATAGTTGTTTGCATAGGGCATGTTATTAATTTGTGTTCAATTTCATTGGCAATATGCTCAAGTCATTCAATTATTTTCACTAGATGCTCTAAGAACCAAATCTTGATTAGTTAACTAAGATGTCACATTCAGAAGTTTTAAAATCAATTAGTCCATCTTATATAGAGCTTTTGTTTGTGTTTCCATCAATTTATGTAGTTTGGATGGGTTTTGAGCACTTTTGAGGTTAATCTTCTTTCTGTTAACTAGCCTTATGCAAAATGCTTCTCTGATGTACAAACGTGACTAACAAGCTCCAAAAACTATATTGTAATTTGTGTGTGGTGTATAGACAGAACAAACTATTAGGATTGTTGATGCTATTGCCCAGTGTTGGTTAAGAAATTTCTAATGTCTTTCGTTGTTTTGTGCTGGTGAAGAAAAGTGGAACAGGTGGCAGAAGAGGTGGATTCACTGAAAGAAAGTCTTGACAAGCATTCCTTCCGTCAACAAAAGAGGATGCAGGAAGCTAAAGAACGTGCAGAATTATTGGAAAGAGCTGTAAGAAGCATCACACCTTTGTATGATAAGTATTTGAAAACAAATTTGATGTTTAGGCATGATATAGCATTCAACCAAATATATTGATGTTAACTGCAGAATGGGGAGTCTGCGCATGTTCTGAGAATATTTGATGAGGAAGCACAAGCAATGCAATCCGCACGAAACTCTTCAATGATGCTGGAAGAAGCATATGCCACTGGAGTGGCTGTTCTGTCCAAGTATTCCGAGCAGAGGGATCGCTTGAAGGTAAGTCATGGGATCATCAACCGGTTTTCATTCTCGACAACAAACATGATCCATATGTTGCTTGACATCTTTATATTGTCATCAATACAGTTTTAGGTTTGCTATTTATCTTATATTCCCTTCAAGAAAAGGTAAAAGATCGAATGTTATCCCACCATTTTTGGCTGTTTTCTTGGCAGAGAGCCCAAAGGAAGGCCCTGGACATCCTTAATACAGTAGGGTTATCTAACACCATGTTGAAGCTAATTGAGCGGCGACACCGCGTGGACAAGTGGATTGCTTATACAGGTATGATTATTACAATCCTGGTGGTGTGTGTGTTTGTGTGGTGGATGCACTGATGATGTTCCACAAAATTTTGCGCACACAACTGATGTGGAGTTTCCACAGGAGGAGACTATTAGTAATCTGTTATCATTTCTTTGACATCGTCAAACTGGGATTGAATTCTGGTTGAAATAAGAGTTGTGTACATGTGAATGCGTGTCCAAATATGAGGCGGCATGTTGCATCCCTGCTGTTTTCCTCAGCGCCAAATTGGCTCACCATTATTTTAGGTATATCAGTCATCAGGTAGTAGTAGTAGTAGATACCCACACCATGTATGATTGACTGCAAATGCAGCTCATGCATTCTGAGTTGTGCATCGAGGATGACATCTTGTGCTACTCGAGATGGACTCCAAATTCTGAGCCAATCATGGATTCAAAATTACAAAAAAAAAAAAAAGTGATCATATTATTAGAATTGGATTGGTCATTCATCATCATTGTAAATGTTCATATTATTATGTTAGAGGTATAATATATATCGATAATATCATAAAAAGTTAATAAAGATGATCATAGAAACAGAATAGACACATTTGAGAAAGAGTAACAACTTGTGGTATTGAGATAAACTCAAATGTCTTTATAATAATAAGAAATTAAAGGTATTTTGGAATTTTTAGGATTCAAATGGTTTAATCATTGAACTGAACCAGTTCTGATTCAAATGGTGTGGTCTGAGTTGTGCATGTGATGTGTATGTGTGACAGTACATTTCCTACTAGAAATACCAATGGATTGAAAAGAAACTGAAACAAAATACTAGCGTGATATAGATTTGATAAGCGGCTTCAGATTACAAAGCAAGATCTACCAACATTCCTTTTTCCATCGTTACAACACCTATAAAAGAAAAAACACTTTAGCTCCTGAGATGATTTCAATTTATCATGCAAGCATTTGTTTCCTTGACACCGACTCGCACTGGATCCAATTTACTAGCATTGCACCCGTTCAAATCATTTACTGTCATACAAAGGAAAAGATCAATCATTTTTTTCTTTTTGGAATCTCTGTGGATTGTGATTCTTGAAAAATAAAACTCGTGGAAGGATGAGAACTTGCAGATTAATATGTCAATTATTTCTTCCAGAATTCCTTTACCTATTTCTGTCTGGCTTGCTTCCCCAATGTGACCTTCATGTCCCCTCCAAATTGCATCATTCTTCACCCTTTGAAGTTTCAGTTTATTGGTATATAGATGAAGGAGCACATGAAGTTTTGTTCATGCTTAGACTGACTTTAAGCCTTACCCGATGCCTGGAGTTGTCACCATAAACAGTTGATAAGGTTTCATCACTCTGGCTTTCTAGGGTGTCGTCCACGGCTGTGTACGAGTGAAAGTGAGATTAAGATTTATCTGATCCTCCTAAAATCATTTACTTCAAAACACAGAGAAAGTTGAAGAAAATTTCTCTACTTCTGATAATACCGAAATCAAATCCATGAGATGCAGAGTTGTGATGTGAAATATTGGTCCTGTTGCATGACGAGCTACATTGACAACAGATTATGTAGTCCTCTGTGATATGGTCTTTACCTGCTCTCGAAGACCATTTTGTAGAATCCGTCATGAGACCTCTCGAACTGTGACACACAGTGTCATGATGGGAAAAGTGTAGGCTTTTCAGAGGTTGGTGACCTGCCGATGATGCATTCCATGTGAATCACGTTGTTGCAGAAGACGAAAGGCACATCATTGAAGTTGGTGAAGTTGGAAATGTTCATGCACTTCAGATCCCAGCAACACTTTTTTTCTCATGACAGGACATGATAAAAGCAGTCCCATCTAATTAGCAAAACAAAAGAACACTGTTAAGTATAATAATAACACTATTGAAGTTGGTCAAGTGGCATTGTTTGTGATGTTGAAAGCGTTCATGCACTTCGTCAGACCTCAACGATGCCTTTCCTTGTAACTGGACTTAGAACGAAGCACAACAACATGAATTGTAGCTACGTTCACCACCAGCCTTCTCATGTTCATTGTTTGGAGCATTTTGTCTTGGTGTTATCTTAGTTGTTCCACGAGCTATTCTGCTGGTTAACTTGTAAGTTATCATGATGCGATTAAAGCAATGCTCTCTTCTTATAAATTATTAGTAATACTCTGATGTGACACTAATTTAATATCAAAATTAAAATTAAATAATAATATATCAAAATTAGGATACGCAGCTTTCCATATTATCCAGAATATTTTTATTTGATTCATAAAATGAACTCCATCCGTAGAATTCAGTAATACTAATTTAGAAAGAAAACTT